>VWZP01005998.1:1671422-1695217 GCA_013396995.1 Dicaeum eximium | reverse complement strand
GGGGATGGTTTGGACATTCTCCTTGAGGTAATTGAGGACTTGGAGCCCGGAGGGGGCAATGGCGCCGAGAAAGGGTCTCGGCAATCCACGGTCAGAGGAGACAACACGGGGTTGGTTTGGGAAAGGATTGCTAGGAGTGTGGAGGAATATGGTTAAGGCAAATAGAAACGAGAGGCTGTGTGCTAAGGAAAGAAAAACGGGGAGCACTGGGAAGTTCTCCGCCTTGTCTTCAAAATCTGCAGCCTAATTCAGGGCTGGCTGCAAATCTTTTGTATTGCCGGTTTTCAGGAGAGGTAAAGCAGGGACGTACTGCTCCTACACCTCACTGCTCCCCGGGCCATTACGGAGCCAGGGCGGAGGATTTGGGTTTGTCGGGAGGATTTTGGGGTTTCTCTATTGGACAGCGATTGGGAAGGAACGAATGTACCGTTTGTGAAAGAAAAGAACATTAAACGGATTGTTAAGGGTGCCAGGATCTCCTGTGGTAGGACACAATTCCATGGGTGAAGGGATGGGTGTTAACGACTCTGAAATAGGTCTTGATGTCTCTGGGCACTTCCAGCAGCAGCTGTGGCAGAGCTCGGCTCCTGAAAGGGGCAGGGGGCTCTGCACAAGGCAGAATTTCCGAACTTCAGCGCGGTGTTTGCAGAACGCACAGTCCGACTCCTGAAACGCGTGTGGGGTCTGCACAAGGCTGAGCTTTGGGGCCAAACGCCAGGTTCGAGGGACGATGTGGGGTGGGCGGCTCGGGAACCTCCGCAATGGGGAAGGGCAGAGGGCAGCGAGCGGCCGGGAGCTCGGCACTGAAGGAGGCTGCGCCCTCCGAAACCCGGAGAGAGAAAACCCCAAGGGGATGTGCCCCGGTGGGCTCTCCCTTTATTCCAATAAAGCTGCAGGGCTCCTCTGTCTCCTTTATGGACACATTTTCCCTACACTGGGATAGGGGAAAGTGTCTCTGCCCATGGCAGGGGGGAATTTCGGGTCCCTTCCAGCCCATTCTGGGATTCTGTGGTTCCATGATCCTCCTCTTATTCTCATTTCTGCCTGAAAGGGATTCAGATTCCAGAGAAGCTGTGTGATAGAATTCGTGTGGAGTATGAAAGCAGAATGTAGGAAGCTGCAGAATGCAGAAAAGCTGTATTATATGAAAAGCTCCAGAGTATAAATTTAAAAACTGTACGAAATCTTTATTTATAGATTTCGGTTTTAGTCATCCAACTCTTTAAGGCTGCAGACAACAAGACAGATGAGATTGCTCTGGGAAAATGCTCCAAACACACCCAGCTCTTTATATATGGCAGATGGCTCTAGAAACGTACACATAACTCTATTTAGGAATAATTTTTATTTGTTACCAATTACTAAATATGTGATTAAGGCACTCTGCTGCAGCCTGGTTTGCAGTTGTTAACCTGAGAGTGGTGAAGGCGGAATGGGAACATCTGTATTTATTGCAGGTCATGGGGACAGAGAATCCCAGAAGGTTTGGGATGGAAGGGACCTTAAATCTCATCCCATCCCACCCCTGCCATGGCAGGGACACCTTCCACTGTCCCAGGCTGCTCCAAGCCCCATCCAACCTGGCCTTGGCCACTTCCAGGGATCCAGGGGCAGCCACAGCTTCCCTGGTCATCAATTTATCAATTTTTAATGATTTTTTCATTTTTATTTTCCTTAATTCTGTTAAAATCCAAGTGGGAACACAGATGTGGTTTAGAGATATCAGACAAGACCAGTGAATGGCTGAAAGTAGATGTTTGGTGTTCTGTAACTTAAATATTCACCAGTAACTTGGAGCAGACACTGCTTTGTTCTCTTCTTGACCAGGAATCTCAACTTTTAAAATATTTTCCCTACTGGAATTTCCATGTGGAAATGCTTCTTGTCTCAATTTCTGGTGCTGTCCTTATTTGTGATGGTGACAGTGACATCCTGTCCCCCTTGCAAGGAGCACAGCCCCTTGTTTGTGTATTTATTCCCAATAAATGCAGCTCAATCCCTGCTGCTGGAATTGATGGGTTTTTGTTTTGAGGAAAAAAATCTTGGATATAGATCAGTGTGTTTCAAGGCACGGCGCCTTTTCAAGTAACTGGGGCAGAAATAATGATTCATAAACTTCAGTAAATATGGACTTAGATAATTTTAGACTTTTCAAGCACTATTTGTGTCCTTGTGCATTTGGGGTGTTTGTGAATGAACCCCTCACAATATTAAAAAAGGTGACAGGAAGGTCTGTACTTCATCTTCACCCCTCCAAGTCCCTCTGTACCACTGAAGTGAAAGAAAATTCCAGAGATAAATATTCAAGGAGCAGGCTGACAATGATAATGAAGTTGTGGGCTATGACTGGAGAATAATGACATTTCTTGAGATGGCTTTGTGAAAGAAGAGGCAAAATGTGTCTGGTTGTTGACAGAGAGAACTTAAGAGATGAGCTCAAGACCAGTAATTTTTTAATATGTACAGCATGGGTGTTTTATAACAAAATAGCATTATACAAAGTATTTAAACTAACTACAAAAAAATACATTATTAGATGAAAAAACCTCTATCTGATGCTCGAACGTTTCTAAATCTTTTCACATCCTGATTTTCTTCTGTCACCTGTGATGTTTTCTGAGGAGGAATTGTCCCCACAGAACAAAAGGGAGTAGAGGAAATGCATTATTTATAAAGGTTGTTCATTAGAACGATTCTGGAGAGAAAACATTACCGCAGTGAGGGGTCCTGCCTGCGCTGGGTTGGGGAAAGGGCAGGTGCAGCACAGCAGCTCTGAACTTGGAGCAGCATTTTCCATTCTGTATCTGCAGCTGGGAGCTCTGTGCCTTTTGGGAGGATAATTTATGGCCAGCCCCTGCAGGAAAGGTGTGCCAGGTGAGGGACCTGCTGCACAAACCCACTGCCATAAACACAGGGGCAGCTGGTGGCCACAGCCCAGCGGCAGCGAGCCAAAAGCTCCCCCGATGGGGCACCCAGAGGGACCTGGATGGGCTGGAGAGGTGGGACCAGGGAAATTGTGGAGTTCTGCAAGGCCAAGGGCCGGGCCTGCACCTGGTCAGGAGTCCCAGCACAAATCCAGGCTGGGAGGAGCAGGGATGGAGCTGTCCTGGGGAGAGGGAACGGGGGGTGTTGGTTGGGGAGGAGCTGGACCTGTCCCAGCTGAGTTCAGTAGCCTGGGCTGGCCCCACGGCTCAGGCAGCAGGAAAGGGGTTGGGATTTGGGATTCTGCCCCTCTGCCCCCCTCAGGTGAGACCCCACTGCAGAGCTGCCCCAGCCCTGGGGTTCAACAGCAGCAGGACCTGGAGCTGCTCCTGGAGAGTCCAGAGGAGCCACGGAGCTGCTCCAGGGCTGGAGCCCCTCTGAGCCAGGCTGGGAGAGCTGGGAATGCTCCCCTGGATCAGGGAAGGCTCCAGGGAGAGCTCAGAGCCCTGCCAGGGCCTGAAGGGGCTCCAGGAGAGCTGGAGAGGGACTGGGGACAAGGGATGGAGGGACAGGACACAGGGAATGGCTCCCAGTGCCAGAGGGCAGGGATGGATGGGATATTGGGAATTCCTGGCTGGGCTGGAATTCCCAGAGCAGCTGTGGCTGCCCCTGGATCCCTGGCAGTGCCCAAGGCTGGGCTGGAGCCCCCTGGGACAATGGGAATTGTCCTTGCCATGGCTGGGGTGGATCCAGATGATCTTTCAGGTCCCTTCTAACCCAAACCATTCCACGATTTCAGTTTGAGGGAATTGTGCCGTACGCCGGTGCTGTGACACTTTGCTAACAGGTAGAAGCTCGGTATGACTCATTTAAAGGTTTGAGCTCTTTCATTTCCATATAATCAGTGAAGCAGATATTTAAACATGGCAGGTAAAATGTGTATTAAGACATTGAAAGACTGTCTGGTTTAGGGAGCAGCTGGAAAACTCCTTTTGAGAGCAGTTTTTGTACTTCCAGGAGATTCAGCTCTAGTTTGGCCCTTTGGGAAAGGTGTAATTTTCTTGTGTGCTTGTTTTTGTTTGTCATACTTGCCAAGCTCTGTATCTCTAGTCCAATATTTTTATTAAAAACCAGGTTCAGAAGTAAATTATACTTTGGCAGTCTGTCTTAACCTCTGAAGAATAAACCACTGCTGTTTGCTGTGCAAACAGAACCCCATAGAAGCCTCCAAATATGACCTCAAAGCTCCCTGAATTTAAAAAAAAAATCTACAAGAAAGGAAGGAGATGCCTCTCCTTCAGTATTTTTACTGCATTCTCTAATAAAAGCATTGATGGCATTAGATAAAAATAAATTTAATGAGACCTGCATATCTTATCACAGTATTTTAACTCCTCGAAGCTGATAAGAGGTTTTCAAGAATAAGCATTGCTGGATCAAAGCTCCACAAATAAATAAGGTTTGTTTGGTGGGGTTTTTCCCTAAATCAGTCATTTGAGGTCTGAGTTTTCACAGCAGAAACAAATTCCTGTGCTGGGATGACAGATCCTGAAAATTCCTGGGATGTGAGGGGTGCTGGGTTGGGGTGGGCACAGCAGGGTGTGAAGTGCAGCTTTGGGGAGGTCACCCCACGTGTCCCATTTGGGTTTGGCTTCACCTGGGGAGGATCAGCTGCTGCCAGGAGCCACCTGGGAGCTTTGCAGAAATCTCTGGAGACAGACCAGGGAAATCCTCCTCTGGAAGTTGGTGCCTACCTCAGGCTCCATCACTTGGGATCACCAAGTGAGCTGACTCAACTGAAGGCCATGGATTCTTCTTAAAACAGTGGGAAAATGGATTTTTTTTTTTTTTTGGTGAGAGCCTAACAGAGCACTGAGCTGTGAAGGGATTCCTTGGAATGCTCATCCCTCCTCAAAGACCTGCAGGATCTCAAACACAACCCCTGGACAGAGCTGTGAGGTCTGGATGTGCTGAGCTGCTGAAAGCCAGGTGCCAACCAGGCAGCTGATCCCAAAGGATGAGGACAAGAAGAGCTTTGCAGTCCCTTCCAACCCAAACTGTTCCATGAATCCGTGACTGGGTTTTGCAACCTCAGAGCTGGAATGCTCAGACTGGGGATCCAAGCTCCAGTTATGGTGTTACCCTCTTGAAATGTTAAAAAAATAAATTAATTCACAGCCATCAGACGCAGGGCCCGTTTTCATGCTCTCAGAAAGTTGGCAGGACTTCTCCACCTCTGAGTAAAACTCAGAGACACATTTGTAGAACACAACCAAGTGAGCAGAAATAACATAAAAATATTTACCCAACTTTTCCCTGGAGTTTTGTAATGCTTATTCAGGCAAGTGGCTATTTTTATTTTTTTTAACTTTATTGCTCCTTTGCCTGCCACTTAGGAAATTTGAAATGTTATCCCTTTTCAAAATTTTGAAAAGAACACAGTAAAAGAAAAGCTGGGGTTTGAAGGAGGAAGGTGAGAGATGAATTGGCAGATTTGTTGGCTATAGGAGTGGGACAGGAGGTTTTGGTGTGTCAGGGAAAATCAGCACAGTCCAGAGGCAAGGAAAATATCATTTTGTGAGCTGTGATGTGCTTGAGAGGTGAGAAGGGTGAGCATGGGATGCTCCTAATGATAATTTCCTTCTTTTGTTTCCCAGCTACACTTGGATTTACCGTCATTTAAATACTCTCATCTTCTAATTGCTGCTGATTGACCCCGTTGTTGCATTAATTTCCCTTCTCCACTCCAGCACTGAAGCAGGCAAAGCAGACAAACAAGAGCTGAACAGGCTCCCATTGCCCAGGAAATGCATCTCTGGTGGAAAGTTTATTTTTCTGTGACATCACCGCTCTTCAGGTGCCGGTAATTGTAAACATCCCTTGTTTTCAATTCTTTGTCCCCTTAATCTCATTAGGAGAATATCAGACGTTAAATCTTTTAAGTAGCATTAGGAGTGTGCTCATCCATAACATCTGAGAATTCCAGGCAGCTCTTTGCACCCCCTGCTCCTCAGTGTTCTTCGAGTTCCTGCGCTGAAAAATGAGATTTGGCTCCGGGAGGGCTTTGCTGGCCACGGTTGTTGTGACTTGGAGGAGAGGAGTGCTGGAGTGGGGTAAATCAGGGAGGAAAAGGATGGGGCAGAGCTGTGTGAGCTGTGACAGCCCAGCAGAGCTGTTCCCACAGGTTTGGGGTCGGGGTGTGAGCAGGGGGTGACTGCAGACACACCAGGAGGGATGTGCAGCATCCCTGCCACCAGAGCTCTCATCAGCATCTCCTGTTTTCCTGCAGGAAATCACCCCTTTCTTCATCTTTTCAGCTTTTTAGCTGCTTGGAAAAAGAGATTTTTAAATTTTTTTTTTTTTTTTTTTTTTTTTTTTGCATTGCCCTTAGTGTTTCTCTCTTGCTCTTTGCCTCCTCGTTTCCTTTTCGCTCCCACCTATTTCCACACCCATTCTTCCTCTCTTCACTAACCCGGCCTTGCAGAAGAAAAATTAATGAATAACTTCTCAAATGTGAGTCAAAAGTCTTATGCCCTTCATCTTTCCAGCCATTTCACAGCTTTATTTTGCTGCTGGTGGTTTTGTGCTTTGGAAAGATTGTAGCAACTGGAGGCAAATCTTTGTAACTTCATTAAAACAGAGGCTTTTTTAGTTCTGCCATATGTAACTTTAAAGCCTCTGTCTCTGAAAGTAACAAAAATACCCCTCAAAATAAAACAGAAAACAGGAATAAAAATTCTGGATGTAATTCTCTCCCAGAGCCAGCGAGGAAAACAAGAATCTGGTGATGGTGAGGTTCTGTGGAGTCTTCTTTAGCTAAACACAGAAAAATATGTTTTTGTTGGTTAATAAACTTTAAGAAGAAATATGAACTATGATGATTCCTGCAAATCTTTGGAAGAAAAACTGATCCCAGATAAAGTTCAGGGATTTATCAGCCTCCTGTTCATAGACTGAGTTCGTTCTGCCCCACCAGAGATCTCCCCATTTAAAAAAGAAAGTTGATTATTATAAGATGGACTTTGACAAATATCACAGTAGACCTTTGATCAAACAAAGACTGAGGCTAAAAACTTTATTCTCAGTCAAATTTCTAAGTGCCTTGATGTGATTTTATTTCACCCCCAAACCCACGGACTGTGTTTTCCCAGACTCCACTCTATTTTCCTAGAAAACGTGTCAAAAAGACAATTTGATAGCGTGGCCACGTTGCACGAGGTTTCAGCTGAGAGCTGCTCTCTGCAAAACCACAGCCCCCACTGTCGTCCAGAGCAGGGGCTGAAAAGCCCAAATTTTGTCTTGCAAAGCCACCTGGCTGCAGTTGATAGTCACATCTATTGTCACCCCCTTTTGTGTAATATAATTAAAACACTGCTGAATGATCTGTTTAGCGTGGCCTGGCTGCTCCCTGGGATCACAGCCCTTTGTGTCCCCTAATCCTGCCCTTTGTGCAGGGCTGCCCACGGCCCTGAAACCTTGTTTAAAGATTTTAAGATCTCCTTAATCCCTTCCCTGATGAGACACCCATTGCTGAAAGCTGGGGGGAAAGGTCCATCTGTCTTGCAACATATGTGTTTACACTGTAAAATCAGTAAATACAGCAGAGAGCTGCCAGTGCCAAGAATTTCCTTTAGTCATAAACTGAGAGACATTGTTTGGTTATTGTTCCTGGAGTTTGCACACCCCCGAGGGACTGGGATTCCAAATCCCCCAGAGCAGAGCTGTGCACCACAGCTCCCCCAAACCTGGAAATATTCCCACAGAAGGGCTGGAAAAGCCAGCACTGGGGTGAGGGTCTGCCTTCCCCACCAAGGCCATGATTCCCTCTGGAATTTGCACGGCTGGAGGATGGAATATTGGATATTCCCAGCTCTGTTTTACTGGTGTGATTTACAGACTGGAGAGGGTCACTCCAGAGGGTGGTGGGGAAGGAGGGTCCCAGCCAGATCACTCTGGCCACTAAGGAGGTGCTGTGGCTGTCCTGGGATAAATCTGTTAAAAGCTGGAGAAACACAGCACATCATGTAAGGAAAACCTGGAGAGTCCAGAGGAATCCATGGAGCTGCTGCAGGGCTGGAGCCCCTCTGAGCCAGGCTGGGAGAGCTGGGAATGTTCCCCTGGATCAGGGAAGGCTCCAGGGAGAGCTCAGAGCCCTGCCAGGGCCTGAAGGGGCTCCAGGAGAGCTGGAGAGGGACTGGGGACAAGGGATGGAGGGGCAGGACACAGGGAATGGCTCCCAGTGCCAGAGGGCAGGGATGGGTGGGAGATTGGGAACTGGGAATTCCTGGCTGGGCTGGAATTGCCAGAGCAGCTGTGGCTGCCCCTGGATCCCTGGCAGTGCCCAAGGCCAGGCTGGAGCCCCCTGGGACAATGGGAATTGTCCCTGCCATGGCTGGGGTGGCTCTGGATGAGCTTTCAGGTCCCTTCTAACCCAAACCATCCTGGGATTCTATGGATATCAAGAAGTATAAATTGAAATTCTCTGGCACATTGCATGGCTTTAGTTTTAATCTGTTTCTGGTACTGAAAATCATTTTAACTTGGTAAATTTGTATTTCTGCTTAGAAAACTGCCAACCCCCCCCCAACCCCAATCCCAAACACATTTTTTATTTTTCACTGTTACTGTTTCTGTAACTGCACTGCCTGGGGAATGAAGTTACAGAACATGGGCTGCTCTGCAATGTTTTGTTCAGATTTTGAATTAAAAGTGTCCCCTAGATATGGCAATTCAGTTTTAAGAGATGATTTAAGTACGAAGCCACTGAGAAAGGGAAGCCCTGGCAGCACTGGGGTGAGGGGTCCACTTGGCAGGCAGGGGCTTAGGCAAAACATCATTTTTGGAACAGGTAACACCCAAAGGAAAATCTCCAAGCAGGATTTGAAAGAGGGCAGCTGGGTACCTTGTGCAGGAAATAATTTCCACGTGTTGGGAACAGCAGCAGAGGAAATATAAAATATACATTGGAACAATGGGAAAAGCAGACAGAGTCTGGCTTATGGGCTGTCCTCAGGTGGAAATCAGCCTTGGAGACAGCAAGAGGGAGATTTGAGGACAGAGGGAGATGCTGAGTTCCTCTGAGAAGAATTTAATTCCATTTAAGAGGAAGGTGTGGCCAGGAGCTGGCAGCGGAGGTGATGGGTGAGGATGGCCATGGGGAAGGAAGGAGGTGAGCAAAGCCCCAGGGAGTCACAGCTGCAGGGGTTTTGTGGAGAAAGAGCTCAGCACGGGCACAGTGTGGATGTGAAGGCTTTAAAAGTGATTAATATTAATGAAGCCATCCATTAAAAGTGGTGATGTTGGCTGTGGCAGAGAGAGCAGAGCCTGTGGAGCGCTCATCCCTCACGTAAAGCACCTGAAATTTGCTCCTCTCCGTTCCCAAGGAGATCTGGGGGAGAGAGGCTGAATCCTGGGATTGGTGAGCTGGGAAATAAATCAACCTGTGAGTCATTAATACACCAAGTTCTGTGTGTGGACACGTGAGCCACCGTGGGGAGGGGACAGAGGGGCCCACAGAGAGCTTCCCCTGCTTGTCAGGAATTCCTGCAAAGCCCGGGGATTGTTCAGGGAGGGTGGCAGTGCAGGAATTCCAGCCTGGAGGACAGAATAGGTGAAAGCAGGTGAGGAAGCCCAGGGAATGATCTGATTCATGAGGAGTCAGGTGAGTGCCTGCAGATGGGGCTGGAGATAGGACTGAGATCAGGGTTAGATATTCCCTGGGTTTGGATATTCCAGGAGCTGGGGAGGCTCCCACTGCAGAGTCCATATGGTCCCTGCTGTGGGGATGGAGAGGGGAAATCCTGGTGAAAAGCACTGGAGATCTGCTCTCTGGGAATGTCACACACCTCTCCACCCTTCTGCTTCCACAAAGTGCTTGGAAGATCATTCCTAAAACGTGGAAAATTACCTGCCTTTACTCTCAGAGGTTCCTGATTAAAGCTGCTCGTAATTCCTCAGAATTATGTCCTGCATTGCACAGAACTGGGGATCTCACCCAATATTCTGAGGTGGTTTCTGCTGCCTAAAAAACACTGGGGGGAACAATTCCTGCAAGGAACAGCAGTGTAAAAATAGCAGAGGGAAGCTGGAAACGCAGAGGTGGGAATGCTCATTCTGGAGTGGGCTGGGCCAGCATCTTGTGGGACCAGATTTTCTTGGTTTGGGATTGATTATCCTGGGAGATTGGCAGCAAATGAAGGAGCTGATGCTGCAGGTCAGAAATGCTGCCTGGGCAGGCAGGGAGAACATTCCCAGCCTGGGGAGTTCTGGGAACAGCACCTGGAAAAATGGGGATAAAAAAAGTCCTGTGGGGTTTTTCAAACAGAGGACAAAAAAAAATCATATATTATCATTATACTCGATAAACACAGCTAAACATCTGAATAATTCTAAGAATGTTTTGTTTTCTACCTTTAATATGAATTTCTTATGTTGCTATCCTTTCTCCCATTCCTCTCATCAATAAGAGCAGTGGGAATTACCTGGATAACTCCAGCCCTGGTGCCATGGTTCATTTTTTTAGTAGGTGTATAAATTGCTGTGTCAAAGCATGAAAAATTTGCTCCATTAGTGCAGGAGAGAGGAGCAACAGGTTGATCAAACCCCTCTGCAAAATTAAATCTGATTTAGATGGAGAGGAGGAAAGAGCTGATTCTGGGAAAAATGAATGGGGAGTGATCAGAGAAAAGCAACTTTGGGGGGTTTTGAAGGATTTTTGGTTTCCAGGACATCTGGAATGGGAGAAGGGAAGGAAAATAAATCCAGCAAGGAACAACTCCTTGTTATCTTTTGAGGCAGAAAGATGAGAACATCTGAGCCAGTGGGTAGCAAAGAATGTCAGTTATGTTCTAATCTAGATTGGTGAATAAAAAGATAATCATCAGTAAATTAGAAGAGGTGTTGAAAGCTCAGTTAATTATAGGAAATGAGGAAATTAGAGTGCTGAGTCTGACTGTTTCTGATTCACTTGTTAATTAAAAAAAAAAAAAGAAGTGGTGGAGTTTTTTGTCATCTGTACTTTTGGCTCAGGTATGTAGTGATAGCACTAGGATTTTTTTTTATTTGATTTAATTTTTAATAGCTCCTCAAATTAGGGTTTGGTCTTTGACTGAGCAGTATCTGGAGGAGATTTTGGTTTTAGTGCATCTCTCTCAAGTCAGGAATTGTTTTCTATTGCACAGAGCCTGAGTTCCTGCTGACCATGGAGTGGAACACAACTCTGTTGCCTCTTAAATCAGAGTTGTTTCTCCCAATGATTTTAAGAAAAAAAATGAAAACTGTAGCCCGAGAATCTCCATATCTTATTTTTAACTCACGATAAAATTCAGTGTGTGAGAGGGAGAACTAATTTGACCAGAGGAGTATTTAGAAATGTTTCAGCCAAGTTTTTGTGTCGTACAAAGCATAATTTATTTTTGCATTTACTTCAGGAATTTTCTATTTTTAGTCTTTTTTACCCTTTCTTTGAGTCCCTGCCCAGCAAACAGATGCATTTAAATGATCCATAAAGCCCCAGAGTTACCATCACCTACCACATTCCTGATTTTTCATGCTTATTCTTGGAAGTAGCTTCTTTACATGAAATTAATGAAAAGCTCTTGATATCTGAGGCTTGGTTATGCAATAATTCTGAGTAAACCCAAACCTTCCTTGCACTGCCTGTTGCAGTTTGTAAATCACTTGTGAAACCACTCTGGAACCATTGGATGGGTTACAGAGAATGGAATATTGACTGCTGGCAAAGGAATTGGGTGAAACAGAAATCCAGGGCTCCTCTGGGACTGGAAAATCAGCAGCAAAGCTTCCCAGGGACTTGGAAAGTGATTTCCTTGTGTTTTTTAGGGGATCTTTGCATATGTGCAGCATTTCCTGAATTTACAGAGAGGTTCTTTAAATAGCAATAGCAACAAATACGATGCCTAAATAAATAATTCCAGATGGTCCAGATATTAAACTGCAATTAGATTGGAAAGGGCAACATTTCAACATCCCAGAGCCTCTCTGCAAGTTTATGGATAGAATATTGTCCATCTCAAACTCTTGTCCTTTAATCCCTTTTTTCCTTTCCTATGCCCCATGGCAGGGGTTGGAATGAGCTGAGTTTTAAGATCCCTTCCAACCCAAATTACTCAAGAATTACTTTCTGGTTCAAAGTGATTTTTTTTTTCAATGTTCTGTGGGGTAAATCTCAAGCTCAAAGGAAAATTATAATAATTTGACAGGATAAATTCTTTATAATCCTTTGATAAACAATTTTCAGGTCCAAATTCTATTTTAGCTGGAGTAGCAATTGCAAAAGGTGATATTTCCATGGAAGAAGGTGAAGAGGAGAAGAAAGAGCCCCAGACTTTTGTGTCAAACGGAGTTTGATCTTCCTCAATTCCCCATTCCTGCTATTTTTTAATTTGGGATGGTATTTTGATCAGTCTAAGACAAGAGAAAATGTTCATTTTCCTGACTTTTTGTCCTCTGTGAAAGCTTTTCCTTAGTGCAGGTAAAGGGGTTAGGCAGGCTGAGATCCTCCAGCAGCTCTGTTTTTCTGGGAAAAGCTGGAATAACGTGGCTGTGCCCAGCTCAGCCCTTCACCCCTGGGCTGGGCTTTAACTCCAACCAGCAGCAAAAGTATGGAATTTGAACATGGGAATGACTTCAGGGGAGAAAATCTACAGAGCTGGGCTGGAGCTCCTCGTTGTGTGGGGACAGGGGAGGGAAAAACTGCAGTGAGCTGAGACCCAGTGCCCAGATCAGTGCTGCTGATCAATACCTGGCTTGTGCTGTTGCCTTTTTTCCCCAGCTGGAGATGAAACTGGAGATGATTTCAGTAGGAGAAAACACAAACACAAACCAGAGCCTTTATTTGAAGGCCTTCAGGGGCTTTCGTGGACATCTTCCCCAAGGCCTTCAAACCAAAATCCCCCTTTCTGTTTCCTCCTTACTGAAATGATCCCGAAATATGAATATAAAATGGAATTATTATTGCATTTCCAGGCTGGGAAAAAGGTGAGCCTGAAGGGAGCCAGGATGGGACAAACCACGGGCCAGGGAGAGTTTTCCAGGGTTTAACCCACAGGGAATGTCCCTCGCTCCACGATTTGCTCAGGAACATTTTTGGGGGATTATTGCTGGAGTGGGGCTGGCTGTGACAGAAATAAAGGGAATTATCTGAGGTGTTTGCTCTCGTGGTGTTTGCTGGGTGTGGGACAGGGCAAACATCACCCTGCAGCCTGAACCCTGCATTCCTAAAGCTTGGAAATCCCATGGGAGACATCTCAATCCCAGTCTCCTCATTCCTCGCTCAGATTGGAAAATCAGCAAATGCATTCCTTTTTTTTTTAATTTTTTCCCCCCCCCCCTTTCCTTTCCTCCCTTTTCAACTTTGTCTAGGAATTGTGGAACCGCTTTAATTGATGCGGGGTTATTACCGTGGGTTTTAGCTAAGGTTAATAAAGCAGAAATTTAATAGATACATTAAAATGTCTGGGAGAGTGGCTGAAGGTTCTGCTGAGGGCTGGCATTGACCTCGCTGCACTTAAGGGCTCTGAGTCAGACTCCTGACGCCACCAGGCACGGGGAGAGCGGGGATGCATCTGTGCCTGGGGTGTAATTCAGCCTCACAGGCTTCTGGTGCACCAAGAGTTATTTCAGGCGTTGCTTCAGCACAAATTTAGGAGAAAAAGAAAAAAAAAATTAAAAAAAAAAAAAAAAAAGAAAAGGGTGGGGGGGGGCTTTTCTAGCTGGAGGTTTAAATTTGTTTCCCCCCGTGGTTTTATTTATTGGTGGTTGAAAATCTCTGGTATCAATTGTTTGTCGGTGTTCACTCACAGTAATCGATCAGAATGGATCAGAGATGAGCAAGGCAGCATCCCTGGAATAATGGATTTTGTTTCTTCCTCCAAGGGCTCTGCGTTTGGCCTGGATCCCTGTGCACACGGAGCGTGTCCCTGCTTTAGGAGGGGCTGGGGTTGCTGTGCAGAGGGAATCTGATAAAAGTAATGCCAGGAAAATTCTGATCCATCCATGGGGCCACCAACAGGTTTGGGTTTGCAGGGACCTTAAAGCCCATCCCACCCCACCCTGCCATGGCAGGGACACCTCCACCATCCCAGGGGACTCCAGCCTGGCCTGGGACACTGCCAGGGATCCAGGGGCAGCCACAGCTGCTCTGGGAGTTCCAGCCCAGCCAGGAATTCCCAATTCCCAATATCCAAGCTAAACTTCCTCTCAGTTTGAATCCACTCCCCCTTGTCCTGTCACTATCTGCCCATGTAAAAATCCTTCTCCATCTCTTTTTAGGTCCCCTTCAAGTACTGAAAAGCCAAATTTGAATAAATGGGATTGTTTGCATTTTCCTTTTTTTACAAATTTTCATTTTTTACCAATGTCAAACCAAAAGTGTTAATTGCCTTTCATCCAAAGGCTTCTTGCTTGAACAACTGGGCTTCACTGGAATTGTAGCTCTGACTGCAGAATTTGCTCCTTCCTCAGGGAGTTTTCCTCCTTGAACTCCTGAGTTTCCACTCTGCTCTGAGGGCTGGGTGTGCCTCGTTCTGCTGGACCATTAGTTTGGCATAAAGACATCTCAAATCAGTGGGAATCCATTCCAGGCACTGCCAGGAATCCAAATATATTTTAAATCCTTAGGTGAGACTTGAACACCCACATTGCCTTGAACTGTGCTTGGACAAGCTGTGGATTGTCCAGATCTCCCTGACTCCAGTGCCACAAGTCACATGTTTGTCATCAATTCATGGCTGGAATCAAGATGTACATGGGGCTGCAGAGAGAATCAGGGAGTGCTGCAAGACTCATTTCCTTGAGCAGGGCAATTGAGCTGCCCTGAATATTAAGCTCTCCTAATTAAAATGACACATTCACATATTTATGTGTGGAAAAAGTGAGTTAAGGAACCTCCAGAAAACAAAAGCTCGTGGCTTTTTTCGTATCAGTTCCCAAGAAGGAAAACCAAAAAAAAAATAATAGTGAGACATGATAGAATAAAACTTCAACCTGGATTTGAAATGGTTTCAAATATCACCTAAAAAAATTAAATTCAGAGGCTATCACTGCTGAAGAGAATCCAAGTAATCACTAAATATTTACCTTGTTGCCAGCCTGGTGCTCTAAACACTCACCAAGACAACAGTGGAGCCAAAGTGGAGCTTCTGTGTTGTTATTTTAGTCTGAGATATAGCAAATAAATAAGATGAAAAATCTTAAATTCTTTGCTTGCTTCTGTGGCTGTTTCCACCAGAAAAGCAGGGAACAGAACAGACTTCTGTTTTTATAACATGGCTATCAGTAATAGGCTAAAAATATGTCTTGTGATTGAAGTGTTAAGTGCTGAATTGATTATTTCTATTAGCATTCACAGCTATTGGGAGTGGATTTATTAAAAGCTCCCTTGCAGCAGCAATCTGGAAACATTTCCAAGGATGTGCACTTTTAATGGAATAGCTGAGATTCACTCTGGGGGAGTGGGAGGGATTATGGAATGCCAGTGATTATGTGCAGTTGGAAAAGCAGGGAAATCCGAAGCATATGTGCTGAATGTGTAATGTGGAGTGACAGGACACGGGGAAGGGAGGCAGGCTGAAAGAGAGGAGGTTAAATGGGATTTTGGGAAGGAATTCCTGCCTGGGAGGGTGGGGAAGAGCTGGGAGGGAATTCCCAGAGAAGCTGTGGCTGGATCCATGGAAGTGCCCAAGGCCATGCTGGACACTGGGGCTTGGAGCAGCCTGGGACAGTGGGAGGTGTCCCTGCCATGGGAGGGGTGGGACAATAAAATCTTTAAGGTTCCATCCACCCCAAACCATCCCAAAATTCCCTGGTTCTCCATGTGTGTCCCTGTGAGGAGCACTCTCTCCTGGCGTGGCACTGCCCAGGTGATCCTTTCTGGGATGTGTCACTGTGGGATTTCTGCATCTCCCCACATCCCAGTGCAGTGTGGGACTTCTTATCTGAAAGCCCTGAGCTGCTGTCCCAGACTTATCGATGGCTCCAGGTCTGGAACGCTGACTCTGCTCCTTCTCTCTTGACCAGAACCAATCCCAAAGTTGATTACCCGCTCGCAGTAATTAGCACAGGAGAGGCGGAAAGTGAGCAGGAATTCATACAGATTAAAAGAAAAGCAAGAAATAACAAAATGAGGATGCTCAGCTTGTGGACAAGTGTTTATTAATTAAAAATATTAAAGAAAAATAGGCCTAATGCAGATGGAATCTACCTGTGAAAGAGAACCTTTAAGAGAGACATTAGGGGCAAAAATATGTGCAGAAAGTTATGTGAAGCAAAGGATGCATTGGAGAACACTGTTAATTATCTTTATCTTGAAATGACTTACAGATCCTGCAGGTGAAATTTAGAAATAGTGCTGAACCTAAACATAAATGGGGGAGATTAAAAAACCCCACCAATACTAAGTTGGCTGTAGCTATTGAAGGGAATGAGATGAGATCCCAAAATCCCAGACTGGTCTGGGTTGGTATGATGCCTTGAGAGGCTGCCCCAGAGCAGGGGCTGGGCAGAGNACTAAAGCAGCACAGAACCTGAAAATATAAAAGCTAAAACCTGAGGGATCAGGAAGGGACCTTAAAGTCCATCCCATTCCACCCCTGCCATGCCCAGGGACACCTCCCACTGTCCCAGGCTGCTCCAAGCCCTGTCCAGCCTGGCCTTGGCCACTTCCAGGGATGGAGCATCCCCCTCTTTTCACAGCTGTACCCACAGCGGAGGAGAATTTTCCATATGGGGCTGGTGGCCTGTTGGTGATTTCTGACCCTCATTTCAGCAGAGTCTGAGTATCTCCCAGTGAGATCCTGATTTCCCAGTTCCCACAGGAATCTCCTGTCTTTGCCCATGGAGCTGTCTGGGGCTGCTCTGATCCCATCAAGAACCACTCGTCCTTTAACCTCTCCCCTCTGTGGGGTGATGGTGGAGGGGTGAGAGAGAAGCAGGAGCAGGAGGAGGAGGTTGTCCCTTTGGTTTGGTCAGCAGGATTCCCTTGGGGAGCGTGGAAAAAGCAGCTCCTGTGGCAGAGGAAGTGGGTGAGAGCCCAGCCCTGCAGTGTCCCTGCCTGGGGACACCAGGGAAGGACAAAAGGACCGTGCAAAATCTGCAAAACCAGCAGCAGCCACTAATGTGGGAGGCAGAGCTGCCATGTGCTCCTTCCTTGATCAAACAGCTCGTCCCATGACTTTGGGTTTGCCTTGGAGACTTGTGATTTCTTATTCCTCTTCTTGGGAGGCTTTTCCCAGCCTGTCCCACCCCACAGAGCCAAGGCTTTGCACAGGGAGTGGGGCTCAGCCCAAGCTGCCATGTGCAAAGTCTGAAATGATCTTTTAGCACATTCTGGGAGGGATAGAATCCTGGAAAAACAGAATCCCAGAATCCTGGAGTGGTTTGGGTTGGAAGGGACTTAAGGGACATCCAGCTCACCCCCTGCCATGGGCAGGGACACCTTTCCCTATCCCAGGGTGCTCCAAGCCCCATCCAACCTGGCCTGGGGCATTCCAGGGATGGGAATTGCAGATAACTCTGCACTGGGATGAGCCAGGTAAGGACAGGCATTTCCTTTTAGTTCAGGTAATTTTTACAAAATGAAAAATTACTCTCCTCCACTTCCTAAGAATGTTGTACACAGCACATTTGAGTTCAACATACATAGGTAGGATTTTTTTCCACCCCTGACCCATAAATACTCTGCTTTTACATTTGAGAATCCTTCTTTTCCAGCTGTAGCATTCCCACTTGGCAGAATGCACTGGAAGTGGCACATGGAGCAGGGATAAGAGGAGATGCATTTTGTGCTTTCCATAATTTCCAGTATGAAAACAGGATATTTTAAGCTGGTATTAGATATTAAATCCTCAGAAGAATAAGACAAACAGTCAGCAGAATTTGTGGAGTAGTTTTATACGTGGGATTTTTTTAGTTTGAGTTGGTTTTTAGCTCCTCTGAAGGCCTGGGATATTCCATCCAGCCCACCAGCTCCTGGGAATTATTCCTGGATATTTGTCTCCTTCTTTAGCTGGTGAGGGAGCTGAGGACTGTGGATTTATCCCTGGACTGAGGCATCCTAAAAGAGGTGTTCATTTCAGCAGCCCCACATCACCACGTTTAAATCTCTCCGTGTTAAATGTCAAAATATTGAAAAGCTGTTGGGAAAAGGAACCTTGCTGGGGTCCTAATGCCTGGGTTTGGAAATCTGAATTATGAATTGTGGATTTTAAATTTTAATTCTAAATTTTAAATTCTAAGTTCTGCTGAATTTTCCAGCTGAGACCTCTCATCAAAGCAAACTTTAGGCAGAACTTGTAATCCTTCCAATGGTTAAACAAATTCTTAATAAATTTTCCATGATAAATGACCGAATTCTGATGGAAAGGCAGCAAAGCAAAGCAAGGCAGGTGTGCCCTGAAATCTGCTTTTCTTTTAGTGCAGAGCTGATGGTGAATTTTGGCTGTGGGACCTCTGACTCTCCTTTCTTTTGCTGGAAAATCCCGTGCAGTGTTTAAGCTCCCTGAGCACCCCGTGGGGAAATAATCAGGGAGAAAAGAGGCTTGGGCCAGAGCCAAGAGGGGTTTGTGTCCCACCCCCACGCTCCATCCTCTGGGAATTCAGCTCCAGGGAAATCCTCCATCCTTCATGGATCCCCCTCAGAGTGATGCAGGAGAAAAAAAATTGGAAAGAAAAACAATAATTTGTTCTTTAAAATGATGCAAGTTAGGTAAAAAAAAAAAAAAAAGGACCTTTCTGGCAGAGCTGATACTTTTAATGAGGTTTACTGATAGTTTTATTCAAATGTGACCTTTGCAGGAATCAGAGTCTAACAAAAAAAAAAAAGTCCTAAATGCCACTTTATTCTAGTGACACACACAGGTGTCGCTGTATTTTAGGGTCTGTGAGCATTTCCATTATAAACTTCCCGAATTTTTAGTTTAACTCTGCTGTAAAATCTGTGTCTGAAACACCCCCTGTGTTTAGGAGCATGTTTGAGTTTAAAAAATAAATTTCTGTCTTTGTTCCCACCCCCCCTTAAACATTCCTTGAGAAAGGATTTCTGCTCCAGTAATTCTTTGCTTGGAGGGGTTACTGATTCTACCTGGACAAAAAGTTGTGGGAAGAGTCCTGTGCCTTGGAAAATTCAGTTAAAATGAGTTTGGAGTCAGTTTTCCTCTTCCTCACGAGAAATAAAAATGCTGTAATGCCTCTTCCCAGAATTCTTTGTCTCCTTTTTGTTTGTGGCACCACTTGGAAGGAAAGGGAATTTTATAGTTTCATTATTGTCACAGAACCTTTGGATGTGGGGTTCAAAACAGGTGTGAAAATCTATTTATTGCAGTCCTTGACAATCTCAGGGTGACACTGCATTTAACACTTACATTTAGGGCCTTTTTGGGTTTTCTCTGTGAAGGTTGAGCAAGAAATTCCTCAAAATTCAGTATTTGCCATCTTTCTGCTGCTCAGGAATTTCCCGTCAATAGGTTGGAGTTGGAATTGATTATTCCAGTTTTTTTTTTTAATAGGTTTTCTTTTCTTGTTTTATGGTTTGGGAAAAATTTTCTGTTCTCCATCTTTATCACATCTTTTATCATATCTTTTATTTATATATGTATAAAATACAACCACAAATAACTGATGTTATGTCCCACACCCAGTTTCTGTTGCAACCTTTAAATTTTAACTTCATTTAAGGCCTCTGAACCAATTTCCAAATCTCATTTTTAAGAAGGGACACCAGTGAGGGCTTTTTTTTTTTTTTTCATATTGTTTTGTCCTCTCAGTGTTTAAAAATGAGCAGCCAATGTTTTGGATGCCTGGTTTACCTGCCCCATGAAGTGTTTTCTAACAACACTCAACCTAAAAAAAAAAAAATCCCAAATTAATATTAGTTCACACCAGACACTGCCACAAAGCCCAGTTTCCAACAAATCCTGAAATAAATCCTTCTGGAAAGACTGGGAGACATCCCAGAGCCATTGTTACATCCTTCCCTTTGCATTTCCCAAAATAAACCAGACTCATTTTCTCTCCCCTTCTGTTTTTCATGAATAAAGTTTCGGAATTAGTGATTTATTAGCAAAAAGGGTCTGAAAGCCATGAAGAGATTCTTCTGTGTGGCTGTATCATTTACTTTGAAATGTTAAGTATATCTATATATAGTCAGCAGGTGGATTTTAATGTCTGTGGAGATATATATATATATATATATGTGTATTTTCCCCCAAATTAGTTTTCCAGCAGCATGTGCTGATTAGAGAAACGACAAGAAAATCTGATGATGACTGAGGAAAGTTTTTCTATAAAGAGATAATTTCAAGGGCAAGAGGAGCTTCTGATGGTTCTTATGCTGGAGCAGGGAATAATCTCAGCCTGGAATTCTGCCTTGTGCTCAGCACGTTTTGGTGGCTGACATAGGTAACTAATCCCACTCTGGGAAGTCACTTCTTAGCCTGTGTTTCTCTTTCAAAACGTGGATGTGGCTCCAATTAATACTAATTGGATTTATGGAGGAAAATACCCTGCAGGACTTCTGGGCTAGGTTGGTGTAAGAGCTGTTTGCTGTGGGATGTGACCGCTGCAGAAGCACTGCCAAAAATATCCTCACCAAACCTACCTGGTTTCCCCCTTTTTCCCACGATTTGTTGCAAAAATAATTGTTTGTAAACCAAGCTTCTAATAAACAGAGAGAGTGGGGGCGGCTCTGCAGAACTGTGGGAGGAAATCTATTGAAATATAAACATCAGAAGGAGGAATAGGGTTGTTAAGTGTGGATGGGGGTGAGTGCAGGCACAAAAAGGACATTAAAGGCCAGAGTAAAGAGATTTCTATGGGCAGCTGAGCCTTGGAGTAGCTGCTCATGTGTGCAAGGAGCTGTGAGTAGGAGCTGCCACCTGCTTGGGATGGGAGCTGGAGCTGCAAGAGGGAAATAAAAGCCTCTACATTTATCTGCCTTGTAGCTCCTGACAGTTTATTGCCATCATTATTCTGCTATTTCAACGTCCAGTGGAGAAATTTGTGTCTTTTGCTTCTCAGAGAACCCTGAGCTTGTTGGTCGTTGCCTTTATGGAAGAGTGTGTGTGTGTGGGGGGAATTTACAGCAATTAAAAGGTGTTTGTGAGCAGCCTGGAGCTGGATTTTCAGCCCAGTCAGCAAGAAAAAGCCTCCCAGTGTGGTTTGCAGCACCGAAATGTGGATTATCCGAGCTGGGGTCACGGCAGCAGTGACAAATCTGCGCTGGCTCGGGGCTGTGGGGCTGCTGAACAAATCCGCGCTTGTTGGGGCTCTCCCACCTTCCCAAGGGCACGAAAGCAAAACCCAAATGTGAGACAGGCCTGGGGGTATTTATAGCCAATATTGAGCGCTGTTGTGGAGGATGGAGCTGCATCTCCTCTCCCAACACGTTCCATATGCTCCGTGGATCCGTAGGTGGTGTTCCCGTGCGCTCCGGGATCCGTCTATGAACTCCTTTGATTTGCTTGTTCTGTTTGTTTACCCGAGCTAAACTTGGCTAATGGTGTCATGGCCATTTAAAAATATCCTTTTTTGCCTCATTAGACAGCCAAGCTGGGGGAGAGCTGCTCAGAAATGTTGTTGCGTGGTGCCTTGGAGGTTTTGACTGGTTTTAACTCTGAGGAAGTTGGGCTGGGTTTTGGAGAGGAAGGTTGGACTGGGATTCTCCTCCCAGCTTGGATTGTCCCCTGATCCTGGAGCTGAGGAGATGCCCAGACCTCCTGTGCCTGGTGGGTGCAATGTTAGGTAGTTTGTTATCCCTAATTCTCCTGTTCAGTAGTTTGTTATCTCTAATTCTGCTGTTCCTCCACTCCTTTCCTGATTTTCCATCCCTGTTTGCACTAAAATTCCCAGTGAGATCAGACTTCACCTCCTGCCCCGTCTCAGAATTAGCTCCAATTAGGTTTATTAATTCAGCATTAATGAGGAGGTCAGTGCACCCCACAGATTACCCCAGGATGTGTCACAGGAATATCCACCAGACATCCCAAAGCCACATCCATGTCAGGGCCAGGTTGTGCCCTTAGGACCATCCCAAACATCCTGGAATCCTCTCCCTCATCCCAGCAAAGCTTTAAAATTCCCACTCCTTGTCTCTGTGTCTCTGGGTACCTTTGGGTGCTTCCAGAGCCTTGGCCACTCACTGGGAATGCTTTTGTTCCACTCCTCTCCCAGGAACTTTCCCCCATTTTCTCTTGGGAATTTTCCCATTTTTCCTGCTTTCCTGGGCCAAACTCTGTGGTTGTTACCACCATGGGAGCTGGGTGTGGTACTGGGTTTAAAATGATATTTCAGCACTCCACTGAACATACAATCACACATGATCTTGGGAAAAATTGATTTTCTGTCCATAAATGGTCCTTTTTTTTTTTTTTTTTTGGAATATAATCATGGCAAAAATGAATAACACAGATTAAATATTGCTGAAGTCAGCCTTAGAACCCAAGCAGTAAAATCGCCACAGATCATCGTGGAATGCAGAAAAAATAGAAAAATCCAATATTTTGGACCAGCTTGGTTTGAAATAGATGAGGTTCCATCCAGGATAGAAGAGATAAATGTTGATCTAAACCCAAGTGGTGGCTGTAGAATTAGAATTATTTTGTCTTTACCCTGAATTAGAGGGAAACTGAGAGGCCAACAGGTTAAGATTTAAATTGGAGTTTTATCTTTGAGGTTCATTTCACAAAACTATCCCAATTTATAGAGGCAAAGTGATGGATGTAAAAAATCTGTGAGGGATCCCTGGAGATGTCCAAGGAATTCTGGATGTGGCACTCAGGGCTCTGGGCTGGGACAAGGTGGGAATTGGCCACAGCTTGGACTGGATGATCTTGGAGCTCTTTTCCAACCCCAATCATTCCATGATTCCCCAATATCTTTGTGTTTTGAAAAATCCTGCTGAAATATCAACAAGAAATAGGATGGGGGTTTAAAACCCTACTGCTTGTTATGAAATATGTCGCTACTTTTTTCTTTTTTATTTTTTTTTTGGTGGTTATTTTCCTCACAATTACAGTGAGAGCAAAAATAGGCACATCCTTCAATAATTTGGAATCCATGGATGCTTTTGGTTCTGGTGTCGTGAATACAATATAAATGGAACTCGTTTTCTTTTTTTAGGGAGATACAGCTGCAGTTGCTTTTAGATATTCCAAGGCAGTAACCTCTGTAAATGACATTTAAGGAATACATCTAAAAATGCTTGCTGGAGCCTTGTAAACCAGGGACAGATTTCAGATGTCAGCTAAGGGAGGAAAATGCTGGATATGGAGCAACTGGAAAGCTTGCAATGAGAAACTGGGGTTTGAAGTGAAACAGCTGAGGGCAGCTGCTCTTGGGTTGTACCAGATACAAATATTTAACTGCTACCAAAATGAAAAAATCTTTTATTAATTGTAGCAGAACAGAAGGCTTTTTTACCCTACTAAATATGCTCCTTCTTTTTGAGGAACAACAATCCCAACTTTGAAACATTCTGATTTTTTGTGAGGCTTTTGGTGGCACCAACAGAGCCCAGGCTGGGTTTGTTCTCCTAATCCAGTAAGGAGAAGAGATGCCTCCAACCTGGAAATTGGAGTTGGACCTCTGAAGGTCCTTTCCAAGCCAAACCATTCCATGATTCTGTTGGGTTTTGGATCTCGTTCAGGCAGAGGGTGCTGAGCTGTGGGAGCCAGAGGGGTTCATTCCTGCCTCTGGGAAGAGCAGGGATATTGGTGCCTGAGGTTTTGGATTTATATTTTTCAGGTTCTGTGCTGCTTTAGTGTGTGGGTCTGGGCTTCATATTAGGGGATGCTGAGCTCTGTGCACAGAGCAGGGAGACAAAACAATTCCTGCTCCACCTGGGGACCAAGGACAAATGA
>VWZP01005998.1:1656000-1671210 GCA_013396995.1 Dicaeum eximium | reverse complement strand
TGCAGCCCTGGCTGGGCTCTTGTGCTGCCCAAGGTGGATCCATGGAGGAAATTCTTTGAATAAATCCCTGCTTTATTCTGTGACTCTGCCCAGCCCCTGCTCTGGGGCAGCCTCTCAAGGCACCGATATCTTGGAGCTCCTCTTGCCCTGGTCACAAGGGAGAAGCTTTGCAGAGCTGCTGTTGGCTCAGTGACAGCTGGGAACTCCCTCATCCTGAGGTTATTCCTGGTGGATCCCGTTCTGCTGGCTCTGGTGGTGCCTCTTCATGTGGCTGTGGCAGGGCTGGGATTGGAGAACTGGCTCCACAATTTCCAAGTCTTTGTTGTGCAGAACAGGAATAGATAATGGAGGAGATATGGAGACCTACATGCTGGAGAATAGCAAGGAGCAAATTAATGGGAAAAATAAATTAGAAGTATTTTTATTTGCATAATTCCCATTAAGAAAACATTCTTTTATCCCAAGAAAATGGAGCCTGAGCTAGATTTTGAATGGGGGATATTAAAAGAAGCCTGTTTTATTATTTTTTTTTAAATTTTTTGTCCCTCCCTGCAGTCTGGCAGGAAGCAGCAAGTGATTGCAGAGCACAAAACTCTGCTCCACCAAACACATTCCAGCCATTCCTTCACCCACCATGCTCCTGCCCGGGAAGGGAAAGTGCCAGGGGAGTTGACATCACCCCATGGAAAGGAAACAAAGGCACACAGGGCACCACCAAACCTGCACTGCTGTGGCTCTGCACAGCCTGGGATGCTTATCCCTAATCCTAAAAGAGCCTCTGGAGAAGGATCCCTGCTGCAGAGGCTGGATCCAGGGTGAGAGAGGGAATTCCTTGCTGTGTGTGCAGACTCTGCTCTGCCCTGGGATGGGGGGATCTGGGATAAAGCAGCCTCTTTTCTGCTGGGATTGCTGCCCCTGGGGAAGGTGGGATCCTGCAGGAGCCTCACAGCTGTCCAGGAGATCCCAGAGCTGGGAGAGAGGGGAAGGCTCTCCCCAAGCCGTGGGGCTTCTCCCCAAAAGCTGTGGCTGAGCTCCCACCACCAAGAGCTCCTGTTCCCATGGGAGGGGGCCTGGCTGTCAGTGCTTTTATCTGGGGTCTGCAGAGACTCAGGGCTTGACCAGGAACTTTCTCCTGCCCCAGGCCACAGCTTCCTGCCACACCTCTGGGGTGTTTTCTGCTCCTGTGCCTCACTGAGACTTCAACCATTTCCATCTCAATAATGATCCACAAACCAGGAATCCCAAACTGGGGTTTCTTCCCTTTCTGTCTCTGATCTCATCACAAACCAGCAATTTCCAGATTGGATGGTGAGAAGGAATCCCAGTATCTATAACATGATTTTAAGGAAATGAGTAAAAAGTTTATTACAGAATCCCAGAGGGGTTTAGGATGGAACTCAAAGCTTAAACCCATCCCATTCCACCCCTTCCCATGGGCAGGGACACCTTGCACTAAGCCAGGCTGCTCCAAACCCCATCCAGCCTGGCCTGGAACACTTCCACCAACAATTATGGATCTTAGATGTTAATTTTAAATTTTTCAGCTCCAATGGACGTGACTCAGCGCAGATATTTGCCCTTTATCAATGATGAGGACAGGAGATCCCTAAAATACAATTTATTCCCCATCCTCTTGATTTTTTCCATAATTCCTAGAGATCACTTTGAATCTCCCCATTTTCCCTGGCAAGACACAAGCCTGCTATGGATCCAACAAACTACCTCGATGTAGATTTTGACAATTTCTCAGCACAACCTGAATTTTAAGCACCCTGCCTTTAAAAACCTTGGCTTTGTTTTGCTTTCTAAGCCCAGCCTTGCCCGAGGTGCTGCTCCTCAGCCCCGTACCTGAGCAGGGTGATGCTCTGGGGGGTGACTGCTCCTGTCGTCAGCTGTGAGCAAGGTTGGAACATTTTCCTCCGTGGCATCCTTCCCACAGCTGTCATTGCTGTCTGCAAGTTTATTCTCAGCACAGTGTGAAGCTCTCAGCCCTGCAGAAGGGCAACACTTCCCCTGAAATTGCGAAGACACGAGTTTTATATTCAGTTTGCTCTTGAGCAGGATGGAACTCGTTACCAGGTCCTCTTCCCTCCTTAAATTCCAGATTGGTGCTCATTGTTCAGGGAATTTTGGGCCATTTTGCTCCGAGTGCTGCATAAATGTGTTTTATTATGACTCAGATGAGGTTTTCTGGTTAGAAAATCGTTGCAGTGGAGATAATGCACTATGGAAGGACGGTCTTCTAAAAATACAGAAATGGCTTTTCTTAACACAAAAAGCTTGTGTTGCCACACAGACTCATCGAGTTCTGAGGGGTGAGGGAGAACACTTCATTATCCCTGAAAAACAGAGCACTCCCTGCTGTGTATCCCTGTATTCCAGTCCCTGGAATCTGCTTGCACTCCCCTCCTGTGAGCAGGACACAGCTCCAGGATTTATTTGGGATAAATGAGCTGGCACACGGATATAAACACCACATCAATAGGAATAATCTCCCAGAGCTAACCTGAATGCTTTTGGGAGTGGGGAATACCACTGGAAACTCAGAATTATCTGAAAGGTTCATCTGGGATAGCAAAAACCTCGTGGCTCCACAGACATCAAGATATCTGGTGGAGAAGTAACCCACATAAGGAAAATATGGAAATAGCTGGCAGTAGAACAAAAAAGAAGGAAGAGGAAGGAACTGGCAGGGAAGAGCAGATGAGGATGTCACAGGGAAAGTTGGTGGCACCCTGTGAGTTCCCAGCTTTTGTGGCCGTGGTGGCAGCAGCAGCAGCTCAGGACTTCCCAGGCCCCAGCATGGCTCCTTCCTGTTCTGTTTTTCAGGGCCCAAACCTCATTCTCTGTCTGAGTTCTATTGCATAGGAGGACATTTCTTATGGAAAAATCCTTCCCTGGGAGGCTGGGCAGGCCCTGGCACAGGGTGCCCAGAGCAGCTGTGGCTGCCCCTGGATCCCTGGCAGTGCCCAAGGCCAGGCTGGACAGGGCTTGGAGCAGCCTGGGACAGTGGAAGTTGTCCCTGCCTGTGGAACTGGATGAGCTTTAAGGTTCCTTCCAACCCAATCCCTGCTGTGATTCCATGATTCTGTGATTGACTTAAGCTCATTCTCTCCAAACCACCTGGGATGGCTCCTGCACCTTGGGCCAGCCATGGGCAGGTGCTTGCAGACTCTAAAATGTCAGATTTTTCACTTTGAATTGCAGGGAAGGAAGAAATATTTCATAAATATCCAAGTATTTCAAGCAAAAAAAGGGATTTATAGTTGTTGATGCAGAAATTCCAGAAAAAAAAAAATTGCTAAGGCAGCTGTGAAATTATTGCACAGGAGAGAAATGAGGCTGAGGGAGCTGGAATTTTCATTGTGTGAAGGAAGCTGGAGCTGTGGTTTCATGAACTGAGGATCAGCTGTTCCCTGCTCTTGTGGGCACGAAAAATTCCAGAAGCAGGAGGTGGAAATCAGTGGCCGTCCCAAACCGGTTCTTCCAGCCTGGCACTGGTGCAAAGGGAGCATCAGAGCATGGCAGGCTCAAAGCCAGGCTGGGTTTGTGTTCCAAGGAGCAGGAATTCCATGGAAGTCGTTGTTTCCCCACCAGAGAGGGGCTCTCTGTGCTCGGGGTGTCTCAGCCCCAGGGTGAGGGGGTGTTACAGGGTGATTTCAGCAAAATTTCAGCAGATTTCTGCTGGGTGCAAATGCTCTGGGGCTGGGTGGAACAGCTGGAGGAGCGAGCAGGGCAGGACCTGATCCTTGCAGCTTCCAGGACCTGCTCCTTGCTCCCTGCAGCTTCCAGGACCTGCTGCTTTCAGCTTCCAGAACCTGCTCCTTGCAGCTTTCAGAACCTGCTCCCTGCAGCTTCCAGGACCTGCTCCTTGCTCCCTGCAGCTTCCAGGACCTGCTGCTTTCAGCTTCCAGAACCTGCTCCTTGCAGCTTCCAGGACCTGCTGGTTTCAGCTTCCAGAACCTGCTCCTTGCAGCTTCCAGGACCTGCTGCTTTCAGCTTCCAGGACCTGCTCCTTGCAGCTTCCAGGACCTGCTGCTTTCAGCTTCCAGGACCTGCTCCTTGCAGCTTCCAGGACCTACTGCTTTCAGCTTCCAGGACCTGCTGCTTTCAGCTTCCAGAACCTGCTCCTTGCAGCTTCCAGGACCTGCTGCTTTCAGCTTCCAGGACCTGCTCCTTGCAGCTTCCAGCCTGAGCTCTTGATCCCATCCCTGCTTGAATTCCTGCTCCTCCTCGGGGCTGGGCTCTGGCCCCACACCGAGTGTGTGTCCTGGGGTTGGGAATGCTGCCCTGTGCTCCTGGGAGGAGCCACACTGCCAGAAACTTCTCTGAATTCAGGAATTCCTTCCTCTCTTTGCCGTTTGTTGTCCTGTAGGATTTTAAAAGCGAGCTTTATTGGGATATTGGTTCTCCCTGCTCTCTCTGGAATCTTTTTCTGTCTCAGATTTGAGACCTCCTTGGCTCAATAGGTTTTTATTTTCCCTCTTTTCAGTGTTCAAAGGAATCTGCTGAAGGATGCATCCCTTTCATTCCCCAGCTATGGAATAAGGAACTGATCTGTCTTAATGATTTGCTCTTATAGAAACTCCTGTCTCCTACTAAAACCAAACCAACATTTTCTTTTCTCTGCTTAGAACTGCACAATTGATATTTATTGCTCAGTTCCTCGGGGGGGAAAAGCAACCAGTTCCTAAAAGGACAGAAAAGATGGATGCTTTTGCAGGATTAACTTTAAAGCATAAATATTTATTTTTTAAATTACTAAATCCTGCTGTCCTACGAGTTCAGGGATAGTAAGGTCAGACAGGAGTACAGATTCCATGGAAAAGTTTATCAAGTTTATTAGAGAAATTGTAATTTCTTCTTTTGTTCCCCATTGGCATTTGAGTAGCAGGACCTGCAGAGTTCAATGATCAATAGCAGTGAGAGAATTTTCCTGGAGAAACACTGGGAGGACAGGGCATTGTAGTGGTTGGATTCCAGGCTGGGAATTTAATTTGATGAATTTATCCAGGCCAGCTATTCAACTTTGGAGTGACTCAGCTTCCCTATTTTGAAGCAGAGTTACCAGTAAGACATTAAATCTGGATGTTATTAATGGGAAATCAAGTTACACTGCTGAAGGTATAAAAGAAATGGTTCATATCCTGCTTTAAATATAACGATTTTCTCACTTCCAGTAACTCGTGAGGCCATAAAAACAGCCTGGATTACAACCCAAATCAAATTGATAAAGGACAAAGCGCTGCTTATAGAAAATAAGAATGGTTGGAATGTGCTGATCCAAGGAAAAATGGATCTCTCAGGAGCACAGGGTGCTCAGAGCTCACCTGGGCAGCTGAGGTGTGACCCTCTGCCATCCTGTGCCTGCAGAGAGGGAAGGGAAGTTTCAGGGAAGTTTCAGGGAAGTTTCAGGGAAGTTTCAGGGAAGTTTCAGGGAAGTTTCGGGAAGGGAAGGGAAGGGAAGGGAAGGGAAGGGAAGGGAAGGGAAGGAATGAGGGGTTTTCCTGTAGCACATCCCACCTGTCCAAACATGACCTGAAAGGCCACGAGTTAATTTTAACTTGGAGAAACTCTTTGGGAGTTTGATTAATTGATTTATTTTGCTTTGGTAGTGTGAAATAAATCAATGGATTGAATTGGTGCAGCCACGTGAACAAAAGTGTTTTGTCCCATGGGGGTTGCTGAGGTTTATCAGAGGAGTTCAAAACACCCAGTCCTGGTAGGAACTCTTGTTTTGCAGTCAGTACAAGGAATCTGTTCTTTGGGCTTTGAAATATTTACAAATACATAACCAGGCAGTAAGCAAGCTGCTGAAAGAGTGTTTTAGGGTCTGAAAGAGGTGGTGTGTGGATATTTATGCACATGTGGGAAAAGAAATGCATATGATGAAGGATGAAATGAAATCCATATGATCCATATGATAAAGGATGAAATGAAATCCATATGATCCATATGATAAAGGATGAAATGAAATCCATATGATCCATATGATAAAGGATGCTGGGCAGTCTGGAATACAGAGGAAACTGGGTATGAAACCCTGAGTTCCACTCCAGACTTGGTTTTGAGGCTCATCTTGATGCAATAATCGAGGGTTCAGGGTTGTACGAACCCAATAATTATTTAAAGTCATTTAATACAGCAAAAAAAAAATCTGTAATGAGGCAAACCTCCCCAATGTCTTTGTTAGTGGTGAAGAGATCCGAGCAGGGACGGATTTCTGCCCGCCAGACAAAGACTTGACAGCATTTGTAGTGAAATAAGCTGCTCTGTTTGCAGACTGGAGCAAAAATCCTTTCTGTACAGCTGGTGAGTTTTTGTTTTTGCAGTCAAAACAGATGCAGCCATTGGGAATGGTTGGCTTTAACCCATGCTGGAGTCATTAGTGGTAAATTCTGTTAATAGTAAACTGTTTGCTATTTAAAGAGCCTGATTCCAGGCCAGCTTTCCAAGGAAAAAGTTACCTGCTGTTAGAGCTTTGATGAAGTGGAAAGCTCAATCCAAAACAATAAAAAAAAAATTCAACACCCCCCATCTCCCTCTGCTCCTTCTGCTCTGGGGCCATTAAAACCTGGAGAAAATGTAAAAAGAGCATGTGCTCACCTCTTTACAGTTCTGAGGGAGCCCTAAATTTGTGCCAGTGAAACACCCAGAGAATGTGGGTCTTTGTGGCTGTTAGGCACATTCATTCTTCTGGAAGCACTGGCTGTAAATCCAATTTTATAGATTAAAGACTTGTAGCACAACGCAGGCACCTGTCGGTTTATGGCAGCCTAAAAATATCTGCCTGCCCATAACGTGTTTTTCAGCAGCTTGGAGCCATATGTATGTTTTTGATACGTTTTAGCTATTTTTTCCCAGTCCTTGTCTGTCACCTCGGCTTGTTGTGCTGGCTCTAATAGGAATAATAAAGGGTGTGCTGGATCAGACCGTGTGGGCTGGCCATTAGCAGCTAATGATGAAATCAAATCTCTCTCCAGGCTGTGGGAAGGAGTCAGGAAGCAGAACTATCACAGCTCTGGGCTGCCAGGGTGGGCTCTGCCCCTGCTGAGGAGCTGGGTGTGATCACAGAGATCATTCTTGGTGGTGTCAGCGTAAAGGAGCTCTCCCAGCATGAGGATTTTGGCTCAGACTGGGTCAGGAACCTCAGTGTGGGTTTCCAGGTGCAGCCTTCAGCAGGGTCACCCTTGAGTCTGTGCTCCAGGGCTGGTGTCCCACTGATGCTCTGTGCCAGGAGTTGTGGAGCCTGAGTGAATCAGAGGCACTGAATCGCTGAATCCTGGGATGGGCTGGGCTGGAAGGGACCTCAAAGTCACCCAGTGCCACCCCTGCCATGGCAGGGACACCTCCCACCATCCCAGGCTGCTCCCAGCCCTGTCCAGCCTGGCCTTGGGCACTGCCAGGGATCCAGGGGAAGCCACAGCTGCTCTGGGCCTCCCCACCCTCCCAGCCAGGAATTCCTTCCTAATATCCAACCTAAATCCACCTTTCAGAGGGAAACCAAACAAGGACCTCTTGAATCCTTCTGGTCCTTTCCAGAATAAGGTCAAACTCGTGACCTGCTCTGAATCAAATGGAGTAAAAACCTGATTCCAGATGAGATTTAGGAATCCCAGCAGCCCAAACCTGAATCTGATGCCCAGAGCTGGAGCTCTGCTTTGGGAATCTCCATTTTCCCTTCCACCTTCCCTAAGGACATCGAGGTTTCTGTCCTTTCCTTAAAAATGGGTGAAACTGGCCAAAGGGTCAAACACATCCTCGGTGGAGTGGCAGAGCAGAGGCACAGCCTGGAATCTGCTGTGGCTGCCCAAGCTGTGATTCCTTAGGAAATCTGGCTGGAAATCCATGGCTGCACTGATGGAACCTCTGTGGTGCTGGGATGGGGCTGGCTCACACTGGAAGTGCTGACTCACCCCCAAAATGTTCAACCTCTGCAGGGAACTCCAGCAGGGTTTGCACATAACACAACTTGGACATGGGAGGGAAGAAACAGGAAGGAAATCTGAGCTCTTGTAGGTCAATCTGTTGGTTACATTGGCATTAAGTCAAGAACTGGAGGAGAAAAATTTTGCAAGAAGAATCTCTGGGCTTTTTTTTTTTTTTTTTTTTTTTTTTTTTTATTCCCTGGCTTGCCACTTTCTATTTATGGGAACCCAAAATGACCTGGCTTCCTGGACTGGAAACAGTAGCAACATGTCCTTGATGTCAGTCTGACTTGGACATTTCAAGCCAGTCTCTGCTACATATTTAGGACATTTTTTAATAGGTGCTGTAGTCTGAGAGGTGGTGGGACCTGAGACTGCATCCTGTGAGATGTGAAGCATCAATTTCATAGAATACTCATAAATATATAGTTCATAAAATAGATGTAATAGTCATTAATAATAATAATAATATTTCATAAAATAAAATCCTTTGGGTTGGAAGGGACCTTAAATCTCTTTTTGTCCCAACCCTGCCATGGCAGGGACACTTTCCACTGTCCCAGGCTGCTCCAAGCCCTGTCCAGCCTGGCCTTGGACATTTCCAGGGATCCAGGAGCAGTCCCAGCTTCTCTGGGCACCTGTGCCAGGCCCTGCCCTCCCTCACAAGGAGGAATTTCTCCCCAACATCCAATCCAAAATGACTCTCTCAGTCTGAAATCAGTGCTGATGTTAAGGCTGCCTCATCCACCCCCAGTAAATCAACATTTGGTGCTTCCCTCCTCCTCCCCCTCAGCCTTTTATAAATATTGTCACTCGTTCTTTTCCCAACAATGCCTGCAGGAAGAATAAGGCAGAAATGGCCAGCACGAGGGAGATTAGGCAGAGACATCAGCACTCCAACTATTACAGTTTTCCTCCCTTGCTTGGCTCTTGTACTAAATTTAATCTGTCCCCCAGACAGCTCAGAATCTATTTTTTTTTTCCTGCTCTGTTTTAATGCACTCTGGTTCTTACCTGAGCTGGGCTGGCACGAGCCAGGAGTGATGAGACAGGAGGTGACACCTTGCACCCATTAAACCTGGAGAAGGGTCCCAGTGAGTGCAGCAGAGCCCCCTCATGGGAATGGCTCAGTCTCTTCATCACTGGGCAGAGCAGGACTTTGGGGATGTGTTAATAAAGCTGGGTGATTAAATATTCGTTCTAGTTCTGAAATCTGGCCTTTAGGAGAAGTCACAGAATCATGGAATCTGAGAATCCCAGGCTGGTTTGGGTTGGGAGGGACCAAAGCTCACCTCATCTCACCCTGACATTTTCCCTGGCCCAGCTTGCCCAGAGTGGCACTTGGAATTTTATTTTGTCCACCAATTTCTTCCTCAGTCTTTTCTCCTTCAAGGCTTTGAAAGCTGGACTTTAATTTTCAGTGTTGGGCTTTGGGCAAAAGGAGCACCATTACAGACAGCACTCACTGGTTCTTAAATAGCTCCCTACTTCTAATCCTCTCTGATCACCAGAACCAGCAGGAAAAGTGTTCCCTGCTCCTTCTCCTCATTTTTATATAACCCTGAGACCACAGGGTTCCCATTTTTCTTGCAGAGATTTTTACCAGGTTCACTTTGCTTGCCTTGAGAAGCTTTTTGCTTCTTCTTCTTCCTCTGACTGTCTCTGAAAGGAAAATTTCAGTAACTTTCTTACAAGTTTAATCAACTCCCCCAGGAGAGAAAAATTCCACTTGGGAGCAGCCTCTAAAAATGGTGCCATCAGTGATCTCTCACCTGGATTTTCCAAAATCTTCTTTCTCAGAAGTAAATCTTATTCCACTCCACACCCTTTTGCTCCTGTCTGCTGGGGGTTTGCAGCCTGCAAATGATGAAGGGGAGAATTAGGATTCATTGCTGTATTTTTTCCTGTGCACACACAGAAAATAGACCCAGGCGTGGGATTATTTATTCATAGGTGTGGGGAAATGGTATAAGGACTTCAAACAAAACTAACATTTAAAAAATGCATGAAAAGTGATTGCAATATTTAGTCCTGTTTTAGACATGGAGCTTTAGTTTTTCCTCCTCTGAACTTTTTGAAAAAAATCTGTTTCTAAAATCAAGCACCTATAGATGTCAGAGGATAATTGGGTATTAAATTGAAATAAATTACCTCAATTTCTGTGAAACCCCCACCAGTGGTTGAATATTTGACACTTTTGTGAACATTGAAAAATCTGGAATAACTGAGGAAGTTTATAAATTCTTTGTGATATTTTTGGTTATCTAAGAGAACTTTACAGGCAGAGAATTTACTCTGAATTTTGATCTCTCTGTGCCACATCAGAGCTCCTGGGTCACATTTGCACCAGACAGGGTCAAACACAATTTCATACTTGGAAGATTTTGGAGTCTTCTGCCTTTTACTGATTTTGGAGCCTTCTGCCTTTCACTTCTCTAAGTACCAGCAGAAGAAGTAAATTTGGAGAAGGGATTTGAGCAGAGCTGGGGCTGAGCTCTGAGGCTGGTGCTGTTCAGCTCTCTGCAGTAAGCCAGACCTAAGAGCACTTCTCTGCCTCTCTCTGTTTTTCAGTGCAGAGATAAATCCATTTGAAGGAAAAAGGACTCCAATACTCTCCCAGACACTCTTATTCACATCAGTTAGGCCCAGCTGGGAGGGTCTGCTCAGCAAGTGGGACTCAGGCTCAAATCTCTGTTTTAGTTCCAGGCCTGTCTGGGTCAAAGAGGAGAAGAGAAAGTTTTCCTTCTGCTGCTCCATGCACAGCCAGCTGGAAATACTGCACTGTTTTCATTAATTTAAATTGCGTGGACAGAACTAATTTCTTTTACCTGAGGGTTGTATGGATGCTTGTGGTGAAGGTTACAGGGTTTTTTTAGAGCAGGAGATTTCAAAGATCTCCAGGAAAAGGCATTGATGCTTCCAACTCTTGTCTGACACAGGAAATAAAGGCTGGGTAAGAGGTACCAGGGGGTGTGCAGGTGATTTCTGTGATAGAGAATATCTTCAGATTAGGGATTCTGCAGAGGTGATGGCAAAGGGGGACAGTCAAACAAAGGAAATTGGAATAAGGGTTTCAAAGAAACAGAAGTCAGGGGCCTCTTGCATTTGACCTTCTCTGAATATTTATTATTTCTGAGCTCTTCTCTTCCACGTGCCTGTGCAAAGGTGGGAAGGGGGAAAGGGAGGGAGAAGAATGCCTGGTTTTTCTGCTGGCCAGGGGAGGTTTGGGCCCAGAGCAGAGCAGGGCAGTGTTGGTGGGTGCTGATGGCAGCACCAACAGGGGAACTCCTGGCTGGTGAGGGCAGGAGCTCCTCACCCACCCCTGCTGAGCACCAACCCTGCTCCTTTGTTCCCAGCCCAGGAATTCCCTGCCTGTACCGCAATGTCTGGGGTGAAATGTGCAGCTCCCGTGGGTGGAGAAGTGTTGGAATCCAGGGCACAGGGAATGTCTCTCTGCCTGTTTTAAGAAATTCTGACCCTCAACAGAACTCTGCTTTTAACCTTCGTTCCTGGGAAAAATTGCCGAAACTTTGGGATGAGTTAGAGCACACAGGTAGTGATATGTAGTAGTGGTAGTTTATCACAGAGTGAAGAATTCAGGGTTTTAGGATTTTAATATGAGAGTGAACAGGAGACAAGATGGAGGAGTTTGGGTATTGTCCCTTCTCCCTTCTTGTCCCTCTTCAGCTCCATTTTCTGTAGCACTGGTGGCACAAAGTTATTGGTTAGAGTGAGCAGTAATGTGGAAGTTACGTGAATAGATCAGTAGGAGTTATTGGTAGAAAAGTAGAAACCAAGTAGGTGTTAGAAGATGTTTGGGTTAAACAGCTTTAAAAGGCCTTGGTTTGGGTGTTTGGGGTCCATTTTGTGCCTCGCTTCTCGCACGCTGAGTCTGGTGTGCAGACGGGGCTGAACTTAAGATAAGAATAAACAAAACCCTGAAGACCAAGAGGAAGAGAGTCCTGCACGTTCTTCACTCTTGGAAAAGAACTCAGCAGGGGACCCCCTCCAAAGGGCCCAGGGGTTGGGGTCCCATCCTTGTTGGGACCAAAAAACCCGACAGAGAAGAATGAGAACGTTTCAAAGGGCTGAGCTGAGCCTTCCTCTGGCTGGGGGCTCGGGGAGGGAGGAGGCTGTGCCAGGCTCTGCTGCTCTCCCTGTGTCTGCTGGCCTGGAGGGACCCTGGTGGGGCTGGTAGATATTCCTGAGCCAGGTGTGCTGGAGACCACGTTGGTTTAAAGTCTCTGGTTGTCAATGATCTGACATTTTTTACGTCATGGATCATATTGGTTGGGTGGTTGGCTCGGTGTGAGCAAAGTGAAAGTTCTTGGTGGGAGAAGAGGAGGCTCTGGAAGAGCTCAGTGAAGGCTCTCAGTTCTCCAAGGGAGGTTGCAAGGGGGAGAAAGGGGACAGACTTCTAGCAGGACCTGTTAAAGGCCACAGGACAAGGGTTAATGGATTTAAACTGCAGGATTTGGGCTGGTTCACGTTAGATATCAGGAAGGAGTTTTTTACCATGAGGGCAGTGAAGCCCTGGCACAGGTGCACAGAGATGCTGTGGCTGCCCCTGGACCTCTGGAAGTGTCCAAGGCCAGGCTGGACAGGGCTTGGAGCACCCTGGGATAGGGAAATATCCCTGCCCATGGAGAGAACTTTATCTAGGTGACTTTTAAAGGTTCTTTCCCATCCAATCTGTGATTCTGTGAATCGTTCCTTGATTTTCTTCTGCCTCTGGAGCTGGATCAGCATTAATGCTGCTGGATTAGGGATATTCTCAAAGCCTTGGAGCCCATCCTCAGCCCATCCCTGTTACAGTGGAGGTGCCACCGTTGTGCCTTTGTGACCCCTGGCGCAGCTGACGCTGTGTCTGGCGGTGGTGACAATGCCCTGAGGCCTGATCCAGCTCCAAGTGACACTGCTGGCAGGTTCTGTGCAGGAATCAGAGCCTGGTTCAGTGCTGTCAGCAGGAGACACCCAGAGCTGTCCATCCTTTGCCACGTTTTGAAAGCTCAAGGTCTCCAAGTCCTTGAGCTGTTGGCTGGAAACTCCCACAGAAGCTTCCAGGAGCCTGCTTCTCCCATCTGCTCCTGTGAAGGTAAACGTGACAATTCACTCTGGGGACAGCCCTGACTTCCTTCATTAGCTCCACATTAGTCTGATGCTGCTCATTTTTCTGCTCATTTTTCCATTCTCCTCATGCAGGAGCTGCTGGAATAAAACTGGGATACCCAGTGAGTTCAGGTGATGGCAGCTGCGCCTTGGGGTGAGCATCCTGCACCTGCACCCCACAGGTTGTTCCTCCTGTTGGTTTGGCATCCCAAGATCCCATTTTTCTGGGTGAAATCCCGAGTGCCTCAGGGCTGGCCTCCTGAGAGCTCCCTTCCTTCTTGGTTTGTTGTTTTTCCGCGTTTGTCCCGTGCTGCCGCAGGAATGATCGATAGAAGCCTTGAACTGGAGCCAGCAGGACTTGGAGGAGCCAGTCTGGAATGACTTCCCACTGCTGGCATTCCTGAACCTGGACAGGTTCACTGGGCACCTCTGGAGGGGATTGCCTCAGAGCTGATGAATGGCATTTCATCACAAGGTGCTTCACAGAAATGTCCAACCCACAGAAAAAATGCAAAATTTCACTTTTTGTATGCGTTCTAATGCAGTTTAATTTTACCTACTTTAGAAAACCACTAATATGTATTTTTTTAAAGTCTTCAAAAGGGCAGTTCCCTTATTTTTAAATAAGATTCTGTTGGTCTGCCTCCCCAAATAATGGGGGATTTCACAGGTGTCATTCCAGCAGCCAGGAGCAGAGAGCTCCTCTCATCAGTGCTCTGTGGCTGGGCATGAAATGCTCTGGTTGGGATTTTCTGAGCCAAATGTAAATGTGCTTGATGAGACACAAGGGGACGGGGCTGGGGCTGGGGAGAAATGGCTTTCAGCAGCAGATGCAGACAAAACACTGGATTTCAGTCCACAAAAAGTCAAAGACAAAAAGAAATAGAAGCTGGAGTCCCAAATGGAGGGAGGAGGTGTCAGGATTTGGAAGGCTGAACAGCTGTAGCCTGTTTATGTATTTTAATCCATTGTTAGAGAGCTGGAAACGACACAAAAAGCTAAGGGCATTTAAATTCTGTTTTCTTGGAAAAGGTCTGTAGTTGACCGAGACAGGCTACAAAAAGAAATGCAAAATTTATCAAGAGTTTTCGACTTATATGGAATGAACCTAAAATACATTGAGAGATCCTTCTGAGTGGGTGTTGTGGGGAAAACACTCGAAATCACAGAAAGAAAATGAAATGGTTGGGCTATCTCCTGGCACCAGAAATCTGATGAGTGTCTGGAACCTGCTCTCCCAAAGCTCATAACCTACAGCTGAGGATATTCCTGCTATGAAAACTCTTTCCTGGCTACCTAGTGAAGCATTTTTTCCTCCAAGTGTTGAAAAGTGGAATGTTTCTGACCTTTAACAATAATGATATTTGATTCTGGCGAAAAAAGGAAGCAAGAAGTAATTATGAAATATTTTTATTGGCTCCAGCAGCAGCTCTGCAGTGCAGATGGTTTAAATTACCTACCTCGAGGTTGGAGTGTAAGGCTCAGATCCATCTCCACACTTTTAATATTTAAAGCAGGGTACTAACTTGCTGGCCTAGATCTTGAAAGCAGCTTAATTGAGCCTTTAAAAGCTGATAGTTCTCTCTTGTTGTACACGAGTCAACAAACACTTTTCCCTCTGCTGTTCCCTGGCGCTGCTTTACTCACACTCAGACTGTGGCAGGCTCAAGGGAAGGAATTTTGTTCCCCACCTTTCAGCAGAACATGAATCCTGGTGGAAGCAGCTGGACTCCACTGCCTTCTTTGCTTGGTGGCTGAAGCCAGAGCGGGATCCCAGCCTGGTTTGGGTTGGAAGGGACCTGAAAGCTCATCCAGTGCCACCCCTGCCATGGCAGGGACACCTCCACTGTCCCAGGCTGCTCTAACCTGGCCTGGGACATTCCAGGGATCCAGGGGCAGCCACAGCTGCTCTGGGCACCCTGTGCCCGGAGTGTTCTGCCACTTTCACACTGGAAAATTTCTTCCTTAAATCCCACCCTTTCCATCCCACCACAAATTATCCCACCTTCACTTACTGGTAACCAGCTGCTACTTCCAATAAGCTGTGGTGTTTGCATTATTTTTTCCCATTTTCTCCTTCTCTTTCTCCTTCTCCTTCTCCTTCTCCTTCTCCTTCTCCTTCTCCTTCTCCTTCTCCTTCTCCTTCTCCTTCTCCTTCTCCTTCTCCTTCTCC
>VWZP01005998.1:1630297-1653824 GCA_013396995.1 Dicaeum eximium | reverse complement strand
CCTTAAAAATAGGGCTCCTTTTGTATGTGTGAAACTACTGCTACTCCCACTTCAGTTTTCTCCTGAAAGCCAAGTGGAAGTGCTGTAGGAATGAGATGGCTGCAGCTTTTCCCCTGGGAGTGTCTGTGGAACCAGAGCCTAAAGCTGGAGATGGGCTTGAGCCCTCACCCTGTGCTTTGTGTTCTGCTTTTTGGGGTGTTTGCTGTCACCTCCTTGCCTGGTGTTGCAGATGAACACCCCAAATCCATCCCAAATCCAGCTGTGAAATATCCTCGTGCTGCTACATTTGATATTCCCACTGTATCCCAGCCTGCCCAAAGCTTTGTGAGAAGGCAAACCCAGTTCTTTTTCAGGGAAACATCTTGAAGGTTGATAAATGTTGGTTCAGATCAGGGAAATAATCATTTGAGGATGTTTTAGTCCTGGCAGGGGGCTCTGTCCTAAGCCACAGAGCAGGCCTGGCTCAGGGTGTCTCAGCAGGTGAGCTGGGACCAGGATGCAAAAAGAGGTGGAGGTGTCACAGTGTCCATGTTTTCCAGTTTATCTCTGTTTTAAATTGGTTGGAGATGGAATCAGCTCTCAGGGTGCCCTGTAAAGATATTTTGGGCACAAGTGGAGATCCTCACCATGCAGGGGTGGGTATGGATGTTTACTCCTGCTCCCTGCAGGAGGTTTTTATTCCCGTGTGTTGCCCTCTCAAGGTTTCAGCTCCTCACACTCCTCGTGTGCATCAAAGTGGGAAAAAAAAGCTCTTCCCAATTTCTCCAGCCTTTCACAGAACCCAGGGGTTGAAACTGCTGCTCTGGAATCTGTGCTGTGTAATACTTTCTCCTGGGTGATGTTCCAAAATGGTTTGGGATCCAGAAGGCCTTTTTCCTATGGGAATGGTGTTTGTAAGAAGCTTATCAGCTGGCTGATGGGAATCACTGCAGGGCATTCCTCCTAAGGCATCCTCAGACCAGCCCTGCAGCCTGGAAGTTCTGTACCTTGAAGAGCTGATGAGAGTGCCCTCATGATCCTAAAATACCTGTTTTTGAAGGGCAGAGTTGCCTGACCTTTGCCTCATGCCACAAACGTAAAAGAAAACCAGACTTTTTCAACAATCCTGAACAAATGAACGCCCTTGTGGAAGTTTTTCACAACGGAGATGGGAGGAAAGAAACTCTCTGCATTTCCCCTAGGTCTCCAAACCTCTCAAACCCCAAATGTCATCATCCCTCATGGATCTGGTTCCCTCACTGCCTGTGGTTATTTACTGACCCAGTCCCAGCACCTGCCTGGTGTTGCAGACCTTGGGCAGGAGTGGCTCAGTGCCATCCCCCTTCCAGTGCTCCTGGCTGCTGGAATTCTTTGCCTTTAGCAGAACACACTCTGGTTACTTCTTTTCCTGGGCTTTGGTCTGCCCTCAGGTTTTGGAGCCACTAAATCTCTTTGGCAGAGACCTCCTGTAATCACCTCTTCTGCTTGATTGAAATGTTAGCAAGTTGTTAATGAAAACACCAAATTACTCAGTGAGGCAACAGCCAAATTTCCAGTCTGAAGACTCTTTACACCCCCAATGTTCTAATTTCACATAAATAATACAAATTGGCCTGCATTCTTGGAGCAAAATAATGAATGGGAATAATGTGTGCTGTTTATTACAGAGCAGAAATAATCTTTCAATTAGTGACTTGGTTTGGGTGGCAGGTCCAGGGACGTGCATGGAAAGGGACTTATACAGAGGAGAGTGACTTTGTACATGGGCAGGTAGTGATAGCACAAGGAGAAATGGTTTTAAGCCAAAAAAGATATTTTAATTAGATCTTGGTAAGAAATTGTCCCTGTGAGGGAGGGCAGGCCCTGGCACAGCTGTGGCTGCCCCTGGATCCCTGGAATGTCCCAGGCCAGGTTGGACAGGGCTTGGAGCAACCTGGGACCATGGAAAGTGTCCCTGCCATGGCAGGGGTGGATTGTGATGGTCTTGGAGTTTTCTCCCCACCCAAACCATTCTGGGGTTCTGTGATAACTGAGTTAGGTCAGCCTAAGCTCCCACCCCCTCTCCTGCCCTGCTGTGTTTGTGTAACACAGGAATTTCATTTCCTTCACCACAGCATTACCCTCTTGGCACCCAGAAGTTACAAATATGAGAGGGGCTGAAAAATAATCAGCTTCATTAGACTTTAAGAATTTTGCTTCAGTGTGTTTGAACTGAGGACAGAGTTTAAAGCTGAACAACATCAAGCTTTCCCCTTCCCCAAAACATGAAGCACCAGCAAGTCAGTTCCCAGAGCTGTTGGTTCAATATTTATTCTCCATCTCAGGTGTTCAAGTAGGTCTAGAGTAGAAGATTATTCTGTTGAATTCACAATTGTTCCCCAAATTTTATTAAAACAGTTTCCCCTTTGCTGGAAGAGCAATTTTGAGGTGTTGCACTCCAGCCTGTCACTGTGACTTTGAGAACATCTGAATTGGTTTGTGTCAAAGGAAAGTGGACAATTATTTCAAACCTTTCATTTTCACTGCTGCAGGTTAGCAACTGCTGGGAGCTGCTGTGTAATTCCTGCACACTTCCAGCTGGATAAATCCCACTAAGATGTATAAAAAGGATCGTGCAGCTGAGGTGTGTGTGCTCAGCCTGGAAGTGTTGGGTTATTCCCATCTGAAATCCCCTTGCAGGACGTTGGAGCTGCCACTTCCAGAGCTGTTAAAGATCCCTTTCAGGCCAGGAGACACGTGCAGCTGGAAAGCTCCTCACTCCCAGCCTTTGGAATATGGAACTGTGACCTCAGACCACCAAGAAATGCTGGTCAATGTTTGCAGCACTCTGGGCTCTGTGTTTTCCACGGATCCCTTATTAAATATCTAAATCTATCTATATAAATTAAATAAGGAGCAGCTCTGCCTTTGATGTCACAAATCTGAATGTCTTAGACTTTGCCTCCTTTTGTTTAAACGGGCAAGTCATAAAAAAGAATAACTTTCCTTGTTGGTTCACACCTCAGAATGCTGTGCTAAAGTCTTTGTTAGCCACTTAGAGCCAAGGATTTCTTGCCACTGGTACAAATAGAAAAAAGAGCAAGCAAGGATTTATTTATAGAGCTCCAGATCCTGCCGAATTCTGAACAACAGATTAAGGGGACTGGTGGTTATTTCATTCTCCAGTGAATGTTTGACTAATGATGAGCTATCTATTTTCTTTCCAAATATCAAAATGGGAAGAAAACAAATGTTTAGCAAACTAAGCCCCGAGTTTATATCTCAAACAAATCTGTGAGGAAATGTGTCTTGCATTCACAGCAGGCTGTGCTCTATTAACCCATCAGGGGAATCTGGGGGGAGCACAGCACTACAGGCAGGATAAGTGCAGGTTTTTAGAGAACTGCCATGAATGCTCTACAGCAGTAAATAAAAACACAGATTCATGCATTATCCTTCAGCTGCTCAAAACCCAGTTTACCTCGAAACTGGAAGGCGAAGTTTGCTTGTGGTGATGTGAAAGACCAAGCTCACTCCTTCTACTGCGTTTTTGTTTAGCAGCAAAATACAAGACAATTCCTACAGCTGTAGAAATTCCTGTTTTGCATTTAGGTGTCTGTCCATGGGCACCACATCCCTGGAATGTCCAAGGCCAGGCTGGACAGGGCTTGGAGCACCTTGGGACAGTGGGAGGTGTCCCTGCTCATGGCAGGGGTGGAATGGGATGAGTTTTAAGGTCCTTCCACCCCAAACCAGGGTGGGATTCAATGTTTTATTGTGCAAAACACACAATTCAAAACTCACAGTGGCAGATTTCCTTTCACCCCATCCCAGGCTCTCTCCTCCCCTCAGCTTCCCAAGGTGCCATTTTTGAGGCTGTTTCCCTGCCATCAAAGAAAACTCCCAGTCTGATGCCATTAAACCATCCCCAAAGGTCTCACAGAGTTTATTCCAGGTAGTCCTAAAGAGCCACAGAGCAAAGTGCTCACACAGCAGAAACTCCACTTGCAGCACCTTGTTGGGTGACCTAGGGAAGTTCCTGCCTGAGTCTCAGGTTCCCCATCTGTTAGAAGCTTTGTAAAAGTTCCTTAAGATCTGCTGATGAAAACCATTTTTATACTTTTTTTTTTTTGCAGCTGTGAACACTTTTCATGTGAGAAATCCTGCATAGTTACACATGGATTCATCACAAAACTGGCAAAAAAGGAAAATATTCCAAAGAGCTATGCATTTTTTAAAAATTGCATTGGTTAGAGAGGATTAGAATCTGATATTTTCAAGAATAAATAAAAATAAAAGGGATTATTTAAGCAGCTCATGTTCAAAGCCTGCAACTCACAGCAAGTCTGGGTGTTTTGAAGTTTGTAAGGAAATATTCTGAAGCCATTAGGCTGCTGCTGCTGCTTGGAAGCAGAATGGAGACTTAATTAAAAGTTCGAGGGGGAAGAGAGGATGGTGAAAGCTGTAGAACCACGGGCTGATGTTTCTGAAAAACATAACCACATTTTTTAATCTATGAGGATTTGTAAAAGTGCAGGTTTGGATGGGGAAACTTGTTCAGTACCAGGATTCACCTGCAGCTCCTGGATTCTGGGATTTCACTGTTCTCAGAACAACATCCTGGGTGTTCCATCACCAGGCTCCTACATTTCTGTGTGTATTGAAAGGGCTGGCTTAGTGTGACTAAAAATGAGCTTTAAATATTTATTTTTTTCCTAGATAACTCTACAAGTTCAATCACCAAAGGACTTTCAGGTGTTCCTTTCCTGTAGATGTGGTCACACCAGTATTTCCCATTACACAAACATTGCCCTTCCCTGTTTTGTATTCAGCTTTATAAATTATTGCCTTATATTGAAATTATCATTGGTGCTTATCTTGCCCTTCCTTTTCTAGTTGCACTTTTTTGCTGTGTGAATTTGAGGGACTTTGTTGTGTGAGGTGTTTGATTATTTCCCACTCTTTTGACATGGCAGAAATGGGGGTTTTGGTAGGATCCTAATCTGCCTGTTTCCCAGGGGGGATTCAGGGAAATATTGCTGAAGGTTCTGGTCACAGAGGGCAGATGAGGAGGGAGGGAGGGAGGGGGTGTTCAGAAATCAGAGAATAAAAGGATCATAGATGTTGGAAAAACCCTCAAACATCATTGAGTCCAACCATTCCCAGCCCTGCCAAGGCCAGCACTGCCCCTGTCCCCAAGTGCCACATCCACAGGGCTGTGAAACCCCTCCAGGGATGGGGGCTCCACCTGAGCACCTTTTCCATGAAAGAATTTCCCCCAAATCCACCCTGAGCTCCCCTGGGCCAGCCTGAGGCCGTTCCCTCTCCTCCTGTCCCTGTTCCCTGGGAGCAGAGCCCGACCCCCCCGGCTGTCCCCTCCTGGCAGCAATTCCAGAGAGGGAAAAGATCCCTCTGCATCCTCCTTTTCTCCAGGCTCAGCCCCTTCCCAGCTCCCTCAGGAATTCTCCAGCCCCTTCCCAGCTCCCTTCCCTTCCCTGGACACGCTCCAGCCCCTCAGGGCCTCCCTTGCCATGAGGGGAAAATCAAAAAGCGGGAAAAAACTTGAGGGGAAATAAAAGTGCGGGAAGTCTGGGGAGGGCTCTGCTGCAGAGCTTTTCCCTTCTGGATCCTCCTTTTCTCCAGGCTGAGCCCCTTCCCAGCTCCCTCAGGGATTCTCCAGCCCCTTCCCAGCTCCCTCAGGAATTCTCCAGCCCCTTCCCAGCTCCGTTCCCTTCCCTGGACACGCTCCAGCCCCTGAGTGTCCTTCTCGTCATAAATGGCCTAAAACTGAGCTCAGCATTTGAGGTGAGGGAGAATCTCATAGTCAAGATTTGCTCCTGTTTGTGCATGGAAAAGTTCAGCCACTGGAACTTTGTGGAGTTGAGCCTGACCTTGAGCACAGCTTCCAAAGGCTCCAGAGAGGTGGTTTTGGGATGTGGCTGGGAAATTTGAATGGTGCTCCAGGGGCATGGCATGAACAGTGCCAGGCTGAGCTATCCCAGTGCAGATGGAAACAAGATGGTGTTGGGAGGCCTGGGAAACCTTTCCCTGTTTTCTTGGCACCTCACTTTCCGGAACACCGGCGATTTTTACAATGAGCAACGTGTCGCTCTCCTCAGAGCTTTCACCTCCTGTCTCATTGTAAGAATTTCCACCTTCATTTCAAACAAAGCTTTCACTCTTTGGAGCTACAGGAGGAAAACTCGGAGCCGTGGGCCCGGCTGTCGGAGCGCCAAGCGCTTGTCACTCGGAATTTCACCACCTAAATATGTTGGAGAAAGTCGCATTATTTAGACCTGTCTGGGGCGTGCTTTCCTGTCCCTCGGCACTGCTCTGGGAGCAGAGGTGTCCTTTTGTTTCCACACATGAAATAACGTGTTACTCATCGATTTTTGCCCTCCCCGAGCTGATTCAGTCAGATGGATTTGTATCTAAGAGCCTCATGACTCTTTTCCTTCCACTTGGGTCAAACGAGACAAATTTTAGCTCCTCAGCGCTCGGCTAAATTTACCCAGTTTCTGCACACTTGATTTGGCAAAACCATATGGACTTTTTGATGCATTCCTCAGAGCTCTTCGGAATCCGCTTCCAAAGTCTGTATTCCTGGCTTGTACCCACTGTTCAGTGGGAGGTGTAGAAGAACAACGCCTATTTTAGGCGGAAGGTTTCCTGTGAATGTTCTTGTCTCGGACCAGCTCTTCCCTGCAGCTCCTCAAAGTGTGGAAGGGGCCAGACCTGTCCTCCCACCCCCTCCCACGCTCCCACACCTCCCCTGGGATGGGGATCCAGTGGATCAGCTCAGGGATGAGGCTGAGCAGGGATTTTCTCTCCTTCCTTCAGGCTGAGCTTTCCAAAGCGGAGCTCTTGGTCTGATCCTGAGTTCCCCGTGCTGCAGGGAAGGTGCTGGGGGAATGCAGCTGGAGATGAAAAGGAGGACTGGAGGGGTCTCAGGTCAGCTTTAGCTATTTCTACCATCACACTTCAGTTTTTGCTGTGGGTTATAGAGTAAAAAAAAAGAAAAAAAATCCCCTTTTAACCTGTTAGGCAGGATTTCCACAGGAAAAAATGTATTTGCTAAGCACAAGCTGTGAAGCAGCCGACGGATCAACCCCCAAGGATATGCCTGAGAGTCATCCTGGGGGATATTAGGAGTTTTAATCCCATTCCCTGAGCAGTTTGCTCTGGGAACGAGAGCTGGGGATGCCTTGCACTGCCAGCTGAGCCTCCAGTGGGGCTGGAGCATGAGCCTACAGCAAAAATCTGAGGCTTCATCCATAAAACGCTGAGGGCCTGAGAAGGGGAGCTCCAATAATAAAGGTTCACAGAGAAAAAAGAAAAACCTTTGAACCGCTGCAAAAAATACATTTGAGAATAGTCTTAGCCTCCTTTGTATTTCAGAAACAACTGCATGGATTGCCTTGCAATTGCTTTTGAGAAATTTTCAAATTGTGGGTAGGTTTGGGGAATCTTTCCTTCTCTCAATGGGCATAAAAAGAGAAGATTTGTACCTGAAAGGAGAGATCTGAAACAGAGGGGTGCTGTAAGGTCTCAGATTAGAGACAACTCCAAACTCAGCTGATGTAAAAACATTACACAGATACCACAGAATCATCTCTTTTCCTCCTGCTGCCCAAACCATGTGATCCCAGAGCTCCTTTGCCCTGCGAGGAGCTGATTCAGGGAGCTCAGCTGGCAGCAGACAACTCCCTTTTTTTGGGAGAGTTGGTTCTTTGCTGCCTCGTTTGCTGCAAATTCACCACAAAGCGAGAGGGATGCCAAAGGTAGGGGAGGAGAAGTGGAGTGTGGGCAGCACAGCGAAGGAGGCAGCCAGCAGGACACCTCCTTTCCACCTCAGCTCACCTTGGATTGATTTAACCCCCACCAAAACCTCCTTCTTGAAATTTTAGAGTCCCTTAAAACCATTTTTTGATTTTGGGTGGTAGCAGGAATTTGGGGAAATGCAAGAGTTTGCATCAGCTCATGGTTCAGAGGAGTGTGAGAAGTCAGCCTGGACTCGTGGGGGTTAAAATTTGGATATTCTAATGTGTGTGCCTGTGTTTGGCAGGGTTTGTAAGAACCATATAGAGAAATTCTCTTTGAAAAATAAAATCAAAATTGTTGGCATTTTTTTCCCAGCAGAAACTATTAACTTAGAATTGAATGCAACATTTTGTTTCACATAAAATATTTTGCTTTGAGCTTTTAAATACTTTCCAAGTTTCATATCTCCTCTGCTCTGCTATAAAATCCAATCTGAACTTGCAAATAGTTTGTTTACTCCAGAATCCTATTTTTTTTTGGAATATAAACCATTCCTTTTTGCTGCCAGCCATAGCTCCTAGTGCAGGCTCATGGAGCTAGGCCACTTCCCCTCCCAAACACTCCCAGTGAGTCAGGACTGCGGGTGGAACTGGAGTTTTGTCACTGCCAAGAATAAAACCCCACTGCTTTGGAGAGCAGAAAACTTAAGGGCATCATTTTTTTATCATCCAAACCGAAAAGCTGTGCTTCAGCATTTTGATATTTTTGTATTGCCGGCGGTTCTTCGCCTTTGAAATTAAAAACCTGCAGCTCACACACCAGTTTAAAAGCACCCAGAGCCATCAAAATGCAGCTTGTGACATCTCAGGGTGTCACCTGAAGCCACCAAGGCCCTTGACCGTGTTTGGTCACCACGGTGGTTTTGAGAATTCCTTTTTGGGTCCAGCCCCAAAAAAGCTCCCCTTGCAGAAGATCAAGGAGAAGTTTAGGATCCGGTTGGCTGAACTGACAAATTTTCTGGAAACTCCCCTAAAATCTCAGCTAAAATTATTTCTTTTTGATGCTGAAATCACAGCTGTGACAAATATTCAGCCTTCTCCGTGATTCATGTGCTCTCTGAGAATGGGAAGTGTCAGAGTAGCACAATTTGGTAACTTGTGTTTCCTTCCCCCTAGTTCAGCAATTCTAATTTCACCCCTTTTCTCTGGACTGGGTTATCTGCAGACCCACCCTTTATTACCTGCCTTTATCCCACTCTTTCCCATTTCTCCAGCCACTCCCTGCTCCCAAATTATCAAATATTCAGCGTCCTTAATGTGACCAAGCAGGGGGAATATTTTCTGCATTAGACGTTGCAGGATTAATTTACAATCTCATGTTTTTTTACATTATTCTGCTTCAAAACCCGCCCCAGTTTACCTGGAAAATGTAATTCCCATCTTTCTCCCTCTCTTGGCAGCTGCAAGTTTCTCTGAACCTGGTGCCCTCCAGGTCCCTGAGCCCACCTCCAGCAAGGTAAGACAACACTGGGCACCTTCAGAGGTGTTTTAAATCTTATTTCTGATCCTCAGGGATACAAAAAGAAGGGAAGACCCCTCCTTTCCCACAGCTCCACCTCTCCCTGACCATGTGGGGACATTATTCCTGTACAACTGTCTCCCTGCTAATAAATTAATTTAAAGCTTCTCCTTTCCCCCCAGTTTGGTGCACGGTTGAAAGTCACACTTCCCTTCATTATTTTGCCTTTTTGGTTCCTTTTAACCCATTTCAACATCCCAGATTGGTTTCCTGCACGTAATAATTGTTTCTTTGGTGGTAGGCTTCAGAAAGATTGGTTTCCTGCACGTAAGAGTTGTTTCTTTGCTGATAGGCTTTGGGTTTGTGTTTGAGAAAGAAATCCTGGTGGTCTTCCATGCAATTAAATTCAAAATAGCTGTGGGGCTCCTGAAACGAAAATATATTTCACTGCAGAGCTGTCATCCTAACCAATCACCTCAGATGAGTGCTTGCTGTTCTCTCTCTTGCTGTAAAATAATGTGTGTTTTAAAGCTGGGATTTTTCTTTTCTCTCCACCCCGGTGCTCGTTAGAAGTTTGTAAATGAAACCTCGTTATATTGAACAGCTGGGAGTTGTGTTAAAAACCCCTCACCTTAAAGCAAAGAATTACCTAAATAACAAAATATGCACACTCAGGCCAGAGTGGTAAAGGAGCTGCTCAAGTCTTGGTAGGGACAGCTGAGCACAAGGAAAACATGGAAAACACTGGGAAAAGTGGAGTTCTGCTGGCACATTGTCCTCCCTGGCAGGGCTTGGTTTAATAACTCCCCAAACCCACGTTGTTGAAAGTCACCTGGTGCCAGCTGTAAGGGATTTTTTAAACTTCTGTTCGTGAGGGGGATTGTCTGGAATTAGAGGAAATTTTGTTCTCCTGCTTACAGCAAAGTGATTTTATTTAAGGGTCTGGACTGAAATGGAGCTCGTGGTGTTTAACTGAGCTATTCACAAAAAGAACAAATCTGGGGCTGGGTTTGTAGGGAATGCATCTTTTATGTGAAAAGAGAAATGGGAAAGGAATTATTTTGAAAAGGTCAGTTGGTAAGAGCCAGTCCTTTTTGGTGGAATATTGAACAGCTCAATCAGAGATGAAGATCTGAGGCTTTGCTTTTTGCTGGGTTGCCTCAACCCTGAGTTTGGTAGGATTCCTCTTTGGGAAGGATTTTTAGGAGGGCATTGTCACCCCAAAACTGGGAGCTCTTTGACCAAAGGAGGATCTGGCCCCACACTCCCTCATCCCAACCTGGAATCTGAAGCTGCTTACAAAACACATTATTCTACATTTGACTTTCCTTTTTTGGGGGGATTAAAAGCTGTGTTTTTGTGTGAATTTTCATGTAAACTGGAGATGAATTTAGATTTTTAGAGGCGAGCTTTCAAGGCAGCTCAGTAGTTTTTTGTGAGCCAGAACGGGCTGGAAACTGGCTGGCAGTGGAATGGATGGGATCACATGGGACTTTTCAAGTCAGAGATAACTCCACTTATCCAAAAGATGCTTTCATGTGGGCTCCAAGGGAAATAGTAACTCCTTATATCATTTTTACAAGAGAGCCAATGTCAAAGTGCCTGGTGGCAAAGTCCCACTGCTTCAGCCTCCAAAATCATCTTTCCAGCTAAAGTAAATATGTGTTAATGGTGAATAAAACTCCTAAATGGTGTTTTAGGAGTTTTAGGAATAAAACTCCTAAATAAAAAAATGGTGGATAAAAGAAGTGGGTTGAGCAGGAGGTTTTAAAGGTTGGCAGTTTAATAGAATTGAAAAGGATTTCCCTTCTCTTAGTGAAGGTGGGAAGAATTAACAGGTAGAGCAGCAGGTGAAAGCTCCTGGTGGGTTTTAGCCATGGAATGAGTCAGGGAGTTGGGAAGAGCTTGGCTGTAGAATCATGGAATTGTTTAGGTTGGAAAAGATCTCCAGGAGCTTTGGAGGTCTCCAGGACCTTTCTTTCACGGGGCAAAAGGAAGCAGAATAACCTTTAGTTCTCATCCAAAACGTCTGTACCAGATGGGGAACCTTCATTTTTTCCACTGATAAACCCCATAAATATTTCAGATATCACACCAGGGCTCATCACTGGCAATGAGCTTTTCCCATTACACTGGATAATTGTTCTGTGTGTAACGAGCAGACTGAGTAACCCAAATCATCCCATGGATTATTTGGCCCAGTGCTTCAGATTGGGCTCTGGGAATTGTTTTGGCCATTGATCCTTCCAAGGTCAGTATCAAAATAATAACTTAGATGTGATGGTTTAACTCCTCTCTCTGTGTTTTCCTCTAACAATCCAAGACATGCATTTTTCTGATGTGTAAATCAGCTTTTTTTCACATTTAAAATGCTGGGCTCATCACTCACTGATATCATTATGATTATTTTGCTTGTGCCAAGCTTTAACACATTTTTAGAGAAGCTTTTCCCCGTTCAGAGCACCACCAGTGGCCTGTCTGCCAGCTCTGGGGTGGGCAGAGGTGGCATCTGCTCTGTCTGAGAGGGGCCAGAGGCAGCCCTGGCCTGGGGGGGACTGATGAGCTCCCATTTAAGCCTTTCCCCAGTGACAGCACCAATTTGTGCCCTTTGCCAGACATCAGCCTGGCTGATGGGAGATGATATCTGGGAGATCTCTACCTGCCTTCCTGATTGGATTAAAATTAGCCCAAAAGTCCCTGGGCCAGGGGAGAGTGGGCAGTGTGACCACAGAACTCTGATCCTTCAGCAATCAAAGCCACGAGCGCCGCACCATGAACTCCTTCTGTGCATTTTTGGGAGATATTTGTATTTTTCTGCCCCTCCTTTGCTATTTACCCCTGGTTTGCTGTGGTGTTTTCCATCACCTGGAAGGCAGCGCTGGAAAATGAGGAGCAGCAGCAGATTGTGAGAGGAACAGCAACCATGTGAACATTAAAAGGCCTGAATATCAGCAAGGCCACTACATTTGCAAGACATTAGGTAGTTTATGTACTATTTTATGCATGGAGCCTCCTAACTGTTATTTCTCATGGATCTGCAAAATATAAAAGACTTTAGGTTAAAGGAATAATAATGAATCATTTATGAGATATTATCTACGAAGATGGATTGGTTCCATCTGTTGCAGTAATAAAAATAATAATGCTCAGCAATTACATAAATGCTTTACAGGTTTTCAGTGTGCATCACAAACATTAATCTAAGATCTAGCCCATAGCACAGTTTTTAAGAGCTTGTAAAAGGCCTTCAGCTTATACATGCTGGGTTATTTATTTATTTTTAACAAGGAAATTTGTCGTAATAGAGTTTTTAAACTGGTTTAGAAAATTGAGTTGCAGCTCCTCAGTGTAAGGCACTCTGCTTAGATGGCCACAAAATTGGTTTCTTTTTCTTTCTGTTCTTGAAGTTGCTGCAAATGTCCAGGAGAAATACAGCTCCACAGGCAGGTGTTCATTACCATACAAATGTTGGAAAAGTCTTCCAGGATGCCTTACTGGCATTATCTCCCAGTTATTTGTTAATCTCATTTTTTGTGTCTTGTAAGCAGCTCACTGAGGGAAGGGCAAGGGTTTGTGAGGCAGAGCAGGGCCTGGCAGGGGCTGTGCTGTCACACACATTTCATATAAGATCTTGCTCCCTTAAAGAAATTATTTCTTTTGTTCACTGCAGGAAAAAATCAGATATATGAACAATTGGTTTCATGCCTTAGATGCAGCCTAATATAACCAACAGAAGGAGTATTAGGGTTAATTTTGCTCTGCTTGGATTTTCATTTGAATTCTAGAAAAAGAAGTGATGATAACTTCAGACAAAGGAATTGTTTGATTGTTTGATGTGCTTTCTGGCAGACAGAGGTGTGGTAAAACAGGCAGGGTTTAAATGCAGTTTAAAATAGGATTATCCCAACTGATATTTTGGGCATAGAATATACAGAATATACAAATATACAGATCAATCTGCCCTGTTAGCTTTGATTTAGGTACATTTGTGAGGGTCTCTTGGGATGGGCTCCTCTGCACTGTAACTTGTGACCTTGAAAGACAAGGAGCCATGGGAGCTCCTGCCCTGTAAATCTGTTTATCTGTGCACGTCACAGATAAGACCCAGCTTTGCAATGCCCCTCGACTGAACAAGTGACATTAATTCCATTAACTCTGGGCAAAAGGAGTGTTTGTATTGACAACTGGAATGGGGAGGGGGTTATGTATCTTCCCCCACCAAATATGTGGCTTGGAAATGTTTAATACTTAATCCAGAGATTAGAAAGGTTTTGTTGGAACTAAACAAACAAACAAACAAACAAACAAACAAACAAACAAACAAACAAACAAACAAACAAAAAACCAAACAAAAAAAACAACTCAATATTCTGTTAATATTAATTCCTTATATAAGGAAATAGAAAATTAAAATTTAAAAGAATAAAAAGAAATAAAACAAAAAAAATTTGAAATAGTATAAAATATATAAATGTAAAAGTATTAATTCCTTAATATTCTGTTAATAATAATATTCTTTTAATTCATATCTAATGAGATTAATTAAAACAGATGGGGAAAAAAACCCCTCCAGTGTTTCATGGGCAGAGAAAGGCTGGATTCAGTTTGGTCAGACCCGAGTGCTGATGATCATTCATGGAGTAGGGAAGAGTTTGTTGTCAGTGCTACCTGCCCCTGCAATCATCCCTGGCCTGGGAAGCAATTCCCTATTCCCTGTCCCATGATCCCAATCTCTGGGTTAGTGGGCACTGAAAACCCCTCCTGCTTTTGGGAACTCCAGGTGCTGCTGGAGGGGCTCTGCTCCCAGCCTGGCCTCACCTGGACATCCCTGATCCCCACCCAGACATCCTCTGGGTATCCAGCTCCTCTCCAGCCCTCCTGGACATCCCCTGGGTATCCAGCTCCTCTCCAGCCCTCCTGGACATCCCCTGGATATCCAGCTCCTCCTGATCCCTCTTGGACATCCCCTGGGTATCCAGCTCCTCCTGATCCCTCCTGGACATCCCCTGGGTATCCAGCTCCTCCTGATCCCCTCCTGGACATCCCCTGGGTATCCAGCTCCTCTCCAGCCCTCCTGGACATGCCCTGGATATCCAGCTCCTCCTGATCCCTCCTGGACATCTCCTGGGTTCCAGCTCCTCCTGATCCCTCCTGGACATCCCCTGGGTTCCAGCTCCTCCTGATCCCTCCTGGACATCCCCTGGGTATCCAGCTCCTCCTGATCCCTCCTGGACATCTCCTGGGTTCCAGCTCCTCCTGCTCCCTCCTGAACATCCCCTGGGTATCCAGTTCCTCTCCAGCCCTCCCCTCAGGATGTTTCACTCATGGAGCAGCTTCACTCTGACCATCTTTGGGGCTGCCCCTCTGAGCTGCTGGATCACAGAATCCCAGGATGGCTCAGGCTGGAAGGGACCACAGTGGCACAGGATTGTGTCCAGACAGCTCTTGGATATCCCCAGTGAGAGAGACCCCACAGCCTTTCTGGGCTCTGCTCAGGGCTGGGCACTGCTCAGAGCACAGATTCTTCCTCCTGTGCTGGGGAATTCACAGAATCACAGAATCCCAAAATCACTGGGTTGGAGGAGACCTTCCAGATCATGGAGTTCAGCCCAGCCCCAACACCTCAAATAAACCCTGGTACCCAGTGCCACATCCAGGCTTTGTTAAACACACCCAGGGATGGGGACTGCACCCCTCCCTGGGCAGAACATTCCAGAACTTGATCACTCTGGCTGTGAAAAACTTCTCCCCAACATCCAGCCTGTATTTCCCTGGGTGCAGCTTTGGGCTGTGAGCTCTGGTTCTGTCAGAGCTGCTGCAGACAGAGCCCCAGCCCAGCTGGGCACAGGCACCTTTCAGGGATTGCAGAGAGAGCTGAGGGCCCCCCTGAGTCTCTTTTTCTCCAGGCTAAAATTGCTGGGCTCAGTCCCTGCCCGTGGCTCTGGTGCCATTGCTGGGTCTCAGAGCAGAGCCTGGGTCCTGCTGTGCCCTCCCTGCACACAGGGACAGCCAGGGCCACCCAGTCACACCCAGGGCCAGGCAGGGACAGCCAGGGCCCCCCAGGCACAGCCAGGTTCACCCAGAGACAGAGAGAGACACCCAGGGACACCCAGGGACACCCAGAGACAGAGAGAGACACCCAGGGACACCCAGGGACACCCAGGGACACCCAGGGACAGCCAGGGCTGGGGCTCCTCTCCAGGCCGAGCAGCCCCAGCTCCCTCAGCCTTTCCTGGGCATGGAGATGCTCCAGGCCCTTGCTCAGCTCCAGGAGCTCCTGTCCCTGCTGTGCTGAGGAGCCAGAGCTGGACACAGCAGCCCAGAGGTGCCTCACAAACCTGGGCACAGGATCCTTTGGTTCTTTGCTGGATGGCAGTGCCTATTCTCACTGCCAAATTATGGCTAAAAGTAATTATTTCTTATAAAACACCTCCCATTCTGTGCCTCCTCCAAAACATGAAGTACACCATGGAAATCCCTTGATGCAAGTGTACCTCTGCAATTTGGGAACAACCTACAAGAAACTGCTGTGGAAACCTGTCCAGAAATCTCCCTGGATGCAGGATGGAGCTCCCATGGTGGGAACACTGGTAAGAGTAATAAGAGCTAAATTTCAGAGGCCATAATAACAAAGTTCTGCTGCAAGATGCCCCCCTTGTTTAAAATAACCATCTCCTGCAAAATCCACAGTTGGGCTAGGAAATAATTAGGGTGATATTTATTTCTTTCTGTTCTTTCTCTCCATAAAGAGTGGTGATTATAGTTGAGGATATTGCCCCACAGTTACAAATAACTTGCTGAATTTTCCTGTGAAAATGGGTTTTGGTTGTGGCTACTCAGATGGGAGCTCAGCACGTAACGGGGTTTGAGAACACTGAAAAAAAAAAAAAGAGCTGCTAAATACCAGTGCTGTTTGTGAGGAATATATAAATAAGTGGCTGTCACACAGCAGGATGATGCACACGGGGTAATAGATTGGCTTATCTCGTAGAAATGGCTCGATAATTGTGATAGCATCAGAAATCACTATCACTCCTTGCTGAGAAATTACTCGTTACCATCCTCTTGTTTAAGTATGGCTGGGAGAGTTCTGAAATTATTTTCAGCACTGTTTGGAGGCTTCCCCTCGTTTAACCTTCCAGATTCTACTTATAAAAATAAAATGCTTAAATTCTTGGTGATGCTTTCCCCGTGCTGAGTTGCCTTTTGTACTCCTTCCCAGCTGGGTGTAATATCGAGTGGGTTTTATTTTATCTTTTTAGTGTCTTAGGAAGATCCAGTACCCTGTCTTGGAAAAAGTGCAGGGGAAAATAAAAGTATTAATGGCTAATAAGAAATAATCTGTGGTTAAAACAGCTCATCCTTTCTTTCATGGTCTCTCATGATCTTGTTGCTTTTGAATTTGGATTATCAAACTGCAGGATTTGAGGTGATGGAGGAGAATGGGTTGTGAACCTCCTTGTGTCTGAGTAAAGAAGAATTATCTGCTTTAGTGGAATTTCCTGTGAAAATGAATCCCACCTAGGAGGTGCCCGGGGGTCCTCTGGTTCCAAGAGACCAAAAACATTGAATGTTCATTCAGCAACAACAAAAATATTTCTCCAGCTTGAGAACTTTGCAACAGTGCTCTGCTTTGCTAATGTTTCACAGGCAAAAAAGTCCAGTTTTGGGAAAGTAAAGCTTAAAAAAAAAAATTCCAAATTATTTGTGTTGCTCCTTCCTGTGTGCTTAGAAGGTGTCTCAGGTAACCCTGTCCTAAATCAGGGAAGGGTTTTTCCCCCAGAAGGTGCTGGGGCACTGAACAGGCCCTTCAGGGAATGGTCACATTCCCAAGGCTGCCAGAGCTCCAGGAGTGTTGAGCCAAAGCTCTGAAGGACAGGGTGGGATTGTTGGGGTGTCCTGGGCAGGCCCAGGAGCAGGACTGGATGATCCTGGTGGGTCCCTGCCAACTCAGGGTATTCCAGGATTCTACATCAGTCCCAACCACTGTTAAATACTGGCACCTCCTAAATTAGAGACAGCCAGCATCCTGTGCTGACGGACTGGCACAAGTGAGGGGCTTTGAAGGAGTTTGTTTATTAAAACTGAATTTTGTCCATTTGAAGTATTTGAGGACTATTTGGCTTGAGGTTTTCTTTTATGCTTGGTCCTCTCTGCTTTTCTCGTGTATTTTTTCTACTTTGAAACGAATCCATGCATATAAAAGGTGGAGAGAGGGAAGGGGCAGACCCATTTCCAGAGGGTATTGATGATTTAACAGGTCTGGGTGAGTTTTGGCCGTGCCTGTTCCACAAGAACCACGAGTCCTCGCCCTGACAAAACTCACGGGAGGCGCCGATGGACGGCACAGACAGAAACCATCCTGGCAGTTTGGCTGCCTGCCATTCTTTTACTGCTAATAAAAAGAATTATTTCTGGCAATCCCTGCATGGGACTGTTGGGAAAACGGGCGGCTCCATGAATGGTGCCCTTTATTCCCAACCCAACTGCCGGATTTTATTCCGTTCCCTTCGTGATAAGGGCTCCCCCTGATACTCACATGACAGCCCCCGTGAGCTGGAGCTGGGCAAGGAGAAGCCAAAGGAGCCTTTCTTGTGTGAGTTTGGGCTGATTTGGATGTGTTTCCCTGCAGGGGAAATCCCACATTCCTGCAGGTCCCAGATAAATCCTCTCATCCCCTTTCCCATCAGAGAGCGCTGCTGGCTCTCCCTGCTGCTGCTGGGTGCTAAAATAAACCCTCCAGTGCATGTTGAAGTGGGAAATGTGGAATTCTAGAGGTGCTCCAGGCAGGCAGCAGGATGGAGGGAACTTTCTGAGAGGATTCAATGAACGAGTAGAGAGTAAAACCCCCATTTGGAGGTGTGGGTGTGGGGAAGGAGGGATGGAGAGGGAAAAACCAGCTGAAAGGAGGAGAAATATTCCCAGCTGAATGGCTCACCGTGGTTTCCAGGAGCAAAAGTAGAAACCCACGTTGGGTTTGTGATTTAATTTCCAGAAATCCGAAGTTTTTACAGAATTAGGGGCTTTACTGTGACATTAGCAGTGTGAAATGTAATGTTTAAGAGGCTTTGTCACCTGCAGGGTGTGTGCCCCCCTCCTGCAGAGCACCAGCTCATTCTGCTGCTGCACCCTGCTAATTTCTTCATTTCTACCCAGTTTGGTATTTAAATATCTGCCAACTCTCTGAGTTCCAACAAGCATTGGCATGAGTAATGAGTCAAATGTTAGAGCAGCGTTATTCTTTGACAGTTCTAAAAGGATTATGTAACTCGAATTTTAAATAATATTTTTGAAATGTGTAATTTAAAAGGTCCTCGTGTTCTGTAAATGGTTTAATTTTTCATCCCGTTTAATTGACATTGCAAAGGAATCATTAAGTCAATGATGATTAAAGCAGCACTTTTATGGATCAAACTCTCTTTGGGGAGAAATCCAGTCACCATGAAAGAGATCTAGACATATATTTTGGGGATGCTGCAAGGGAAGCAGGAGCTGAATTGGCTTTTCAAGAAATCTCATCTAATCTGGAATTTCCTTCCACTCAATCCAAGGCCAAGGCACCTCAAGGGTCAGCACTGGGGAAAAAACCCTTTGTGATTTTCCAGGATGCTTGGGAAGGAGGGAGGGTTTCATCCCAATCTGAGCCAGGTTCTGAAGAAGTGAGGATGTAACCAAATTATTAATTCTAGACTCATGGTGATATTCAGCTGCTTCCTTTTCTGTGTAGTAAACTTCTGCACCTGCCAAAATAAATGAGGGACTTTGCTTGGGTTTGTGTTGGGTTTCAAAAGTGCATCCCTGAGATCCTTGCTGGTTTTATTTTGAGTAAAAATGATAATATTGAAATCTATGGTAGGTCCTGAAATGGGAAATAGCACCTGGAAATATTTTGGTTTTTAATTCTTTCCAGTATTTTTAAATAATATCTGTGTTTGAGTGATTTTTGTTCCTTTTAAGGCTGGATAAATATTATTCCATTATCACATCCTTTGGAACAGGGGAGTGGTGTCACTACAGACTCAACTGGATGAGTTTCACCTCAAATCTTGTACATTTAAATGTGGGTGCCAAATATTTGTGTTTTAAATCACCTGTTGGGGAGGTTCTGTGTGAGATGTGACCTTTACTGAAAACAAAATATGTAGGAAATTCCAAGTTCTGGGAAACGTCAATGTAAAAGATCCTGAAAAGGAGAAATAAATTAAATCAGGAATTAAGGAATGATAAATACAGAAAAACAAGTATTAAAATATATCAGGTCAGGAAATTGTGTTGTTCTAAGAGGGTTTGTGATAACACAGAATTGGGGCAGGGTGGGATCCCAATAAAAATGAAAACTGCAAAGTCAGGAAAGCCTCAGAGAAGATAAATAATTGGAAATAGGAGCAGATTGTCCAAGAACAGAATATGTGTCAGCTTGGCAACTCACTTCACATTTGTGTGATGTAGAGATAATAACCAAATTTTAAGTTTTATTCCATGAAGTTCCCTTAAGAGATATCTCTGCTAAAAAGCACCTTCAGCCTAAACTTAGAAATTCACTAGACCAAAGATAAAACTTTATCAGAGAGAGGAAAAAGCCATTTTAGAACAGGTTTGTGAAATATAAATTTAACAACTAAATAGGCTCTAAGTTCTCAAACCTCTCAGTGAAACAATTTAGCAAAAGCTTGGAAAAACTTATACCTCGTGATGAAAGGGGAGAAAAAAGGTTTGGCATTAAATATCATGATCATAGATGATAAAGAAGTTTTCCAGCCCTAGAGAAGTTTCTGGAGAATCTGGTGGCTCCCAGGCCATGTTTGCTCAGCTGGTATCATTAGCAAAAACAATAAAAAATCAAAATCCCTGGCTCCAAATCCACAATATCCCCACAGAAATGGAGAAGTGTGGGTGAAACAGCAGCACCTACAAGGGAAAGAGGCTGATTGCAACTAAAGCAAACGAGTCCTTCCCTAAAGATGAGGAAACCAGATTGTTCCATCTCTGCCACCCCTGCTGGCCACATGTCCCACTGAATCACATTCCCTAACCCGGATTTCTCCTCAGCTGCAGTCACTGTGTGCCCACTTTGCACAACAGCCCTTCCATTTCCATTCATCCCTCTCCACCCTCCCTGTCCACCCCAATTCCTTGGCTGCTCCCACAGGGAGGCTGGGGGGTCACATCCAGCTGAGCTCCTGCCTGGGGATCAATCCCATGGCAATTCCTGTGGGATTTTCCTTGTTCAGGCGGAGCAGTGGGCACTTCAGGAGCCCTTTGTGAAATTTGGGGTGTCATAGACAGCTGAGCTCCTGCCTAGGGACCAATTCCATGGCAATTCCTGAGGGATTTTCCTTTTTCAAGCAGAGCAGTGGGCACTTGAGGAGCCTTTTGTGAAATTTGGGGGGTCATAGACAGCTGAGCTCCTGCCTAGGGACCAATTCCATGGCAATTCCTGAGGGATTTTCCTTTTTCAAGCAGAGCAGTGGGCACTTGAGGAGCCTTTTGTGAAATTTGGGGGGTCACATCCAGCTGAGCTCCAGGCTGGGGACCATTTCCATGGCAATTCCTGTAGGATTTTCCTTGTTCAGGTGGAGCAGTGGGCACCTCAGCAGCCCTTTGTGAAATTTGGGGTGTCATAGACAGCTGAGCTCCTGCCTGGGGACCATTTCCATGGCAATTCCTGAGGGATTTTCCTTTTTCAAGCAGAGCAGTGGGCACTTCAGCAGCCCTTTGTGAAATTTGGGGGATCACAGCCAGCTGAGTTCCAACCTGGACCAATCCCATTGCAATTCCTGTGGGATTTTCCTTGTTCAGGTGGAGCAGTGGGCACCTCAGCAGCCCTTAGAGCTGCAGCAGGATCCTTCCTCACCCTCCTTATTCCCAGCTCGTTGGGCTGAGCAGAATTTGAGGAAGCCCAGCAGGAATTCCTGCAGCAGGAGCTCGGTCCCTTTGCTCCATCCAGACGAGAAGCCCCATCCCTCAGTGCTCCAGTTCTGCTGACCCCCCTGACTTCCCTGCTCCCTTCCCTGTCAGCTGCGTTTGTTTTATGAGCCAGGACCTGGGGCAGCCTCAGCCAAAGCTCCCAAGGCTCTGTGCAGGATCTGATGCTCCGCTGGGGCTGTGCCAAAGCGTCTGCGCGGCGTCTCCTGGTCCTGCTCTGGATGGAGCAGCTCAGCGCTCGTGGGAGGCAGCCAAGTGAACTCAAACAGTGCATCCACCCTCAAAATCTTAATTGGAACTTCAGCTGTCCCTCTGGAGGGGGGCAGATGAGTCCTTGGTAAAGGGAGAGGGGTTTTTCAGCCTCTTTCCAGGTTGGTACGACCAAGGCGGGGAGACAGAACGGTTTGGGGTCAGCTGAGGGAGAGGATGTTTCCTAAATATCTGAGGGCAAGGTAGATTGAAAAGGGCTTTAATGGGATGGGCTGTTTGTACCGTTTTCCTCATCACTTGAAAAACCCCTAATTTTCCCTGCTGAAGTTTTCCCTCAGTTCAGTCTATTATCTCTTTAAAGAAGAGGAAAAAACCCCTCTTCTTTACAAGAATTTGGGATTCAAGTATCTCTATTTACTCTCCTGCTAATCCTTATCTTTTTGTGGGGGGCTGATAAACCTAACTTTTGAGTTTGGATTTATTTTAACTGTTTTGAGCAAGTATAAGGAGCATATAAATACAGAACATTTTAGTGAATGTTTTGCAGTTATGCCCATGTTGGGCATCTTCCCACCATGGCTTTTATCTCTACATGGTATTTGTTTTGCTCTCTGACAATTGAATACAATTTTAAATGTATTTACCTGCAGAATTATTTGTCAGTATTTAGGGGAGACTGAAAGTTTCTGTTGTTGGGAAGAGCACTTCAGGTCAGCGTTAGGATTCAGCCACTGCTTCCTGAGTTTTGAGTTTCCTCATTAAACCACGGCTCCTCACTGCATTTTTGGATATAAAACCAACCAAAAAATGAGCTGCAGTGGATTCAGGAGCCTCCATCCAGGACAGGATCCATGTGCTCCCTTCTGCCTCGTGCTGCAGCATTTCCACAATAAAACTTCTAGAGGAAACAGCTGATATCAATCTTATCTTAATGGCTCTAAAAACGTGGGTACAAGGCCTTGCACAAGGGAAGTGAGATCTGGGAAAACTCAGCCTTGACTGTTTTTGCAATAATTTAGCAAGTTTTATGTTCAATCTTTGTTTCCCGTTTGCCATTTGTGTTGTATTTTGCCATTAGTCATTTATAATAAATTGCTGCCTTGGAAGTGTTATTAAAGATACAAAACCCATCCTTTTACTTTCCTTTAAGGCTTGGAAATGTCTAAAATATTTTCAGTGATTCGGGTGCATGAGATGCTACTGAAAAATCCAATTCCTTTTCCCCCCCCTTTTTTTTTTGTTTCGATATTTTATTTAACAGCTCAAGTTTGCTTCTATTTCAGAAAAGCTTTATTTTAGCTCTTCATTGAGAATTCTATCTAAACACTTTCACTTTAGGATGGTAAATTTTTTTGGGTAAAATATTTCCTGGAAGAGAAATTCGGAATACAAGCACATATGGCCTGCTTAGGATCTGATTTCAGCGTTGCTCAGAGTAAGAAGAGAGGCAGAGCAGGATGAGAGAAATTTGGTGGCCACTGAGTTGCTGTCTGGCTGGAGCTGGGGACGTTTTAGGCCTTATCAAAGTTGGGAGAGCAGCTCCAGCCCAGCCACGGGAGGGATTGGATCGATACCTGGCAAAGAGCCTGAAGGTCAGATAAAGTACTTAGGCAGGCAGGATGCCAGCCTAAAGAGATGTCAAGAAAATCAATTAGATCCTAAAGAAAGAGCAGCAAGCTAACTAAAAATCCAATCTTGAAAGGCTCTTGATATTTCGAAGCCAGCTTATTACTGTTCCTATATCTTTATCTGGCTAATAAAATTACCTTTGTTAAGCAATTGAAACCAGGCTGGGGTCAGGCCAGGCGAGCACAGAAGGGCCTGGGAACACCTGTGTGGGACCAGATTGGGCACAGCTACCAGGGGGAGATGAAATGGAGCAGTTTTGGGGGCAGAGGGTGACACCAGGACGATTCAGCTGCTCTCCCCCTCCCTATTGATCCCTGCACCTTCGTGCTCTTGGCACACTTTGTCTTGGAGACTTTCTCCCCCGAGTGGTAATGGAAAAATGGAGACTTGGAGTTTGTCTGCTGGTGCCAGGGAGTTTGCTTAATAAATTATAGCTGTCTGAAGTCAGTGGAGAGGAGAGGAGAGAGAAATTCAGAGGGGTGGATTCTCCTCTCCTCTCCTCTCCTCTCCTCTCCTCTCCTCTCCT
>VWZP01005998.1:1563776-1630282 GCA_013396995.1 Dicaeum eximium | reverse complement strand
CCTCTCCCTCTCCCTCTTTGGAAAAATGGACTTTTTCAGCTTTTCTGGGGTGGGATTTCACCCCCTTTGTGCAGGACTGACCACGGCAGTTGAAGGTTCCTTTTGCTCCTCTTGATGTATTCATGGAATCAGAGTCATGGGATGGGTTGGGCTGGAAGGGACCTTGGATTTCATCCAGTTCCAACCCCAAAATTCTAACGTGCCACCCTCCAGGTCGTGTTTGGTGGCATCTTGGTGTTGTTAGCCAGGGTTTGTGTGGACTGAAAAATGCCAATTTTTGCTCTGATAGGGAGTAAAATTTCCATTTCCACACAGCTTATATTATTTGTATTTTGACTGACAATTCTGGATGTTGTTAAGCAGATGCTGGAAGCATCCTGTGGCCTATCCATCCACATGGGAATATGGATGGGAATGTGTGCACGGACATATCTCCCCCTCACATCACTGGGACAGACTCCCAGAACAGAAATAATAATAATAATATTAAATCCTTTCTTCATTCTGACCTTACATGGAGACACAGAATTCAATACATATTAATGAAATCAACAAAACCTGTCTGTACATAATTAATAAGGTTATTTACTTTATTCAGGGCCTTACTGAGGAATCAGGATAAGGAAGGGCACAAATAATGACAACAGAAATCTGATGTGTCACTGAGCAAAGAGCTCAGGGTCTTAATTTCTCACTTGTTTTTCTGCTCAGATGAATTTTGTGATAACCTCGACCTAGAGTTTCAGCACATGCACCAGGTTTTAATTAATTGGAGCCTTTTTGCTGCCAATGATCTCACTAACAAAATATTACAGGAAATAAGTGGTGCAGGACTTGTCACACTTCCTGTCCAAGCCCTTGGTCTCCTTGCCAGATCTGTAACCTTCTTGTCAGTGTTCATTAGGAGAATTTTCTTATTCAAATCCAGATTTCACTGGCTGGCCTATAAATGAATCCAGTACCAAAGGATATGAAATCTTTCAGAGTTTTGAAAATGTTGCATTTTGAAATCTTAAAACCAATAAACAAAATCAAAACATTTCCACAACTGCCTCCATTGCCGGTTGTGACAGCACTTCTCAAATGTCCAAATTTAATATTTATAATTAAAACATGATTGAATCTCCCCTCCTCTCTGCCTTTCCCAAATATCTGTGCAATCCCACAGGACGTGCCTTATTTGAATGAGCTGTATTTTTAGGGAGCTGGTGAGGAACTCCACGTATTTCCCACACATAAATACATATATCTGTGTGTGTGAAGAGCATTGCAAGCAGCAGACAAAATTGTACTTTTGAAGAGTGGTGGCAGTGATGTATGCACAGTAAATTAGGAGTATTTGTGTGAAATCCTTTGTACTATCCTGGTGATCAAATGTAAATCTTTATAGGGAGTGAAAGTCACCTCTTATGGGTATTAACCCAGAGCCAAGCCTTCCATGGGAAATAGGGAGAAGGCAATTAAATGAAGGGTAATAATTTAATTATTAAATTTTTGAACATTAGTAGATACTCTTGTCTTATTCAGACTTTGGAAACTTCTGGGTTTTATAAATTTCAAGTGGCTCTGAAGGCTTAGGACACAATTTAGCCCTGACAGTTTTGATCTCTGCTTCATCCGTACTGGGGAATTCCTGCTGGGCCAGGGCCACTGGGAAAGGTTTCCTTTTTTTTTTTCAGTGTAATCACTTTCCATAAAGGGACTTTTTTTTTTTTTTTCCCTGCAAAGAAAACAGGTGTTTTAGGGTTATAAAAATACAACAACGTGGGAAAGTGTGCTCTGGCAGTGACAATCTGATTTCATCACCTCTAAGAGGCTGCAGAGATAACAGGGCTCTTGTCAGCTGCTCCACCTGAAGTGCAAGAGCCCTCTCCAAGCCAGCCCAGAATTACCAGCAGGAAGGAAACCAGGAGATTACTGCCTGGCTTTGTGCTTTTCCAACTCCTACAGGCATATTGTGCCACTGAGTGATTGAAAAGTTAATTCAGTTTTTTTCTTGCAATTCTCCGAATTGTTTGGGTGCTTCGGCACAAGAATTCACCAATTAAGAAACAAGCAAAAAGACTTTTAAATAAAACTCACCACATTTGTTCAAGTCATTGAAAAGCAGGAAATTACTGTTGCTCTCCAAAAAGCAGCTGTGTGTATGCAGTGACATTTTATTTAATGATTGAAATTATAGCATAAATATACATTGTATTACTGGTTATTCTCATTTTACAACATTGCAAAGGGCTTTAGCAGAAATGTCAGTTCGACCAGCCAGGCTTTCTCTAGGAGCAGCAGAAGCCCAGACCTTGATGACATTAAGAAACATCAACTGGTTTTTAAATTCTGATGCTGGAAGAGTTTTATATTTGCTTTTTGAATTTTCCCCATTCTGGGAGCTTGGCTGCTGCTCCCTTGGTGTGACTTTCTGTTGGTGTTTAGTACAGAGGTGAAAAATAATGTGTTAGGGATTGGAGAATAAAAGTTTCAGAGTGGTTGGGATGGAAGGGACCTTAAAGCCCATCCAGTGCCACCCCTGCCATGGCAGGGACACTTTTACTGTCCCAGGTTGCTCCAAGCCCTGTCCAGCCTGGCCTTGGACATTCCAGGGATCCAGGGGCAGCCACAGCTGCTCTGGGCACCTGTGCCAGGGCTCCCCCCCCTCACAGAGATAAATTTCTTCCTAATATCTCATCTAAATATCTCCACTTTTAAATTAAAGTTGTTGCCCCTTGTCCTATCACTATCTGCCCTTGTAAAAAAAAAAAAAAAAAAAATCACCGTCCCTCTTTTCTATAAACCTTCCTGAAGAGCAGGAATATTAATGTTAAACTAGCAAGAAAAGATAATTCCAGGGTTCTGTGGGAGCCTTGCTCACATCCCTGCTGGTGAGGAGAGGTTCTGGGGCTCCTCCTTTACTCATGGGGTTGTTGCAAACTCCACCACAGGTAAAAGGACAGAAGCAGCTCCCACCTGAGCTCTGGTTTATTTAATGGTGCCAAGCGCCTGCAATGGTGCAAGGATTAATTCCCTTGGAAACAAAATGTGGCTGGGCCAGTTGTAGAGTTTCCTGCTCAGGAAGGGGTCTGGAGATGAGGAAAAGCTCTCAGAGTCTCAGCTCTCAGAAGAAGCAGCAGTTCAGCTGGAAACCTTTATCCCTGCAGTGCCTGGAGCGAGCTCCTGAGCAGCCTGGGAATCTGGAAAATGGATGGGGGACGTGGTTTGGGAGCTGCCTGATGAGTAATGAGCTGGGCACACTCACCATGGCATTAAGGTCATGCTGCATTTTAATTAGAGAGAGGGTAGGAAATGATCTAATTATCTGCAGGGCTCTCCCAGAGAGAGAATGAACAACTTTGTGCAGGTGGAGGTGGCCAAGCCTGGCTGGGCATTGGGGCTGGTGGAGCTAAACCCTGCTCCTCTGGAAATGTGGGCTTGGTGGATTCAGAGAGAAACAGGAAACTGCAGAAATTATCACATTTCTGAGGGTCTGGAGAGTCAGTTCTATGGGGAGCAGTGATATAACTATTAAAATAATAATTTTCTAGAAAAAAATATTTAAAACCCGTTTTGCACCATGAGGATGGAAATTTTCTGATTGGCTTAAGGGCATCTTATTGATTTTTAGGAGCTGAGGTGTTTCACACTTTGGTTATGTAAATGTTTGAACCGTTTTTGGTTGTATATTTGAATGCAGAAGAAATCTCTTGCCTGTTTTTCAATCTGGAGAGATCAAAGACGTTGCTGGTGGTTAATTTTCCAGCCAAGAGGATTTCAGTCATGTGAGGGAAAATGACACCGATTTCATTCAGTCCATCAGTGCTGATAATACACTTGGAGAGAACCATCTGCATTGATGGGATTGTATTTATGTACAACTACACATAAATCAATTCCTTTTTCCTGAGTCACCACTTGGTTAGATTTTTTAAGGGGGATTTAGGATTAATTTTATTGTTGTTGTAGGAGAGGTAAGACAAGGACCAGTCTGTAAAATTGGAAAACAAGAATATATCAGCTTTGTTTTAAAATGCTCAGTTGGTTGGGATTCAGTGTGAAAACAATCTGAGTTATGTCTTGGAGATGGGCAAGGAAATGATTAAGTGACTCTATTTCCATGCAGATTGGGGCTATGTAATTAAATACCTACTTACAGACAAAAGCAGAGATGAAATTGCTTCCTCAGTTCAGAGAAAAAAATAATAGGAAGGGCTATAAAATGGTATGAATAAGTAAATAAATGGGAGCAGTAAATGGCCAGTCAATGGGATGTTTTGGAATTAGAGAGGGTCAAGCCAACCTGATCTTTTATTCTATTTTTAATTTTTCTGAGAGCGCAGGTTAGGCTGAAAAAGAGACTGGAATAAACCTAAACTTAAATAAAACATTTGAAGTGGGGATTGTTTGAAACGTTGATTAAGAACTGTAAATCATTATCTGGCACATATTAAATAAGTTGAGCTGGCAACTGCCTAGTTTTGAAGGGAGCTGAAAGAGATGACAGCTAAGAAATAAATTCCTGGTTGGGAGAGTTTCAGGCTGGTTCTAAATGTTTCTACCAATGACCAAGAAATAATTTTTGAGCATCACTAAACCCCCAACAAATGGCTTCATAGAGAGATCACGTTTTCTTTACGTGGAGAAGATGATGTATTGGTCTTTTCAAAATTGTGCAATGGCCTCATCTGTAATAAACTCCGTGGTGTATAAAACATTGAGCGGATAAAGGCGTGGGGCAGGCCAGCAGGAGAAGCTGAAACTGAGCAAAGCCCAGGTGCACATGCTCAAAATTTGTGATTTATCATTGTCCTCATGGGCTCTGGGGGCAGTGCCACGTTACTTCTGATTTTTATCTCACTGCTGTCTGGTTTTGGAGCTGGGGATCTGCTGTGCTCCCAGATCTATTGGTGGCTGAGGGTGCAGATATCAAATTAAATGCGGAGCTGGAAAGCCTGAACACCTCCTTCTTCGCTGCCTTGCATGAGGCTTTTGCAGTCCTGTGCTGAGGGAATCTTTGGTGTTCCTCAAAGGGTTTTTAGTGTATCAGTGGAGAGCTGCATTTTTGTGGGAAGCAGTAATGCAGGTGGAAAGATCAGGGAACAGCTCTGCAATAAATCCTGAATAAATGAACGTTTTCCCAAACGACCTAAATTGAGCTAAGGAAACTAAGATGCCTTTGGCCTGGGAGTGGGTCTGAATGTGCTGAGGATTTAAAAAGGGGGTTTGTGATGGTGTTTGGGGTTTGCAATGTGGAAATATTGCCTGGTTCCCTGCGTGTCCTGCGTCCCTCCCTGCCCCTCCGTGTGTTCTGTGGCATCGGCTGCCCTGCCCAGCGGGGCCATCCTGACCCCTCACCCCACTATCCCTGTTCCTTTTCTGCCTCACTCTTCATTCCCAATCCCAGCTGAGTTCACAGAATCCCAGACTGGAAAGAATCTTAAAGCCCATCCCATTCCACCCCTGCCATGGTTCCACTATCCCAGGCTGGTCCAAGCCCTGTCCAACCTGGCCTTGGACACTTTATATCCATTAACAGCTTATATTTAAATATTATTCACTAACACAGGACTCAGGTGTGCAGAAAATGCTATTTACTCATAGTTCCCCCTTTTTAGTAGAAGTGCTGAGTAAACAAGACTTGGTGCTCGGTGATTTTCTGGGCATCCCCTCTGGCACGGAGCAGACGCGGATCTGGCTGGCTGAGTCTGAAAGCTCCTTCCTTGCATCCATGGCATTAATTCAGCTTCCTTCATGTGGCTGCTTTCCTCCTGGATCACTTGATATATTCTGTAAGCTGCCTGCTGAGGCACTGTGTCTGTATTGTTCCGTGGAGAGCGCTGCCAGTCCCGCTGGATTTATATCCCTGATTTCCTGGATGCTGAGCTTGTTTCCATTATAATTCAATGTCCTGCCTCCATCCCTCTGCTCGAGGTGCACGGCACGGAAATTGTTTATGTTGTGGAATTACCTCCTGACATTGATGCATGAGGAAATTATTCCAAAAAACTCCTGAAAAATACAGTGCATGCTGCAAGAAATTCAGGGAACTAACCGGGATAGGGAAACCTTCCAGGCCAGCCAGAAGTATCTCCAAGGATTTGTGTCATCCAGGAAGTCTTTCCAAGGATTTGTGTCATCCAGAGGCATTTGTGTGGTGCTAGCAAAGATTCCTACAGGACAGTCACACTTGGAATTCCAGCAGATTAGCCTATCATCAAGTCATCAGGATCCTGCCATTGGAATAAACACAGCTGTTGTTTTCCAAGAAATGTGGCAAAGAGCAGTTTAACCCAAACCTATCCCACATCAGAGCATCACTCTTGACTTTCTAAATTCATGGTGGGAATAATTCCCTTCTTTGTTTTATGTTTTTTGGTTGGTTGGGGTTTTTTTTTAATGTGAGGGGCATTTTTTTAAAATTGGTTGCTTTTATTCTTTCAAAAGTATTTCATTGATTTCGTTTTCTGCTCCTCCTATTTCTGCTCCTGATCTACATTTTAACAGCAAATGGGAGAGCTGGGAATGTTCCCCTGGATCAGGGAAGGCTCCAGGGAGAGCTCAGAGCCCTGCCAGGGCCTGAAGGGGCTCCAGGAGAGCTGGAGAGGGACTGGGGACAAGGGATGGAGGGACAGGACACAGGGAATGGCTCCCAGTGCCAGAGGGCAGGGATGGATGGGATATTGGGAATTCCTGGCTGGGAGGGTGGGCAGGCCCTGGCACAGGTGCCCAGAGACCCTTGGAAGTGCCCAAGGCCAGGCTGGATGGAGCTCGGAGCAGTGGGAGGTGTCCCTGCCCATGGCTGGGGTGGCACTGGATGAGCTTTAAGGCTCCTTTCAACAGAAATCAGTCTGGGACTTCTTGTTTTTGGTGATGTAAGGATCTGAGAAGAAATTAGTTAGGATTAGGATATTTCCTAAAACAAATCCATGGATTACATTTCCATAGTATCTCTCTCCATAAAACCTGCAAACTCTATAAAAGATGCAGCTAAAGGTTTCTTTTTAAAGTTTTGGCTTCTACATCATATTTAACCCCAAAATAAATCCACAAACTGTTTGGAGACAAATTTCAGGCTTCAATGGAGAAATGGAAAGTTGGGGTTTAAACAACCTGTTCTTTCCTGAGATCTCCTTGGAGCAGGAGAGGATTGGTTCAGAGACCTGAGACGGCAGGGAAAGAGATTAATTTGGACAACAGAGGAAACAGAAGAGTCTTGATGTCATTAAAGGAAGAAAGTGGAGAGAAAATGAGCATATAATGACATGAAACACCTCTGGTGGTCTCAGCAAAAGTGTCAGGAGGAGCCATCAGAGAAATATGTGCGAGCGAGAGGAGCTCATTTCCTCTGCGTGGCTGAGGTGCCTCATCCCTTACACCTCAGCACTTTATTTATACCCCCTTCTGGCAGGATATGGACAGCAATTTCCTTATTCCTGACAGCTTTTTATAGCCAAACTGGAAATCATCCTGCTCTCCCCATTCCTTATGGGAAACACAGCACGAGGATGGGCTGGGCCTAGGGAAGAGACCTGAGAAGGTGCTGGAAATAACGACTGGAAGGATTGTCCTGCTGGTGGGAGGAGTGTAACAAAAATCTGGGATCCACAAGCCTGGATCCAAATTGTCCTGCTGGTGGGAGGAGTGTAACAAAAATCTGGGATCCACAAGCCTGGATCCAAATTGTCCTGCTGGTGGGAGGAGTGTAACAAAAATCTGGGATCCACAAGCCTGGATCCAAATTGTCCCGGTTGTGGGAGGAGTGTAACAAAAATCTGGGATCCAAAAACCTGGATCCAAATTGTCCCGGTTGTGGGAGGAGTGTAACAAAAATCTGGGATCCAAAAACCTGGATCCAAATTGTCCTGCTGGTGGGAGGGCTGTAACAAAGGATGGGATCCACAAACCTGGATCCAAATTGTCCCCGTTGTGGGAGGGGTGTAACAAAGGGTGGGATCCACAAACCTGGATCCAAATTGTCCCGGTTGTGGGAGGGGTGTAACAAAGGATGGGATCCACAAACCTGGATCCAAATTGTCCCGGTTGTGGGAGGGGTGTAACAAAGGGTGGGATCCAAAAACCTGGATCCAAATTGTCCCGGTTGTGGGAGGGGTGTAACAAAGGATGGGATCCACAAACCTGGATCCAAATTGTCCTGGTTGTGGGAGGAGTGTAACAAAGGTCTGGGATCCAAAAACTTGGATCCAAATTGTCCTGCTGGTGGGAGGGGTGTAACAAAGGATGGGATCCACAAACCTGGACAAATCGGTGCTGTCACCTGAGGAATTTTGGGAGATACCAAAGGATGGAATTCAGAAGCTTTTAATGATATTCAAAAAGTCTGAAAAATGTTGCTTATTTGTGGGAGGGTCTTTGCCCATTTGAACATTTCAATGCTCAGCTTGCTAATTAATTAATAAAAGTATTTTTTTTTTTTTTTGGCACAGTTGTGCCCTGTCCTGCAAGGACTGAGAAGAGGAATTAAATTATCTTCCTTGGACATTACTTGATGGATCTTCCACTGAACAGTCTCTCTCTTGCTTGTGCTTTCAAGCTCATTAACATAAACTTCCAACTTCTTCATTCCTAATGCCAGAATAAAAATTTGTCTGCGTGTTTGAGTCCAGGCAACCTGGCAAAGTTTGTTCAAAGTAAGGATAGAAAATCTGATAAAAAAAGGAATGATGGATAGGAAATCTGATAAAAGGAATGATTCACTCCTGTGGTAGCCACGAGTTGCATCTTTGTTCCCTACTTATTTGTGTCATGTCCTTCCACTGTGGCTCTGGAAAGCTCTGGAGAGAATTCCTGCTTGGGAAGTGACGTGGAAATTCCTGAGAGACCTTTTCATCTTTCTGTTCTGTCACTGTGCATTTTTTGCCCACACTTTTGTATATTTATAACAGCAAGAAACAGAATTTGTAAGAATTGTTTCAAGAATGGAGAACGTGGCGGTCAATAAATTAATTTATTGAAAAAAACCCCAAAAATACTATCCACGGAATTCCAGAATTAACAAATATAAGTGAAAGTTATCTCTGACTAGATTTTGACGTGGGACTACCAAGAAGATGGATAAAAAAGGTCATTTGATTTGGCACATGGATTTAAAATGGAACATTTTGATGCAATGTGCTTGTGGAATATCACCGTGGGATCAACTCTTTGGATGCAGCTCCTCAAATTTTGGGTTTGTGGCACAGAACTTATCCATGGAGAGAATACATGGCTGCCCAGGCATGGCATGGCAATGTGTGGCCTTTTTTTACAGCTTATTCCTGAGCATTCCCTGTGGGTAGTTGTTGAGTTTTATCTTCTTTTTGCCTGGTCAGGGTCAGGATTAAATGCTCAAACTGGTATTTCTATTCAGACTCAGGTGTTTATCAGTTCTCATCGATATCCCAGTCTCACACACCCTGAGCTCTGCAGCACTTCACTCTAACAAACTACAAATGGAGCCCTGTCTCTCTCTCTGCAAGGCCTGTTAAGGATAAACTGTCCAATTAAGAAATGACACCTCAATTATTTTTACTTTTAACCCAATAACAACCACCCTGCCCCCAATGGGGACTTTTCTATCCAATCACACAACAGCACCCAAACCCATGGAGAGGAAGGTGAAGGAGGAGGAGCAGCCTCTGCCCTAAAACCTCCATTTGCTTTATATCTATTACTGTATTCTAAACCCTTAAACTCTGAGTTTCCCACCCTGTGCTATCACACACTTCTATTCAAACTCCACATTTATAATCTTAGTTCTCTTGTTCAATTTTGGAGCCTTCTCCACAGCCTCAGGTCCAATGCAGAGTTCTCCTGGGGGTCAGTGCCTGCCAGCACAGAAAGTCTGGAATTTTCAGTATCCAGGGTTCTAACAGGTGGTTGTTGTGTTTCTGAGGGAGATTCTCTCTGGAGCTCTTGGATGTGATGTTCAGCATCACCAGGAGCCCACCAGTGTCTGGAGGCCTCTGTCACAACATCTTTTGGAGCATTTTTTGTAGGAATTTGGCACCCATGGTATTTCTCCCAGCTTTAATTTTCCAGCTGGAAGCCGCCTGGGCACAGGGATGTGTCTCCATCCCAGGCTCTGCATCCAGGACCTCTCTGGGCCATCCAATCCCAAACTGAGCACCCGAGTCCTGACAGCAGCAATCAAACATCCAGCAACGCCACCACACTCCAAGAGGAAAGAACAGCAAAATGGGTTTGGAAAATATTTGGGAAAATAAGATAAGTGGTGCATGCCGAGGTAGAGGGAGCCAATTTTGTGAGTCTCGGCTCCAACCGTAATGATGTGATTTAGATTAATTGCAGTGTTTTATTGCTTTGAATTGAAAACAGCGTTTTTGTAGGCGAGACAGCAGGTGCAGAATTTCTCAAAAGCAAAGATCCAGTTTTTCCTGAATGCTTACTAAGTAATAAAAATGGGAAAGGAAAACAAGACACAAAATCCACTACACAAAGTGAATTTTTTTTCCTAAATCCAAAGTCTTGTGCTCCTTGTCATCTTCCTTGAAGCAATCGCAGGTCTCCAAGGGGCAGATTTCCATCTGTCTCACTGTGCACCCTGAGGATTTTGGTCCTGTCTGAACTTTGTAAAACAGACTGGTTTAAACCATTGGGTTGTGGTGATGAGATTTATGACGGGCTGGAGAGCACCTCATTTTGGGGCAAGAGCTGAATAGCAGGAGAAGCATTAACACAGAGCCATGGATCCAAGATCAGAATGTCCAGTGAATCCTGTGGATCCTTATCCCTCACAGCAGCAATGCCCAGTATGTTCTGTCTTGGGAATAGAACCAGAATTATGAATTAGGCACCTTGAAGCCTGTCATTATTTGCAGCTTCCACCAAAAGGCTGCTGCTTGTTCATTCTGGCCGTGTGTCCTGGCTGCAGTCTGTCCTGGGTACACTCAGCACCCAAAGTGCTTTCTTCCTAAATTAGCCAAGAATTCTTCACCCCTGATGGGATTGAATGCACAAAGCTCACATTCACAGTCTCTCCCTTGGGATGATCACAAGGACGTGCTGCTCTGCAGTGAGACAGCGTTTTGCTTAGTCAAAGGCAAGGAGAAGAGTTTCCAAGGGCATGGAGTGACAGGATGAGGGGACTGGCTTCCAAGTGACAAAGAGGAGCTTTAGGTTGGATATTAGGAAGGAATTATTCCTTGTGAAGGTGATGAGGCCCTGGCACAGGTGCCCAGAGCAGCTGTGGCTGCCCCTGGATCCCTGGCAGTGCCCAAGGCCAGGTTGGACAGGGCTTGGAGCAGCCTGGGATAGTGGAAGTGTCCCTGCCATGGCAGGGGTGGCACTGGATGGGCTTTAAGGTCCAACCCAAACATTCTGGGGTTCCAGGACAAGCTGAGGGAGTGCTGTGTGGTGAGTTGTCCCATATCCTTTCCTTGGGAAGAGTGTGGCTTTCCCAACATTGCCTCTCTCACTCTCCCTGGGTATAGATTTAGAAATCCATTCCCTGTTGGAGCAGGGGGGTCTGCTCTGCTGAGGCTTCAGGGATCTGCTGGAATGGGCTGAGGAAAGCTCTGGGCAGTGCTGGTGTTGGGGAGCACACCTGGGGCAGCTCAGACCCTTCCCCTGTGAAATTCAGCGTTCCTGGTGGTTACGTGGCTGGTTTGTTTAGCACCTCAGACAGCTGTCATTTTGTTTCAATAACTGAAACAGCCAATGCTTGGTGTTGTACAGGAATTTGCATTTGGAAATGCAGATTCATCCCTCGTAACAAAGGGCAGAAGCCTCCATTTGGGAGCAGAAACTACAGCAAGACCTAACGAGAGGAGTAACGAGCCTAAATATAAACAAACATCGATTATTTTAACCAGCAGTGTGATTTTTTTTTTTTCCCAAGACAAACCATTTTGTTTCCTTGCTTTTCCCTCCCATTGATGACCAGGTTGGTTGGATATTTTTGGTAAGGATAAGGAGAGAAATCGCTTGGCTTGGAGGCAGGAATGGGCCTGAGGGGGCCGTGCAGGGCTGTCGGGAAGGGCTGGCTCAGCAGAGCTGCCTGGCCTGGCTGAGTGTGCCCATGGAGGTGTCTGCTGGGCAGAGAGCCTGAGCTGCATGGCCAGGATGTCCAACAGCTGCCAGAGCCCTCCCGGGGCTGCAGGGCTTCCTCCCTGCTCCCAGGAGCACGAGGAGGAGGGACAGGGTTCTGGGTATGCACAGGAGTTAAATGAAAATAGAAAAATTAACATAGAATCCCAGAATCCCAGAGTGGTTTGGGTGGGAAGGGATCTCTAAGCTCATCCAGTTCCACCCCCTGCCACAGGCAGGGATGCTTCCACTGTCCCAGGGTGCTCCAGCCTGGCTGTGGACACTCTCAGGGATCCAGGAGCAGCCACAGCTTCTCTGGGCACCCTGTGCCAGACCCTCACCACCCTCACAGGGAAAATTTCTTCCCAACATCCAACCCAAACTTACCCTGCTTCAGATTATGCCTTTCCCCATGTCCTGTCCCTCCATCCCTTGTTGCCAGTCCCCCTCCGCTCTCTTGGAGCCCCTCTGTGCACTGGAAGGGGCTCTAAGTTCTCCCTGGAGCTTTCTCTTCTCCAGACATCAGCATGCATTTATGGAAGTTAAAAAGTGGTCAGAGGTTGGCCAAAGATTCAGCTTGATTTGGTTCAGCTCTGCTGTTGCCACAGGCCTGTCTTTACACAAACTATTTTAGGTTTTCAGTGAAAGCTTTGGGTTCTTCCCAGGCCGGAGATCCCATCCGTGGGGTTTGGAATTTTTGTTTGTCACAGAGGAGCAGCTGCATCCCTGCCCTTCCCTGGTCCCATCCGTCTGCACCGATGGCCGGGTGAGCAGCACCAAACCCCCATCACTGCATCCCCACGGTGGGGTATAAACCTTCCCCAGTCCCACTGCTTCCCTTTAAAGAGGTTTGGGGTATTACCCAATCCTTCAGAGCCTTTGGGGAAAGACAGCTGGGAAAGGGCAAGCAAAACTCTCCTATTTTAGTGTGCATTGCATAAGGGAGGCGCAGGAAGCGGGGAGAGAGCTCCGAGGAGGAGAGATTTATCCCCCACAGCGCTGCCAAGGGAGCACAGTCTGGTGAGGGCACCCAGGGCTCGTTCCTGCCGCGCTATACATAGATCCTCCTGCCTAGAATGAGAGAATTAGGTAATTTTACACACTTTTCCCTATAAAGTATGGTTTGTTTAGTGTAGCTGATGACTGGAATGGCTGGAAAATGAGCTTTCCTGGAGTTGTGACACCGGAATATTTGTTCTGTGAATGACTGAAGGCTCTGTCCCCATTTGTTTTCCTCGTGACCCTGTCCTTCTGCTTAGTCCCATTTCCATTTTTAATTTGCTCCTCGGCGTAGCAGCAGAGCGAGAGCGGGGCTCGCTCATTCAAGGCAGGTTTTTTTGTTTTCCTTTTTCCTGTTTGTAATTTTCTGCTGTTACAGATCAGGTTGTAGTTGTTGGCAGTGATTCATGCAGAGAGGCAGAAGACCCAGATTTTTTGTTTAGCATTTTTCAATATGTTTGGCATTTTAATGTTCTCAAACCACTCTTTAATTTGTTACATCTTGCTCACTCATAATGTACAGCTGGGGAAAGATTGGTACCATAGAGAAGTTCCTGAGGGCTCCTGGGTGAGGATTGTTAGAGACAGGAATGTTTGGGTAATTATGGAACAATTGGGAGTTTACAGAGGGTTCATTACATGCCACGAGTTTAAAATGTGAAGAACAAAAAAAGTGTTTTGACTGAGCAGATTTTTTGGCTTGTCTAAATTAGAATCATGGAACGGTTCAAGTTGGAAAAGACATCTCATCGAGTCCAACCATTCCCCCAGCACTGCCAAGGCTGCCACTAACCCGTGTCCCCAAGTGCCACATCCACACATTTTTTGAACACTCCCGGGGGGGTGACTCTACCACTTCCTTGGGCGAGGTGTTCCAATGCTTGACCACCCCTTCAGAGGTGTAATTTTCCCAATATCCAATCCAAATTTCCATACTGCCGTTGACTGCAGCATTTGTAGTAGCTGCAAACCCGCTGTGGTGCGTAAATTGGATTTGTAACCCTACAAATGATGTAGGTACTAACTGCTAGTAGGGTGAAGTACTCTGCACATAGTTAGGCAGAGGAAGGGATCCTTCTGTGAAGCTGTCCAAGCTCTGTTTTAGTGAGATTGATAAAAGGCAGCTGGAGGATGAGGCAATTGGAATGAGGAGAAAATTGCTGGAGCAGCAGGTAAAGCCCATCCTGATTTATTGTTCTGCCCACAAAGGAAGAGATTTAATCTGAGGGTAGATGCCAAGACGCCCCAGCCCCTTGAAAGCAGGACGAGATGAATTGTGGACAGGAACAAGGAACACAGCAAGACTGGAGTTTCACCTCTTTATTTCTCCCTCCACCTTCACCTTACGAGCAAATCAATTTCTTCTTTTTTCCCCAAACTCATCTTGCAAAATAACTGTCCTGAGCGGAAAGATCGCTGCGCGTTCGAAACGCCTTCGTCATTCCTTCCGCTTCCCCGTGCTGCCTTTCCCGCGGATCCGAGCACGGAGCCACCGGCACCGGGATCCGCGGGAGGAATCATCTCCGCCTGACAGATGGGACTGCGAGGCACAGATGGGGCTCCTGACTGGAGCAGGGAGGCAAAAGCTGCCGAGCCGGGAACATCGCGTCTCTCCCGGATCCCTCCCTGCTCCTCACACGTGTTGGGACAGCTCAGGCAGGAGAAGGAGGAAGTCATGCCCTGATCTGGTGTGATTCCCGCTGGGAAGTGTGTGACACCCGTGGGGTGAGGTCCAGGTGCTCACAAGGCGTTCCAGCCTCACGCAAGGTTTTGCCTTTTTTTTTCCAAGGGTTTTGTTCTTCTTGTGGAACAGCATCCCATGCTGAAATCTGGATTTTTGTCACACAGAGTAAAGGAGTCTCTGCCATCCTGCCTAATGGCTATGGAGTCTCCAGGAGGAGATGGTTGGAAATCAGGGAGGTTTCTTTCAGAAATCCCCCTGGGTTCTGATTGTGATTGGCAAAAATTGGACCTTGTCTGTCAAATGTTCTGATTTTGTGGAAGTGGTGAATTTCCCAAATTTCTGTTTGTTATATTTTAAATGCGGAGAGAGATACCTTCCTACCAGACTGGGAGAAAAAAATGCATGAAGGCTCTGAAAATCCCAGAAACTGAAGCAATAAGGGATATTTTATTAGGGTGTATTTAATGGCAGGTATTTTAAGGCAGATAAATCCTTTTCTATCTTTCATTAGCAAACAAAAGGACATTGTGGACTCCCCATCCCTGGAAGTGTCCAAGGCCAGGTTGGACAGGGCTTGGAGCAGCCTGGGATAATGGAAGGTGTCCCTGCCCATGGCAGGGGTTAAAACAGTGCAAAGCTGATGACCAACTTTATAGCTGGGGTGAGCTTTAAGGCCCTTCCAACCCAAACCATTCTGGGATTCTGTGGTTCTGTGAAAATTTCCAGCAGGTTTAAACCCCAGAACAGGTGGCGAAAGGCAAACATTCCTGAGCTCACAGCCTCCAAGGAACCCAGGAAATGGCATTGTCATCCATGATTCTCATCCTTTCACTTCTTTCCTTGTGGAGGTCAGGTCAGAATTCCTTGTTAAAATGTTAAAATCCTTCCTGATGCGGAATTAATCAGTGAAGGGTGGAATGGCGTCTTGAGCAATTCCTTCTTCAGCGAGTATTGGCCGAGATGGGCAGGGATCTTCTCCACGAGGGATTATCATTCCATCCTCCTCCCTCCCTTGCAGGAGGTGTGTTTGTGTGTGTGTGTGAGCTCAGGAATTCAGAGATTTATTTTGTTAACACCTCGGCGTAGGAAGCGCGTCGGGAAACGGCGGCTCTGGATCGTTCCGCCGAACAAATCAGAAAAACGCTTCGCTCCGGAGCTGGGCTCAGCACGTCGGGATTGAGAGCTCCTTTTCCATCGGAGTTCGGAGATATTATTAAACTTTGCATGGCTGTGAATTATGTATCAGTCAGCACATTATCAAAATAGCAACATCTTGAAATACTTATTGAACAAACATGAAAGTAGCGTCTTGGATTACTTAGGAAGCATCTTTACACAGCGAGGAGAAATACAAGCTTTCTGTTTTTCGGGTAATAAAGGGCAAACAGGCTCAATAAATAGCTGCTTTTGGGAAATGGGATTTAATATTCATGAAAGTCAGCGTTCTTGGGGAAAAAATATAATGAAAGAGAGACAGAAAGCCTAAAAGCTCAGGGCTCTTCGCTACACAATAGGCAAAACCATCAAGGAGCCCATTTGGGATACGCTGAAGTTCAAGTTTTGTCAATCCCAGGGAGGGTTTTTAGTGGCTGGAGGATGTCAGGGAGATAAAATTCACCAGAACCTTTGGGAAATGCTCCGAGTTCATTAAATGAGACAGGGGTGAAATCAGAATATTTTAAACCTCACGTTTTTAATGATTTTTATTCAGCATTTTACACATTTTTCTCAAGCTTTTTGGTACGTTTTTGTCGCAAAGGCCCTATGTGACACTCTGTGAAGATAATGGGACAATCTAATACTAAACCAAAGGGTGCCAGCATGAAGCCACACCTCAGTGAGCCCCCAGCTGAGTTCTAACGCTGTCCTAATTCCTTAATGATCCTTTTATTCCAAAAACCTCCAGCTTGTCCTGGAGGAGGTCTCTGCTTGCCAGGGACTGTGCAAACACAGAGTAATAAATGTTCCCTGTCGTGCCAAAACGTGTGGCTCCTGGGAAGAGGCCGGGGAAGGGTGCATGGAATGGTTTAGGTTGGAAAAACCCACCAAGACCTGAGTCCACCTGTCCCCCAGCCCTGCCAAGGCCATCACTGCCCCTGTCCCCAGGTGCCACATCCACACAGCTTTGAAAGCCCTCCAGGGATGGGGATGCTCCCACTGCCCTGAGCAGCTGGACAGCCCTTTCCATGAGGGAATTTTCCCTAATGTCCGATTTAAACCTCTCTTTGTGCAAGTTGAGGCTGTTTGCTCTTGTCACTTGGGGAGGAGACTGAACTCTGTGTAAGAGAAGGAAGGGAGGGTGCCCTCCTCTCTTGAGGGGGATGTGGGTGGTGTTCTCTGGGATGCTCCAGCAGATGCCTGCTTCAGTCCTGTTCTCCAGTCTATCCCTTCTTAAAAGTGATTAAATTTGCTTATAATTGCTGTTATCAAAAGCAACAATTTATATTTGTTGCAATGCCACTTGCTGCTGTGAGTAGAGTTTTACTACAGATTTTTACTCAGCCACTGATTGTTTAAATGTAATTTTTTTTTTGAAAATAAGTGACTGATGAGACGTCCTGTTCCCTGGATGAGTATAAATCCCTAGGTCTCTTCCAAAGCAACAGGGTGAAGGCATTCCCAGTGCTGACCCCTTTTGGGATCTCCTCAGCACTGGTGCAGGCTCAGGCTGCTCTGGGATCCATAAAACCCTTTTGGCTGAGTGCAGGCATCCCTGAATTCCCGTCCGAGGGAGGGGAGCTCTCTTTGTCACTGTAATTATATCTGAGCTGAGCCTCTGCAAAACAAAGTGATGTCAGGACCAGTCCATCACGCTTTTCCAGTAAAAATAAATATAAGACACTTCCCTTCTGCCGCTTTACATGCTGGTATGTGCTTGGGAAGAAAAAAATAAAGCGTGTTTTGAAATTATTGTTATGGATACTTGCTTTCAGTAATGATCCAAAGCACCACCTGCTCCTGAGGTCAGTGAAACACACACGAGCCCTGGTGAGGGGATATCAGCAGCCTTGTTCCAATGGGAAAACCACTGGAGACAGTAAATAATCTCGGAGTCTGATTTTATCTCCCCTCTGTATTTATATTATAGCCCTCATTTTGCAGTCGTAGGAAGCTGAGGGCGACCTGGGGAAACGTGACAGCGCTGACAAGAAATGTGTGAAACAATTCCCCAGCTAATTGGTGCCCTGTGACTTTTCCAGTGGGAGCAGCCTGGCAGGCGCTGAAGGGAACGGGGACAAAGCCCTGCTCTCATCTGCTGTAAGCTGAGCTGGGGCTGCCCAGGCACTCGGGCTCTGCTGATTTATTGTGGCAGCTGAGGGGATGCAGCTTGGAATTCTTCGTGTTTTTGAATCATTGAGAACGTTGCCCTGACCAGCAGGGACAAACTAATATAGAGGAGTTGTAGTGAGGTGGTTTGAGTCCTGGAAGGGGAGGAACCCCCAGTGCCCTGGGATCCACACCTTGGGAGTGGCCACTCACAACTCCACAGTCAATACATCCCAGGGGGAAAGAAATCCCTCAGTTTGCAGGAATTCTTTCAGTGGGAATTCTTTCTTGGGTCTGTCCTGCCTTGCTCATCCCCACTGCTGTTCAGCCTCTGGACGAGGCACAAATATTCCAAAAACCAACTGCAAACCTCCATAAACATTCATTTCATGGTCTCAGCAGCATTCCTGACCCTCTGGGAGCCTCCTGGTTATCCACAGCACCCCTTGGGATCACGTGGGACTGACCAGAACCCATGGGATTTAGGGACTGGTGAGACATCCCAGCCTTTCCAACCCCAAATTTAAATTGTTTCACTTCTAAATACGCACTTCAGACCTGCTATGGTAATAGAAATTCTGTAAAGAGGGCAAATAGATCTGGAAATTCAGTGGACTTTTCCTTAAATTGGTAGGAATATCAGTGGCTTTTGCTGTTTGTAGGCCTTTTGACCTTGTTAATATTGCCAATTAGAAACTGGTAATTTCCTTGTTAATATTTTCAATATTAACAACAGGTTATTGCTAAATTATAAATATTAATTAGAATCTCTTCTGTTGTGCATTGACGTTAATTGATATTTTGTGGCTCTCATTCTTTGTTTCAAATATTGATTATTCTAGCATGGGCCTCAGCCCATGATCTAATGATAACCATGCTTTCAAAACATTAAGAAAATGTTTAATATTTAACTTTTGACTTTTTTTGGTTTTTTTTTTTTTGTTTCTTTTTGTAAAGCAGCTGAAGTGTAGTTTGGAACAGGTCTTTTGAAGTTGTTCATCTCCCATTTAGGAACATAAGAAATATTTGCAAAAATAATAACTCCCAAGTGAAGCCCCTTGTTCCCCAGATCAGCTTTCAGGGAAAGAAAGAAGTACAAACACAGCTTGCCATTCCATGAGGGGATTTTTTGTATTCCTGGGTCTCAACTCTTCCCTGAAGCAACAGAAACGGGGGAAAGGCTCCTGAAGCTTCTTGACATTTGTAAATTTGCTCTTATTCATCTTCCTATCTCAGATTTCTCAGCTGGATGACAAACGCGTGTCATCCGTGGAGTTCTGTTTTTTCGACGTCTCCATTTATTGGATGCTCCGGGGTGTTTGGATTCAATTGGAGCTTACAGCTTGTCTATGTTTTATTTGCATAATAAGGCTCTGAATGACAGAGCAGCTCCAGCCAGACGTGTTGGCTCCAAACACTGCAATTGAAGCTGGGAGTATTTTACAAGAGTGAAAAAAGAATGAGGCTGAGAGAGAGAGAGGGAGTCTGATCACGTGTGAAAAAGTTTCAGGAGGGAAACACCATTCTGAGACAGAAGATTCCTGGGATGATAATTTCCAGGCCAGGTTGGATGGGCTTGGAGCAACCTGGGATGGTGGGAGCTGTCCCTTCCTTGTAGGTCCATTCCCACTCAGAATAACCCAATATTCAATAATTCTATGATTTTATGAAGTGCCTCTCACCTTTGGAAAGAAGAGCAGGTAAAAGGAGAGCCAGAGCTTCACATCCCAGCCCCAATCCGTGTTTTCATGCCCTGTGCAGTCCTGTAGCACATCCCCACACCCTCCTGCCTGCCCCAGCTCTCCAAAAGCAGCAGGGGAAGGCCCTTCCCTAAAAAAGCACACTCATGCATCATGTATCACCCATATATTCATAAATACAATATAAAATAGAACATAAAATATAATATATAGCTTATAAAAGTCAGATAGGTGTGGTTTCAACTTGTACAGCCTGACGTGCCTGTGTGTCACTCCTGTGTGGAGAATATTTTTCTGTGTATCCCAAAATCCTTCGTTTTTCCCCTTAAGAACCGGTCTGTGGCAATTCAGTCATGAACCTGTGGAATGCTGGATGTTTGCCCACGATGGGATCCTGCATGGAATGGCTGCTTAAAGTGCTCCTTTGTGTCCTTCCAAGCTCAATTCCTGAGATTCCCTTGGAGAAGCAGCTCCAGCTTGTGTGAGCTGAATTGCAGAGACAAACCCCGAAGTTTAAGTTGCAGAATTCATTTCTAGAATTTCTGGAATTTTCTGCATTTCCAGTTTAAGTTGCAGAATTCATTTCGTTGCAGAATTCAGTTCCAGCCCATGCAGTTCCCATTTTTTCCAGGCTGTGCTGGCTGGAATCATCTCCAGGTGGGCATGAGCTGGCACTTGGGATCCCTGGGTTGGTAGTGCAGGAATGTGCCATCGATTTCCCCTTTTCCATAAATTTCTGAATGCATATCTATAAACCAGAACCTGGCAAACCCTCTGTGCAGACATGGAGAGCACTGAGCTCTGAAGCATCTTTGATATTCCAAGAGTTAACCCAGAGCCAATCAGAGCTTCGGGGTGATGATTTACAGATTTACTGAGCCGTGCACTTTTATTTCTAAAATGATGTTTTCAATCCTCGTCAGGTGAGTTCTGCATTTGTACTACGCTCATAATGGAGCCCTTTGTATAAAAACAAGGCATGAGGAGAATAAAAGATTTTCCTTTACGTTCTCCAATCGCAGAGGTTATTGATTGTAACCATGGCTGTGTCAGGCAGTGCATTTTTAGATGATTACTTCATACCTCAGGTGATGTGATGCACCATAAAGATGATGGATGGTGATTTGCACTTCCAGGACCTTCCAACTGAAGCCTGAATAATCCCTGTGGGATTTTTTCACCCTTACAGCAATTCCAAAACTGTTGGCCTTCTCCTGAAATGACAGAATCTGCCCAGCTATCCCTTAAGTGCTGCCTTACCCAATTGCTAATAATGACATTTATTTCCCATTGATTAAATTCCCCCTGGTGTAGCTGCTCCAGGCAGAGCAGCGTGTGAGCAGACATTATGAAGTTAGTAAACACTATAAAGTGTGAAAGCATTTGCTGCAGGAGCTGTAGTCTAAACATTCCAGGAGAAAGCAGGATTCCAGCTCTAGTCTTGGCTTTGCCTCTGAATATGATTGTAACCTTGGGCAAAGCTCTTCAGTTTGCCTCTCCTTAGTTGATTTAATTTGTGTAGCAGGATAATGAGACTTAGCAACTCTCATCCTTTTCTTTTTTTTGCTGAGAGGGTGGAGGGGATGGGGAGAAGCTGGCTGGAGGCTGGAGGGGGATCCACACATCCCTGCTGGATTGACTCTGGAAAAGTGAGGCTGAGGCTGAGTCTTCACCAAGTGCTGCTCAACCCAAGTTTGAGGCTTGCCTGAAGAGGAAATTACGTGTAACACCAGAGAGGTGTTGCTGTGGACTGAGGCTGAGGAAACCTGGAGGGAAATAAAATCCTCAGGATGAGAGGAATGGCCTCAGGTTGGGCCAGGGGAGGTTTAGATTGGATACTGGCAGCAGTTTCTTTGCTGGAAGGGTGGTCAGGCATTGGCACAGGGAAGAGCTGGGGTGACCATCCCTGGAGCTGTTCAAAAACCCTGTACAGGTGTCCCCTGGGGACACGGGTCAGGGGTGGCCCTGGCAGTGCTGGGGAGTGCTGGGACTCACTGATCTTACAGGGCTTTTCCAACCTAAACCATTCCATGGTTCTCTGATCATACCAGCACTTTCACCCCCTCCCCCTGGCATCACTTTTTATTTCTTTTACACTAACACTGAACCATTTTCTCCAAAAAATCCAGTGAACTCAGCCTTTAGGACGGGTCTGCCTCTCTGCTTCCCATCTGGCTCTTTTTCCCTCTGTTTTCTTGTCCCCACTGGGAGATTCACAGACATTAAGGAAATTAAAGGCTGATTTCATTTCCCAATCCATCTTCTGGCAGGAGCTGCCCCGTTCCCCACCATGCAGGCACGAGGGCTCTTGCCCACACATGTTTTAAAGAGTGGGGATTAACTGCTTGCTTGGGAGCGTGTTTGAAGCTAAAACCTTTCACTGTCAGGAAGTTGTTCTTCAAATTCAACCTGAATTATCTTTCTTAATTTAATCACACCACTCCCAGCTATGCCCAGTGAGCTGCACTAAATCTTCCCTTTCCATTCTTTCTGTTTACATCCTTCACGTGTGTGTTGACAGATATATTGCCCATAGGTATTGCTTGGTTTCACTATGTGTATTTAATTGAAATGCTTCTAATTATTCCTCCCAAATCCACCTCTGTGGCCCCTGCTTGTTTTTTTTTTTTTTTTTTTTTTACTTTTCCTGTGCCTGGTTTGCAGCAGCTTGTTGGTTAAAATGATTTGCAAAGTGTGTTCAACGCCCAAGTTTTGGGAAAACTGGAGCAAGGGAAGGAGGCCACACCAACATGAACAAATCATTAATTTTCTAAATTCTTGCAGAGCTTTGGTGTCTGTGTGAGATTAATTATCCTACTTGTGTTCTCCTAATCTTCTGGCTTGTCTCTGCATTGTCCCTGGAAGTGTTTATGGGCTAAAACTGAAGGTTTCCACTGAAAGATTTCAAAGTGGGCTGGGATCTCTCTCCCACCACAGTCTGAACCTCTGCCATCCTCCAGCATTAGCCACAGCACCAGCTTGGACATGCTCAGCTCAGTTTTGATCTAATATTCCTTTTTCCTCTTTGCCTAGGGGGAGATCTGGAAAGGTTTCCCTGCTGCAGCCTAAATGAGCAGATTTCTTTCACTGGTGCTGTTCAAGCACTCTGCACCTTCCACTGGCTTCACCAGCGGGTGCCAGAGGGAAGATGGAGAGCTGGGATCAACAGAGGCACTGTGGAACTCAGCACAGCTTCTCCTGCAGCTCTAGCACATCTCAAAGTCCCACAGGCAGGAAAGTAGAAATGAGTGTTAGGCTTGTTGAGTGTTAGTCAGGAGGAAAAAAATGTTACCAGTACTGGTAGGGAAATAAAAATCAGGGACCAAATCCAATTTGTGTTTATGCTTTGGTGCCTTTGGTTGTACATGGACGTCTGGGATGGTTTAAAAGTGCAACCTCTGGCCAGGAAAATGAGGGGAGAGTTCTGTTCCACCAAATAATTCTTTTCCCTTCAAATTGCCATTCAAAGCTCCCAGCACTCTGTGAAACCCTCTCAGGCTGGTTGTTACCTCTGCTTGATTTGGACAGGACCTGGCCAGAATCCCAAACACAACCAGTGCAATTCCCTCCTCTCTGCTCTGTCCATAAATGATCCCACTGGAGATGGAGCCACAGGACAGGAGACTCAGGCTGGGGCTGGATGAAGGCAATTGTCACAGAATCCCAGAAGGTTTGGGTTGGAAGGGACCTTAACAATTATCCAGTTCCCCCCTGCCATGGCAGGGACACTTCCACTGTCCCAGGCTGCTCCCAGCCCTGTCCAGCCTGGCCTGGGACATTCCAGGGATCCAGGGGCAGCCACAGCTTCTCTGGGCACCCTGTGCCAGGGCCTGCCCACCCTCCCAGTCAGGAATTCCTTCCCAATATCCCATCCATCCCTGCCCTCTGGCAGTGGGAAGCCATTCGCTGTTTTCCTTTCACTACAAGACCTCCATAAACTACACAGAAAAAATATTATTGACTGGAATAGCAATTTCACAGAGAAAAAAATATATTTACTGTTGAATAAAGTAATTAAATTAAAAAAATGCCTAAGTAAATACTTAAATCCCCAGATTTTTGTCTAATTTCAATATAAGAACATTAAAAACCTCAAGCAAACCCCAAAAATTGTCAGAAATCTCCCACACTTTCCCTCCCTGGCAACTCAGGAGTCAAGTTGAAAAGATGTGTGGTTTTTTTTTATTTTTTTGCTGTTCTGAACGAATTTTCCCAACTTCCCAACTTCCAGAGCACAGGTTCCCAAGCTGGCCCTGCTGTCCTTCCCCTGTGCTGTGCAGCAGAGCCCAGCAAGGCCCTGGGAAGGTGCTGGGGCTCCGGGGGTTAAAGGAACTGAACTTGTCAGGATATTTTTGTGTCTCTGGCACGGTTGTTTGTTGTGCTGTCGGTGCTGCAGGGTATCAGTCACTCTGAAGGAGAGGATGTCCCACAGCCAGACAGTGACTGGCACTGTCACTAAATCATTGTGTCAAGGGCTGCTGGCACACAGGGAATTGTGGGGCTGTTTGGAAGGAGCTGGAGCCTTTTGGGGTTTATCAGCCCACATGGAATGATCAATTAGGGCTCGTTTTGGGGTTTATCAGCCCATATGGAATGATCAATTAGGGCTCGTTTTGGGGTTTATATCAGCCCATATGGAATGATCAATTAGGGCTCGTTTTGGGGTTTATATCAGCCCACATGGAATGATCAATTAGGGCTCGTTTTGGGGTTTATCAGCCCATGGAATGATCAATTAGGGCTCGTTTTGGGGTTTATATCAGCCCATATGGAATGATCAATTAGGGCTCATTTTGGGGTTTATATCAGCCCACATGGAATGATCAATTAGGGCTTGTTTTGGGGTTTATCAGCCCATGGAATGATCAATTAGGGCTTGTTCACAGCTCTGTGGCAGTTTGGGCAGGAGAAGTCGGACCTGCCTGGCTCTGGGTGGGTCCTCAGGGCAGCAGGGCCTCTCTCAGGTGTAGGTGGAGCAGTGGTGACCTCAGTGCTTTGGGGTATTTTTGGTATGAAGCAGGGAAGGGAAATGTTTTCCTGTTGTTTTAAAAGGATCTGTGCCTGGAAAGCTGTTTGTTTGTTTCTCTGGGTTCTGCATTGGGTGCTGAATGAGGCTCCTTGACTCCAGTATCAGAAGGCTGATATGATTTATTAGAATGACTCGATTATTCAGAAGGTTTTAGGGCTAAGGTGCCCACGTTCAGAGTTACATGTTTTTTTCTCCATGTTCAGAGCAAGACTCCCCAGTGCTTATAAAGTCAGAGAGATTACAGCCTCTACATCATTGTCTAGAAAGAGAAAACTCCATCTTCTGTATCAGGAGACAGGCAAAGGAATGCATCTGTTGTCCTTGAGTCCACACACAGACACAGGGTTGTTTCTACAGAAATCTGCAGAGAAGTCAGCTCTCCCACGGAAGGAAAAAGTCCAGCAAGTTTCCATATAAGAAACTTAAAAAATGGCTGTGACATTTTTCCACGTACTTAGGAAGGATGAGAGATTTGGGATTGTTCAGCCTGGAGAACAGAAGGCTCTGGGGTGACCTTAGAGCTCCTTCCAGAGCCTAAAGGGGCTCCAGGAGAGCTGGAGAGGGACTGGGGACAAGGGATGGAGGGACAGGACACAGGGAATGGCTCCCAGTGCCAGAGGGCAGGGATGGGTGGGAGATTGGGAATTGGGAATTCCTGGCTGGGCTGGAATTCCCAGAGCAGCTGTGGCTGCCCCTGGATCCCTGGGAGTGTCCAAGGCCAGGCTGGAGGAAGTTTGGAGCAACCTGGGATAGTTGAAGATGTCCCTGGCCATGGCTGGGGTGGCACTGGATGATCCTTAATGTCCTTTCCAACCCAGTGCAGTCTGGGATTCTGTGATTAAAGTTCTGCCTGAGTAGGCTCTGAAATTCCACATCCCAAAGGAATCAGGGCAGATCTTTAAAAAATATTGGATGCTTTACCCTCATGTATACCAAGGTTTAGCTTTTTAATTCTTCTCATGCAAGTCTGTAGCAAAGTGTGAACATGTGGGTTACCACTTGACCTCCAGATGGCAAAGAGCTTTCCAGTTCTAGGCATAAAATCTAAAATTCAGTGCACTCAGAAACGTAACATTTTTCAATGATAAGGCCAATTTAAAGAGCCAAACACCTCTGTTAATTTGCAGATAACATGGTCTGTAAGGAACCTGTACAGCATTAAGGGGCCAGGCTCTACTTTAAAGACAAAAAGCCTGGAATTTGTTAGGGATGAAGGAGGAAAATAAAGGAGTTGGGCTTTGATGATGCTCGTGGGTCCCTCCTAATCAGGATATTCCATGATTCCACAGGTGACAGGTATGAGGTGACAGGTATGAGGTGACAGGTATTTCCATCACCCTTGAGACTGAGCCCACAGTTCCCCCTTTCCTTTGCAGAAAACTTAAAAAGTGCTGTTTTCCTTTCTGCTGTGTGCTACCCCATGATCTCTGCCCCCCCAAACCTGAAAAATCCCCAAACCTAAACCCAAAACAGCCAAACAATCCATGGGGAGAAGCCAGCAGGCAGATTTCCACCCGTGGGAGAAGCCTCACAAGACGCCTGGAAAGCCTCTTCTGTTTCTCCTGGACTTTTTCTTATCTGAGCCGTTCCTCACCCCCGTTTTTCTTTCATCTTCTGCTGTTCACCTCAGGTTCCTCCCACCCCTCTGCTCCTTCCTGGGAGCCTTTCCTTGCCATTGATTTGCAGAGCAGTGCCAAGGCATTTTGGCAGGGGAAGGAGCGCAGATGCCTCCGGAGTCGGGAGCAGGGAGGATCCTGTGCCTGCCTTGGGTAACCCCAGCTCAGTAATTGAGGTGCCACTCATATCCCAGCTAATTGTGCTCCAGCTCAAAGGCACAGCCTCCCCTGGCGCCTCCTTTAAATAATTTGGGTGCAGATCCAGCGAGCCCTCTGTGTTTCATCTCCTCTCTTTCCTGGTGCCTATTTGTTTATTTATCCTCAGGCTCCCAGCTCCCTGCAGTAAAAACCAGCCACTTCCTGCATGGCAGGTAATATGGAAATGGGGGGCTGCTTTTCCTTTCAAATTAATTCAGAGATATTTTTATTTGATTTTTTCAAAAATAGAAGCTAAAGATTCCTATCGGTGCCCAGGAAAATCTTGGAGTAACTCCGGAGCAGTTTAAGGCTGCAAATAGGGGATTTTTTTGGGGTCAGCAACCTGAGTTTGACCTTCTAAGCAGGGACCTTTAGGTGATGGAAGTGACCAGGGGATTTCTGACAGGCTGAGGTGTTCCCTTGCCAGGGTGAAAATCTTTGGGAATCCAGGGAAGCGGGGCTGGAGTGTGGAAATGCTGCCCCTGGTTTGTGTCCTGGTGTTCCTCCTGTGGTGTCCCATGTGCCATGTCCAGTGTCACCCCACAGGGCTCTTGGTGGCAAGGAATGCTTTCCCTAGGCTGGGGGTATCTGGGGAGCCAAAATCACAGAGCAGGTCGTTTCCCACCCTGCTTGGGCCTGGCAGAAGGAGCTCCTCTGCCTTTCTTAGTTTTTACAGGATAACTCGATTGCCCTGGTGTAGTTACCTGAATGTCGAATTTTAGTTGAGATATGGAATAATTTCTGCTGATTCTCCACTTCTCCTTCCCATCCTGGAAAATCCATCTTGGGGCTTTCTGCCCTTCATTCTGCAGATCCATTTGTCATCGCTTGGAAACTCCTGGTACTGTAAAGGTTGCTTCTTTTAAGGGGGTGAAATGTATTTGTCTTTCTCATCAGCTGAGATACAAATCAGAGAATCAATCAGAGAATCCCAGACTGGCTGGGTCAGAGGGGATCTTAAAGCTCCATCTTGTTCCACCCCCTTCCATGGGTAGGGACACCTGGGGTGTCCAAGGGCGTGGGTGAAGATGGGTCAGTGGAATTTGTCCCCATCAGATGATGCCTTTACTGTGCACTGAGCACTATTTAGAGACACCTGAGCTGTAAGAACAGGCAGGGCTTGGCTGAGATGTGCTGGAGCAGGTCAGGTCAGCCCCGTGGGCTGCCTGGGCTAAAGGAATGTGACTCCTGCAGCTTGTCCCCTCAGGAAGAAAAGGTCCTGCTTTCTTCCTCTTCTCTTCCTCCCTCCACCTTCCCTGCTGTAGCCTTTGTCAGAGCCTTCTCTTGTGGTTTTAACCTGGCAGAGAACTCTTTTCTTCAGAGTTCTCCACGGGCTCGTGCGCTGACCTGGCTCGTGGGAGCCGTCCAGGAGGCTGCAGGGAAGGGAGGGAAGGGGAGGACTGGGAGCTCTGAGCTTCAGCAGCACAAATCTGCTGGCTCAGCTTTGCTCCTACAGCCCAGCAGGACTCCCCAGCTGAGGAAGGAGCAATTCCTGCTCGTTGCTTCTGGGACCTGAGCTTGTGCCCAAACATTTTGCTGCCTTCTGATGGAGAGAGTGATTCGCACAGGTCAGCAGTGGGGGTGTGTGACACCCAGAAAATACCCCAACGTTGTCTTCCTGAGACACAGAATTTAAACCACAGCACCACAGGAGCAGTTAGAAATTCATAGTCTGCTGCCCCATTATTTTGTTTGACTCTGCATCGTTGCGAATTCTGACAACACGCGAAGGGTCTGCGCGCACCGAAACACAACATTCATCTGCTGGCAGCTCCAACATCCATCTGACAGCTCTACCCACAATTATCAAACCCTTTATTTGTTGTCTTGTTGTAGCGCTTCTGATGATTATTTTTATCCTTTTGTCTGCCAGTGCCAATAAAAACAACAGCTGAGGTTCACACGCCGCGACTCGAGCGCGGGAGCTGGGCTTGGCCCCGGTGCTCAGTGAGCACCACCAGCAGTGGCACGGGCTCTGTGTGTTAAAGCCCTGCTCCATAATTGAGAAGAAGGGGCAGAAATTCCAGAAATGCAGATTGACAAGCGCCTTGGCTCCTCAAGGATTGTCACACGGCCGCAATCCTTCGCTTGTCTCTCGGTAAATGCGGTGTTTTGACATTGTTTGTTTTTTTTTTTTCATTTCTGTACCTTTAGTAAAATGCTTTACAGCTACATGAACTGAAAAAAATGTAGGTCCCACTCCATGGACTGGATCAGTGGGTGACAAGACATCTTTCTTTACTAATAGTCTTTCTTTACCAATGTTTGTCAAGCTTGTTCTTTATGCAACATTTAGGACACAAAAATAAGTATTTCTGCAGATCAAGCAATTTCCCTTTGAGGGATGCAAAGGTGCCAAATATTTTTAGTAGATGAAATAAACTGGGAGAATAAATAACTGGAAAAATCACATCAGTGTGGCAATAGATTGGTAAATAAGACCCTGGTGGACTGGTGGTGTTGGGATTACAAGGAATTCCAGGCTGGGATGGCTGCAGCGACCACTCCATTGGCCTTTGTGTGGCTGAGTGTGGTCATTACTGCAATTAATCACCCCTAATTGAAGCATCCCTCTGCAGGAGTCCTTGTGCACCTCAGCAGTGGGAGGTGCTGGCAGCTCTCCTCCAGCTCCCTTTTTTTACAGATTTCCAGGAGCATCATTTGCAAAGTTCACACTGACAAATCCCCGGGCTGGGTCTGTAGGGCCTCAATCCATCATCAAATAACAGCATCAACATTTTTCCTGGGCTATTATCATCACTTCAGCTGCTGCAGCAATATATCCTGCACCAATAAATCAAGGGGGAATCATTTCAGATGGCCAGAAACATAAACAGCATTTTAAAAAATGTATCTTTTAGCCATCTCCTTTCCTCTTGCTGTTTGTTAGTTTTATGAGGTAAAAATAGCCTCAACTTCTGGGTTTGTCTTCATTTCCTCATTCACCCAAAGCCAATCTGGTTTTTCCCAGTTTTTTTTACTCAACGAGTCCTGAGTTACCACATTCATTTTTCACTTTTTCTTTGCCTTTTGCTGCTCCTTCAGTGAGTGTGGAATGGCATGGTGGTAGGAAATGGTTCTATTTCCCCAGGCAACAGGTGCTTATCTTTGTGGTTACAACACAAACCTGACAGAGCCTCTCTTGCACCCAACAGCTCTCACAGGAAAATTAAAAATCTTGCTCTCCTTTAGCGAGGAATGAAGTTTTTTTAAGGCAAGCTGCAGCTGCAACAGCTGAGTTATGGCATGGTGAGCCTTTGGGTTATAGCTCCCTGTTCCATTTTGCCATCCCCAGCACAAGCCACGTTTTTATTCTTTGCACCATGAGCCTGTTCCCATGTTCATGAAAGAGTTTTATGTGCTGGGTCCTGCCTTCCCTCCTCTCCAGCCCATCGTTAAAGGGGCTCTCTTAATTTCCTGTTTTGGGCTTTCCTCGGAGATTTCTCCTTCTGTTTTCCCTTCCCTGCAGCACACGAATATTCCTGCTGCCTGGAAAGAGCCTGGCTGGGGTTTTATTTTTGCTGCAAGTTGGCAGCTCAGGTGATGACAATCGGCTCCCTCTGCGTGTTCCAGCTGCAGCTCTGGTGCCAGATGGCTCCACACACCTGCAGGGAGTTGGAATTTCGTGTTCCTGGGTGAAAAATATCCCACTTGATGGTGGGGCTGGATGCTCCCATCCCAAAGCAAAGGTTCAGCTTTGTAGCTGGCGTGTCATTCAGGCACCCACCTTGCACAGGTTTATCAGAGTGCAAAGAATTTGGGCAGGGAATTCAAGTTTGGAGTCTCTGGGAGGACTTGGGAGGGCAGCAGCCTGCAGAGAACTGATTGAGAACAAAACACTGGCTCTTTTTCTTTTCCAAGATAAAACAAGTTGGGAATTGGAGTTATTGGCCCAATCAGAAAAAAATCTCCATGCCATGCAAAAATGAAAATTTTTCTTTCAATTTTCTATTTTTTAAAAATAAAAATATATTTAACAGGACATTCCCATCCAGCTCAATTATAACACCACAGAATCCCAGACTGTTTTGGGTTGGAAGGAACCTTAAAGCCCATCCCATCCCACTCCTGTCCCAGGGCAGGGACACTCCCACTATCCCAGGTTGCTCCAAGCCCCATCCAGCCTGGCCTGGAGCCCTTCCAGGATGGAGCACAGTGACCCAACCCATCAAATATTTCCTCTAATGGCAACAATCGTGCACAGGCCTGAACTTGCAATTAATTCTCAGCACGAACAGGAGCTGCACAAGGGCCCAGGGAGAGTGGGAATTTGGGAAGTGCTGACAGAAGAGCAGGAAATATGCTCCATATATTCCCACAGTTACCTGGGAAATCCTGGTGAGAACTAGGAACCCAAATGATGTTTGAGTTAATGTTGAAAAGAGGAGCACCACAAAAAATTTTTTTTTTCCAAATTCTGTGCTTTCAGTGCTTTTGCATTCCAGATGTTGGAGTTGAGAGTAGACAATGAAGGAAGTTTTCTAACCTTTCCTACTGCCTGAATTTTACCCTAGAAAACAACTGGTTTTCTGATCACCTGCTATTCAGCACTCAAACTTCTGACCTATATTCAAATGAAAAGTATACAACTGACAAAAAAACCCCAAAAATCAGCATTTCTTTCACCCCCTGAGTAAACTGGTTTGACAGCTACATAAAATGATTTAGTTTTTTTGTAATTCCAAGTACAGCAGCATTAGCCCTTCATCCTGTTGTTTCAGGATGTCTACATTAATTATTTCTAGTCCTCTTTAATTCAACACTAAACTCACATTTTCAGTTCAAGGGACTGGCCTGTTCTTAAATCATGTAAATATTATTCAGAACTAGGTGATACCCACGTGCAGAGCTGCCAAAGCACACTCATTTATTTTTTAACTTCTTACTCAGCCAGGGAGCAAAACAATCCACGATTTATACAAGGCATTGAATGAATTTCATCCTTTCCCCGTTGGGGTTTCAATATTGCTGAGACACGGGCACGAGGAGAAAGAACAGCAGCAGAAATCCCTCAGAAATGATCCTCCTGCATTCTGAAATTCTGTTCTGTTTGTGTGTGGAAGGGCCAAACTGCTGCTTTATTGCTCAAATCCTGAAGTGAGGAGGGCTGGTGAAAGCCCACAGTGCCAAGGAGGGATTTGCTTTCTAGGACAAAACCATCCCTTTGAGGAACATTCCCTGCTGAGCTGCAGGAATCCCCTCCCAGCACAGCAGGACCCATCTTTAATCCTCTCAAACTTCCTGTGCTGCTTGGATTGCTGCTCATGCTGAGCACAAACCTTGTGCAGGTGGGGAGTTCAGTGGGTCAGGAGTGAGGAGCTGGGATTTAGGGGCACAGCTGGAAAGGTCCCTGTGCACATTCCCAGGGTGGGATTGCTGAGTGACCCATGAGCAGGGCTAAAGTGAATATCCCCATTTATCCATCATTCCAAAGAGTGACCCATGAGCAGGGCTAAAGTGAATATCCCCATTTATCCATCATTCCAAAGAGTGACCCATGAGCAGGGCTAAAGTGAATATCCCCATTTATCCATCATTCCAAAGAGTGACCCATGAGCAGGGCTAAAGTGAATATCCCAATTTATCCATCATTCCAAAGGCCAACATCCAGAAATCTGGGACTGTGTGGGTAGGGCTGATTTCCCCATGGCTCCAAAAAGCCTCACTTAATCCAAGCTCGTGCTGCTGCATTTCAGAAACTCCAGACTTGCAGTTACCCACCTCAAATCCTTCTCATTTTCACAGTCTGTGATTCCCCATATTTTACTTTGAGGTGGGAGGGGCAGAACTCTCCTAAATTGAGAGCAGCCTGATGGCTTCAAATCTGTGCAACTGTTCCAGCCTGGGCGTGCTCTGGAAAGGATTCTCCTTTAAACTGAGCCTGGGGACAAAGCCCTCCCCAGCTGGGAGCTCTCTGTGGGTTTTTGAGTTGACACAAACTCCCCACTTTGGTTTCTGTGACCTGTGCATGGTTCTGGTTCCAAACACCAGCCCGTTCCCAGGGCAGCCAGCTCTGGAATTCTCCAGGATTTCTGTTTGGCAGTGAAGTTTTATCTCAGTTTGCAAGTTGTGAATACCACGGGGATGTTTTCTCCCCAGCTCAGAGGAACCCCATGGAGGCACAAACCAAGCAGGTGTTATAACCACAGAGGTGTTCAACAAATAATAATTAAAGATCATAATATTTATCTCCAGTAATAGCCCTCCTAGGATACAGCTTGTGCACGTGCTCCTTGCATTTGGAATGCGAGACACGAGTGTGGCAGAGCAAATCCTGCTTTTTGATGGAATTTTAGCATCTTTCCATGATCTGTTAATTACTGATGTTGGCCACATCATTATTTTCTGAGAATCCTCGTTGGAAGGGGCAGCTAAGAGGCAGCTGTGGTGAGCATTGTCCTTAATCCCAAAATCACAGCCCCCAGATGGGTTTTAAGGTCTTTTGCATCCCAAACCAGTCTGGTATTCTGAGTTTCTATTTAATTGCTTGTCCTGGTAATTATTGTAATTGTTCAAGGTACTTCATCCAAATAAATTTCAAAATTGACATCTAACAAAAATCAATACAAATTAACCCTGAGTTTATTTCCTTTCCCCTTCTCCCCCAAAAGCAGGACAGTGAAGTGTTCCCTAAAATCTAAAAGCAGCAAGAGCAGTCCCACAGATCGTATTTAAATCAGAATTTACTTCATACCGAGATGATTTGCATTTTGCATTTATTTGTTCTCTCCCATTCAAAGGCAAAAAAGTATTATGTGTAACCAAAATTGTCATTGCATTTGTATTGGCTACTGGAATGTGATGCCAATTTGTATTTTAAGTAATCCAGGATGATAATTACACTTACTGCTTCCCTAACTGCACAGTTGCTATTCAGGGTAGCTCATGTATATTTTATGTACGTTCAGTATCAGAGCAGACCTTTTGCAAATTGATTCATTTGCATCATTATATCCTTCTTTCAGAAATCATTTTCTGATCGTGAGGAAGAGACTTCTGCTGGAATCACAGAGATAATTCCTAGAACTCAGCCTTAGAGCTGGGGAAAACTGAAAAAGAAATGAGATTAATGACTATTTTTTTATTTTCCATTTTTGAAGTGTGAATTTTTAGTAGGAAATTTTCACAGCATAATGGTTTGGGTCGGAAGGGACCTGAAAAATCATCTTTTTCCATCCTCTGCCATGGGATGGGGCAGGGACACCTCCCACTGTCCCAGGCTGCTCCAAGCCCTGTCCAACCTGGCTTTGCACATTCCAGGATGGAGCAGCCACAGCTTCTCTGGGCATCCTATGCCACTGAATTTTGCTTTTGTTCATTCACATGGAAAAAAAATCAAAAAGAACTAATTACTTGGCTCTTTTTTTTTTTTTTTTCCATATGGAAAGGATGTGCAGCTCTGGGGCTGTGTGGGACATGTGCCTGTCCTGTGCCTTGGGGCACTTCCTGCTCCTCCACCCTTTATCAACCTCCCCCAGGCACTCACTTCCCAAAGATCCCGATTCCAAAGGAATCACCCCACTGCAGAAATCCATTAGAGGTTCCCTCCCTCCCTCATCTACACAAATTGCCACTGCCTGGAGCTGAGGAGGAGCAGAAATGCTGGGTGAGTGACAGACGTGGTGGCTTTGGGAGGCTGAGACAAAGGGGACAGAGCCCCAGATCAGCACCAGACAGAGCAGGGCTGGGTCCTGCTGGCTGCACAGGACCCATCCCCTTCTCCTGCTCCTGCAGAGGCTTGGGGAGAAGATCCTCCCACACTGGCAGGGTGACAGCTGCACTCATCTGCAACATCTGAGGGAGCCGACTCATTTGATGTTTTCTTTTGAAAAAATTATTGAGGACTGTTTTGTATGCAAAAAGAGTTCAGTCTTTTTTTTTTTTTCCTCCCCCTTCCCTGCCTCTGAGTCCCAGATAACTGAAATTATGCTTATCAGAGGTCCTACATTTAAAGTTGCTTTAAAAGGTTTTGTGACACATGGAGGGAACATGCAGGGTTTCTCTGGGCTGTGAGGAGCCTTGTTTTGATTTACTCACTCTAGACATGGACAGCCATAAAAGAGTTGATTCCCCTTTTTGCTCTTCTGAAATAAGAGAAAATGAACTTTAAGTGGATTTAGCCTCATTTTTTGGCCTATCTCTGATAGGCTAAACCACCTAGCAGATGTTTGGGCACGGAACAGGTAACTGAAATGGGCACCAATCATTTCTCATTTATCTTGGAAAAGGAAAGAAAACACAGTCAGGACAAACAGCACACGATTTAATGGCTCAATTTGTTACAGCATGGGAAGGGAAAATTATACTTAGTTCTAGGACTGATTATGGAGAAAATGCCTATTTACATGTCTAGGAATTTTTAGGCAGCGAGATGGGGTCTCATCCCTAAGCTATCACTCTGCTTTGTGTTTTTATCCTAAATCACACCCCACACAGAGCAGATCACAACCCAAACATCAGTCCATCCCTTTTCTCAAAGGAGCAACTCCTTAATATCTCCTTTGCATAAAATGTGAGGGCCCCTGCCTTGTGTTATTGAGCGCTGCTGATGGTCTTTTGATAGCTCTGCTTTTAATAAACTGCAGATTATCTCATCTGTGTGTGTACAGCAGCATATTTCAGAGCATAGGTATGGAAGGAGTAAAGTTGGATTGGCAGCACATGAAAGGGAGCTGAAATGCTTCAAAGGGCAGGCAGAGAGAGGCAGAAAGCAGAGAAAAGGCTCTGGAAGGTATTGGGATGAGAAGCTTTTGAAATATAGATAACCTACAGCAGAGAGGAGCTCTGCTCTCCCAGCACTAATAATTACACAGATAAGAGGGTGAAGTGAAAGGAAGCCAGGAGATATGGACAAAGTTCAGGATGAAGCATCCTGGAAAGAAGAAGCCATGCAAGTTTTATTCTGGAAGAAAGTCAGGTGAAGCCCAGCTTGGAAATGGTTAAGAATGTGAAATGTTTGTGACAAACCTGAGGCACACAGCAAGATCAGCCCCAGCCCTGGGAGTGCTTTTGTGTGACCAGCACGAGCCTGAAAGCCCAGGGGACAGAATCTGAGAATCAGGGAATATCCTGAGTTGGAAGGATCATAGAAGTCCAAGAACAGAAATATAATAATAGCAATAGAAATAAATAACAGAGAGAAAGTAATGGCCAAAACTCAAGACATCAGCTCCCAGCAACGGGAGAATTCAAGGTCCTGGTGATAAAAGAGCCACAGGGATGACGAAAAGCCCAGGAAGGGTGAGTTGGGTCATCCCTGCTCAGTGCCACAGCCAGGTGCTCCATTCCACAAACACTTTGTGACAATAAAACACTTGGCACAAGGAAGGAGAATTCCTCAGGTACTTTAGTTCTTCATCCACTTCAACCAGGGTGTGAAAAAGCCAGCCTGGAGTAGCCACAACAACAGTGAGGATCCTTGTAGGAGGGAAAAATACATTAGAAAAATCAATGTACCTACAGAGGAACTGCCTAATAACGAGGGAGATAATTAAAAGGAAATTAAAGGAGCAGCTAAGAGGAGAATATGTTTGTAGGCGGCTTAGATGCTTTAAGGGCAGCAACTTATTTTACTACTCAACACAAATATGCACAACATAATTATTTTCAGGAAGATGTGCCAAAAAGAAAATATAAACTGACATACAAAGGAGTTATTAGGTTTGGTTTGGTTTGGTTTGGTTTTTTTTTTTAAAAGGAAAAAAATGCAGCCTCTCAATTTAAAAGCGAAGGGGAAGCCAAGCAGATTCCGAGCACTTAGTGGATGTGGAAATGCTGCTAACAAAAAGTTTTTTGAGCAGATCAGAGGCAGGAAGCTTGCCAGGGAAGCAGTCAGGCTGATGGATGATCAAGGCATAACAGGAGCACTAAAGGAGGATAAGGCCATGGAGGAGGAGAGAGATGAGTCCTCACTGCTGTTCCCTGCTGGAGCCTGGGGATGGCTCCGGGCTGGAGCTGGGAACATGAAAAAACAAAAAGAAAATCAGAATATGCTGAGTTGGAAGGGACCACAGGGATTATCCAGTCCAGCTCCCAGCCCTGCAGACACCCAAAATCCCGCCCTGTCCATCCCTGGCAGCGCTGTCCAAACACTCCTGGAGCTCTGGAATGTGCCCATTCCCTGGGGAGCCTGGGCAGTGCCAGCACCCTCCAGGGAAGAACCTTTCCCAAAATCCAACCTAAACCTGCCTGGCACAGCTCCAGCCATTCCCTGGGTCCGTCCCTGATCACCCCAGGAAGCTGTAGCTGGGTTGAGTCTCCCCTCAGGCTCCTCTTCCCCAGAGCCTTCAGCCTCTCCTGGGCCCTTCACCATCCTCACTGCCCTCCTTTGGACACTCTGATGGTTTAACATCTTCCTCATCTTGGGGTGCCCAAAACTGCACCCAACACTCAAGGTGTCCTCTGAGGAGAGGGGCAAAGCACCAAATGGTTTCCAAGCAGGAGTAGATGGAAGTAGGAATTCCTCTGAGGAGTAGTTCCTCTGGGGCATCCAGTGTTTTGTGAGTGATATTCCCAGAGTTACTACATCCATAAAGGAAAGGTTATCCCGGAGAAGCTCTGTTTGCTGTGCTGTACTCACATCTTTGCTGAACACTGCACATGGATATTCCACTTTGTCCCTCTCCTGGGCCTTCCAAACTGCTCCTGTGCTTGCTCTGACTCCCACAAGATCCAGGCAGCACCAATCCCAGATATGCTGCTCTACAGAAGTCGACTAATCTTTAAAAATGGGCTAAATCCCAAATTAGAATGATTTCAGCAGAGTGAAGCTTAGAAGACAATTGCTATAATTATGCGAAATTAAACAAGTGAAAAGCCTTAACACAATATATACAAAATAATGATTAAAAGGAATTAGCGTTGGGAATTAGCAGAAATTGGGCATTTATACGTAATAATAGGGCTGGAAGTTAATGATCCAGAGGGAAAGAGTTTTGCCAGTTGATATTAAAGCTTAGATAATCTTTTGTTCAGCAACTTCACACTCGTATTTGTTTGGGATTGCAGCCTGTGCCTGTATCACCATATTGGAATTCCAATCACTCACCAGTTTTTAATTAGGCAGTAGAACTGATACAATAATTGTGGCATGAATTGATTATTAACTGAAGTTTGTGTGATAATTAATAAGAAAGTTCTTGAACAGAACACAAATGATACAAAAATAACATGAGCCTTCCCAAACTGGCATTGGCACAGTGTGGTGGTGACCCAGAGCTTTGACTGTCAATGTGCATTTAAATTCCCTCTACCCAGCCCAGTGCTTGAAATCTTTATCAGTAGCTGCCAATAAAAGAAAATTTATTTGGTTACTGAGGCCTTTTTCCAGGCTGTGAGATTTTCAGCTGATCTGCCAAAGCAGTCTGGATTCTGCAGGGCCAATAATTGATCAGGGTTCTGCTTTTTGTGCTCTATTTCTGTTCTGCTTTTACGGCTCCAGGCAGGAACACAATCCCCAGAATCCCATAAGTGGATCTGTGCTGGGTGGGCACTTTGCTGCTCCAGGGTACAGGATATTTTATCCTAGTGTGGAATATTTGTATGTCCAGTGTTCCATTGCTCTGCTTGTAGGACAAGCATTATCCTGGAAATCTTGAAGGGGAATTTTTGGAACTGTTATCTCCTAAGAATAAAACTGAAACACGGGTTGCTCAGAGCAGCTGTGGCTGCCCCTGGATCCCTGGAAGTGTCCCAGGCCAGGTTGGACAGGGCTTGGAGCAGCCTGGGACAGTGGGAGGTGTCCCTGCCCATGGCAGGGGGTTTGGAATGAGATAAACTCTAAAATCTCTTCTAACCCAAACCATTCCATGATTAAGTTGTGCATCAGAGTCTCCTGGCAGAATCTGATCTGGAGTTCTGGTATCCCAAGTGAGGTTGGGAACATTTTCTCCTCACCCCTGAGCGAACACACAGTGAGGGACAGTCACTGCCCTGCAGATCTTTAAATCCAGACCCGGTTTGGGGAGGCAGAAAACTTTCTGCAGAATCAGATCTCCTGTAGCCCCTCCTGTCCTCAAGCAGGGAAGTGTCCCCCTGGCCCAGAGCTCTCAGGGCTCTGCAGTGCTGGTCCCTGAGTCAAAACCCACCCTCCTGCCTGGGGTGGGACGTGTCCTGCCGTGCTGGGACACCCAGAGAAGAGAGCCTGGTAATTGTGTGACCCAGCAAAGACTGCCAGGCTCTGCCAGAGCTGAAACTGAAGCTCATTAAACATAATGAGAGTGGCCTTAAGTGGAGCAGCTCTGGCTGGGCTCACGTGCCTGCCCAGGAGCCGTGGGATGGGTCAGGCAGCTGCTCCTGCTGCAGACTCCTCTCTGATCGCACGTTCCTCTCCATTTTCTGTCAGGTTTGCATTTAGCACATCGGCTCCTGGTCTGTGTTACACAGCTGTGAGTGCTGCTGTGAGGAAGGGCAGAGGCTGAAGGGTAATTCTGGAGAGGGGCAGATATTTCTGTTGTGTTAAAAACTGTATTTCTACAGAATTTTTGGCATCCTTACTATTCTAATAATGAAACGACTCTCCCATTTGAAACTCCTTTTTTGCTTTATGATATCAAACTGTGTAAGGAATGTCTCAGCTCTTCATCACAGAGTCTGGTTAAACACAGCAGGGAGTTTATTTGGTTTGGAATTAAAATGTCAGGATCCATTCAGAAATGCAACACCTGTCCTTCCTACAGCTGTAGCCAAAATGGATGGGAAGTGTAATTTTTCCAAGATTTACCTGCAATTCGTTTTGGAAAGGTGAGACAGGAGGCACCAAACCAAGCAGTTTTGTTTGGGCCTGGAAATCCCTTTATGGTACAGGGAAGTTGTGAGATCCTGCTTTGAACATTAATTGGTGACTGTCCCATGTATTTGACAGCTCAGTGATCACGTTTTGCACTTTGTTTTTACATAAAGCCCAATTTGGGGTGAAAAAAGATGGGAGTTAAGCTCTCCCAGTGCTCCACTCTTTCTTCTCCCCCTCCTATAAATCCATGTCTGGGAATGTTCATGTTCTGTGAAGAACATCCAGGGGTGGATGCTCTGTTATCCTCAGCTGGTACAGCTGATGCCAGAGCCACCATAAGAGGCCTTTCCTGGGATTTATGACATATTAGGATGAGGTGTGTGGCTCCAGAGGTTGGATGCAATGGATGGAAAGAAGGAAGACAAACAGGGAGGAATCTCTGGGATTGAGTGTGCACAGAGCTGCATCCTTCCTTCTCCAAAGGCAGGCACAACCTCTGCAGGGGCTGGGAATATTGGCAACCATTGGAGTTGGACTTGATGGTCCCTTCCAGCTCAGGATATTCTCTGATTCCATGATCTGGCAGAGCAGCATTTGAGATAAACTCTGTCATTTGGGGCTGTGTGAGCAGCGAGTGCCAGCTCCGGTAGCCGTCGGGAAGGAACAGGAGATGCTCCATCATTCTGCTCCTTCTTCTGAGGAACAAGTCAGGCTGCTCTCCCAAACCTCAGGCATGTGCCAGCAATCTTCAAGAAAAGCCCAGAATGTCCCAAATCTAAAATTCTCTCCAGCAATGGATTTTGAAAATAATTTCTAGCCGCTATTAATTTCAGGTAACAAGTGATTTTTATTACAGGCTGCAGGAGCAAGTCTCCTCCTCCTCCTATCTGTACAAACAGCTATAAACTGACTGCATTTTAATAACTTTTTTCCAAGAAGTTACAAGGTATTTCATTAAAATGTCAACTTTTTCTTTCATATATTTTATGATTCTCTTTCTTCCTTCTGCCACAAATATGTTGTTGCCAACATCATCATGACACAGTTTGCTGCCAAGACTGTGGAAAGTTAAAAAAGGAAAGGAAAAATGAATTTCTCCTCACTTTTTAGGTAAAATTCTCCCAGCACTAGGGGCTGAGAAAGCAGTCAGAAATATCTGAGTGCCAAAGACAAATGTTCAGAGCGCCAGAGCGATGACATGAAAACATGGAAGCAGTACCAGGGAGCGATCCTGGAGTGAGGAGTGATCAGCTGGGGACATTTGTAGGCTCCTCCTGATGTTTCTGCTGGGCTCAGAGCAGCACACGCTGCCTGGGAGAGGTTTAGCACAACAATCCAGCTCCAGCTTGCAGCAGACCTTGTGTCCTTCCCACCCAACCATCTCCAACCTCTGCACAGAATCCTTCACGTCCTCCTGCACCCCCCAGGACCTGCTCCTCAAACAAACCCACCTGCTGTCACTCAGAAGGTCCCCAAACCCAGCTCCAGCCATCTGCTCTTGGCTGGTTTAATGAGGAGGGAGCTGCTTCACCTGGATTTAACTGGGAATGGAAGGACTGGAATCCCCTGGGTTTTGCCTCTGAGAAGAGCCAGGAGATGTGGCTGTGTTTGCTACTCAGGTGCCTTAACACCTCACTAATTAAACCCAGCCTGGCTTAGCCCAGGGAGTATCCCTGCAAAGGCCCTCATTTCCAGCCCTTCAGCAGATGGATCCTCGCTGGAATTTCGTTATTACCTCTGCTGTCCCAGTGCTGGAGCTGCTGAGTGGCCAGGGAGACATTAAATTAGCTTTGTGCCCAGGATTTCTGGACTTCTGCCTTTGCAAATCCCCATTTCTGAGCATGGAGGATCCTTGCTGCCATCCTGAACACCTAATTACCCTTTTAAAGCATCTTAAAAACTTTCAGATTCCCCAGTGCAATTTCCTGCTCGGCTGGAGAGTGAGGGACAAATGTTATTTCCACTGGTGGTGAACCAGTTGTGGGTTCAGACTTCCCAGCAGTGCCCCTGGCACTGAAGAACTTTGGGTTCAGCTGGTTGAGTTTGTTGTTTTTTTAAAACAGCATAAAATCACTTTCTTGGAATTTCTCCACTTTGGTGTTGCCCTCACCCCAGAGACCTTCTTTTAAAAAGGGATTTAATTTCTTTTCCTCTGCCTTATAGGCCACAGCTTGGTTTTTCTTGCACTCCTGGGTCTTGAAGCAATTTTACAGGGGAGGCAAGGAGTTGCTGAACGGAGCTGTTTTGTTTACATTATGTAAAGTTGGGAATCTGCCACCAGAGCAATCCCACGCATCCCATGCAGCGTTGCAGGCACTCAAGGGCGTGGATGGATCAGATAAAAGGAGGTGGAGCTTTCAGCAGAGGGCTGGGACTTGCCCAAACGAGTTAATTACACATTAACCGCGTCCCACTTTCCCAATAGAGAAACGTTTGTAATTAACAAAAAGAAAAAAAATTAATGTGTAATTCAGAGTTGGCCTTGGGCCGTTCTGTCACATTCCTGACTCTGGGACCCGGCTGCTGCCTCATCCACTCTTCCAGCTGTGGTGCAAGCAGCACGGAGGAGAACGTCCCTGGAATTTTCCTACACCCACTGCTCTATTTTAGGCTCCTCTATCATGGAGATAATACTGGCAGACACCGCCAATGTCTCATGGAAATATGGCTGATTGAGCAGTGGCATTCACAGGCTCCTTCCATGGCTGGTGGGGCAGGGACAGGCTGTGGATGTGTCCTCCTGGACCGCGGCACGGCCTTGGACACATCTCCCGAGGCATCTCCTGGAGAAGCTGCAGGCTGTGCTTGGTCAGGGTCACTCTTCCCTTGTTTGAGAAGTGGCTGCTGGCCAGGCCCAGGGAGTGGTGCCACATCCAGCCTGTGTCCCATTGCCAGTGCCACATCCAGCTGGTGTCCCATCGCCAGTGCCACATCCAGCCTATGTCCCATCGCCGGTGCCACATCCAGCCTGTGTCCCATTGCCAGTGCCACATCCAGCTGGTGTCTCATCGCCAGTGCCACATCTACCTGGTGTCCCATTGCCAGTGCCACATCCAGCTGGTGTCCCATTGCCAGTGCCACATCCACCTGGTGTCCCATCGCCAGTGCCACATCCAGCTGGTGTCCCATCACCAGTGGTGTCCCCCAGGGTCAGCAGCCAGCCCTGTTTATTGTCTTTATTGATGATGTGGATGAAGGGATCGAGGCACCCTCAGGAAATTTGCTGTCCACACCAAGGTGGGTGTGGGTGTTGAGCTGCTGGAGGGCAGGAGGTTCTGCAGGAGGATCTGGACAGGCTGGAGCCATGGGATGAGTCCAGCTGGGTGAGGCACAACAAGGCCGAGTGCTGGGTCCTGCTTTGGGCCACAACAACCCCCTGCAGCTCCAGGCTGGGACAGAGGGGCTGGAAAGCTGGGAAAGGCCCTGGGGTGCTGGTGACAGTGGCTGGAACGAGCCCAGCTGTGCCCACNCCCTCTCTGGAATTGCTGCCAGGAGGGGACAGCCGGGGGGGTCGGGCTCTGCTCCCAGGGAACAGGGACAGGAGGAGAGGGAACGGCCTCAGGCTGGCCCAGGGGAGCTCAGGGTGGGCACAGCAGGAATTTCCCCATGGAAAGGCTGCTCAGGCCTTGGAACTGCCCAGGGAGGTTTGGGATCTCCATCCCTGGAGGTGTCCCAGCAATTCCTGGAGGTGGCACTCAGGGCTCTGGGCTGGGGACAAGGTGGGGATCAGGCACAGCTTGGACTCAATGACCTTGGAGCTCTTTTCCAATCTTAATGATCCTGTGAATCTGTGGGATTGATTTGCAGTGATGTGTGCAATATATAGGACATCAATTTCCTGGGATTGTCTCAAGCAGAGTGTTGCAATTGTGAACTCCATAATGCATATAAAAATCCATATTCCCATACTTTTATTTCCAGCCCCAGCAGCCTCCATGTAGATTATTTTCCACGTCACCGGCAGCTGGAGTCAATGACTCTCCCATGTACTTGAGACATCAGCTCTCCCCCGTGGAATATTGATTTCCAGGAAATAATCTTCATGCAGCCATCTTTGCTTAAATATCTCATTGAGTTATACCCTTACTCAAAAACAATGCACATTCCTGTCATATTCTACTGGAAATTGAATGTATTGCTCTGTTTAGCAAAGTGTTTAAACAGTAAGGGACCAAAAAAAATACAGGGATGTCTCCATACTATGGAACATTTTTGTATTTACATCCCTGTTACTAAACATGAGTGGAAATTTAATGCTTTTGGAGCAGTTGGAACTATGAAATACAGCAAAAAAGCACAGGGCTGGCAGCTGTTTTAATGCACAGTGAAGCCAGGAAATTGTTTAGACTGGGTTTGAACTTGGCCAGCACACAGAGACACAGATATCGGTCAGAAAAGGAAGATATTTAAAGATCTGTTGGGTCAAGAACACATTTTATGACATCAAATATTTAATATTATCAAAGTAAATTATAAAATCGCATGGAAGGGAAACAAGGTTAAAGCGAAACTTTATGGCTGATCTCTTGTGCTATTAAAAGATGATATTTTTTCAGAGTTAAAGGGGATATTTTCCAGCACACACTTTGCAGATTGTGTTGAATTTTTCTTGAAGCCTTGCTGCTTGTGGCTCTGAGATTGCTGTTTACACCACATACAATTTATTAAGAAATACAGAGAATATTTGCTTCTTCACTTAGGTGATTTTTTTTTGTTTGAAATTTAGAAATGCAGCTTTTTTTAAATTCCTGTAATAGACTATGAGATGAACCTTGAGGTTCTTCAGGCCAAGGGAGGTGTTGTGGGGTTCCTTTTCAGCCCCTTCCACCTCACCTCATATCCAAGAACCAGAAGCAAACATGGCCCATTTTAATGGTTAAATGGAGAAATGTTTTATAATGGTTGGATTAGAAGATCTAAAAAGTCTTTTCCAACCTCAATAATTCCATGATTCACCCCACAAGTCCCTCCTTGGCTGTGCCAGTGAGATGCTGTGTCTGCATTGAGATTTTCCCTGTTTTTCTCTCCCTTGCTGGCAAAAGTGACTGAAACAAAAGAGGAGGATTTAATATCATATAAACCCCACTGTGGAACAGGTGAAATGATTCTTTTCCCTGGCAGAGCAGCAGCTGGATTTGGATCCAATCATTGTTTTCAGTGGATTGATTAAACTTGGATCTTAACCTCCAAATGTGGAGTCAGCAGGAACTGTCAGTGTCCAGCACTTCCCACGTGATTTCTGAGCTTTGGGAGGCAACAGATTCCAGTTTTGTGGCAACAGAATCCATCTTTGGCCTCAGATGGATAAAGAAAATGGCATTTCAATTTGGATATCATTTGTCTGGGAAAATTAATTTTTGTAATATTTTTAATGTGAAAGTCTGGCTTTAAACCAAAGGAAAAACCTGAATCCAGCATGATTAACCCTCTTTTTCATCCCAAACAAGGAATTTTTGGGGACCAGTGCAGCTGTTGCGGCAGCCACACATGAAATTATCTCCTGCTCAGAGAGAAATGCAAACTGAAATGCCATATTTTTGGATTGTTAAGTGTCACTTCAGTGAAATGTACTCATGGCTGAATAGCTCCCGTTTATTTTCTAGGGACTGGTTAAAAATGAGGAAATTGTGACAATTCTTGAATATTTTCAATTGCTTTTCCTTCTGTTGTTCTTGCTGAATGGGGAGAATGCCTTTATATTTGTGCCTTTAAATGGAAAATATTCCAAATGTTTGGTTTTGCCTCCACTTCACCTCTTTTCCCCCTTTTTCTGATATTTGCTGCTGAAAAGAGGAGGAAGTTCAGGAATGGGGAATGAGGACATGAGGGAAAGGGGTGGGGACAGAGCAGGAGAAAACCAGAAATGTAGTTTGTTCATAGGAAATGCTGAAATGGAAGATTGTGACTTGGAAATGGAAATTTTCAGTGAAAAAGCTTAAAAGGATTGAAGGGAAGAGAGGGAAAGCTAAATCCAATGTGGTTTTTGGGGTCTGCCTCGTCCTGAGGAACTCCTGGTCAATGAGCAGATAAAGCAGGAAAAATATAGATGGATTTTGAGAGAATTGGTGCTGATCCGTGGAGGAGCTGAAGGCAGAACCGTGGGGACATGGAGAATTTGGGATTCTCCTGCAGCAGCTTCAGCTCAGGGAGAGCACAAAGAGAGGAGAGCTGGGCCCAGGTCTGGGTCCAACAGCAGCAGGACCTGGAGCTGCTGGAGCAAATCCAGAGGAATCCACGGAGCTGCTCCAGGGCTGGAGCCCCCCTGGAGCCAGGCTGGGAGAGCTGGGAATGCTCCCCTGGATCAGGGAAGGCTCCAGGGAGAGCTCAGAGCCCTGCCAGGGCCTGAAGGGACTCCAGGAGAGCTGGAGAGGGACTGGGGACAAGGGATGGAGGGACAGGACACAGGGAATGGCTCCCAGTGCCAGAGGGCAGGGATGGATGGGATCTTGGGAACTGGGAATTCCTGGCTGGGCTGGAATTCCCAGAGCAGCTGTGGCTGCCCCTGGATCCCTGGCAGTGCCCAAGGCCAGGCTGGACAGGGTTTGGAGCAGCCTGGGACAGTGGAAGATGTCCCTGCCCATGGCAGGGTCACTGGATGAGCTTTAAGGTTCCTTCCAACCCAAACCACTCTGGGATTCTGTGATTCTTTGAAAGAGTAAAAGGCAGAAATCAGATATTTGTGTGTGGCTTCACTGAAGTGAAAGGGAGGAAGGGAAAAACCCAATAAATAATTAATAAATCCCCCCAAATGTCTTTGTTGATACCAACAACTATCACCACGAGAAGGGAAGAGCTGCTTTATTTCAGTCTTTGTTTCAAAGGAGCGAGAGACTGCCCGTGACACCACAGACTGATGGGGCTTTTTAAGATTAAAAATAACTCAGGAGAGCCATTGAGGTGGATTATGGACTGGCTTATGGAGATGAAACCCAGGGTGTCAGGGAAGGAGAGAATTCTGAGTGAGGAGGGGAAATCAAGTGGGGTCAGTGCCATGGGCCTTTTCCTGCTTGATCGTGAGCGGGGATGACCTTGGTGAAGGAGAAATTCCCAAACAGATTTGCACAGATCACACCAAGCTGGAGAGGAGCAGCCAAACAGCACCAAGCAGGCAGACAAGTCAAGAGAGTTGAAGTTAATTATAAAGATGAACAAGCTATTCGTGTCATTTAGCATATGGCACCGTGGCTTTGAGCTATTGAGATGGGAACTTTATTTGGGGGACGGCAGGGATTTCATGGCCACGCTAAACCAAGCTCTGGGTTCAGAGTCAGGAGCTGACAATCAGATGTGTGGATGTGCTGCTCTGACACGCTCCGTGCTCCGGGATGTTCCGAGGAAAAGCTGAGCTTCAAAGAGTTCCGTCAAAAAAGAACATTTGGGAAAACGAAGCGAGCGGGGCGGCGAGATTTTCTGATTCCTTTTTAGGGTTTGAGTGTGTGCCTTTGAGTGTTTGGCAGCAAGGCAGTGTTCAGTGGCTTAGGGGTGTGATGATGCTTTTTAAAGGGAAGCACTGTGCGATCAGGAGGATGGACTTCATCCAGCAGATCTCTGCCGCAAACTTCTGTGACATGGACACCATCCCAAAACTTTGGCTGCCTTTTCAAAGTCACTCAACTTCCCAGGGCAGCCAGAAGGGGCTGAGCACTTCCCAAGATGTGTTTGCTCAAGATGTTTGCAGAGCTGTCACCCCAAAATGGGTCTGGACCCAAACACTCTCTGAAGCTCAGGCTCAGGACCAGGTTGAGCTCTGTGACTTGCTGCTTCCTGCTCCTGGTCATCCACCCTGAGACCTTCCCAGGATTTCACTGCTGGAATGGACACAGGCAAGGAGTGTGAGTGGTAAGAAGTAACCAAACTATTTTCAGATCTGGAATTTGTTTCAGCTTTGGCACGTTTTGCCCAAACTGATTTGTCCATCTCTAATGCAATGTAAATAGCATTAAGCCCTTTGTGAAATATGTGACGTTTGTAGAGAAGCATGGGTAGCTTGGCCTCCAAAATCAATATATAACCCCTTGCTATTGCACAGCAAAGTTCATTTCTGTTTGGACACATCTTCAAACTAAGATGTAGACTCCATTACCTCACATGCTTTTTAAATTTAAACACAGCAATTGATGTATTGGTGAAAATGTGGAAGCCGTGATCTTTATGGATGCCTTTTGGACAGCATTTATCAAACAATCCCTGGGTTTATTTGCTTGTTTCACTCAGAAAGGGTCTGTGGATTGTCACGGGTTTGGACAAACTGAGTTGCTGAACAAGCTCTGGGTGGCACTGCTCTGGCTGCCCAGAGCCCCTGTCTGGCAGGAGCCAGGGAAAGGCATTTCTGTTTTCATAAAGATTTTTATTTAAAAATATTTCCAGAGGGGCCATGTTCCCTCCAGCTCCTGCTCATGGTCCTGGACCCCATTCCAGCCTATTTTGGGGCAGTCCCTGGTGATGCTGTTGGATTCCATGGCTTGATGTCCCCACCCATCCCATCCCCACAGAGCTGTTCAAAGCCCAAGGAAAATTATAAAGGCAATTCCCATTTCAAAGGTCCACATCTGGCTAAGATCAAATCTAATTTAAGCTGTTTATCAGCATTTTCTTTTAAATTTAGCTTTTTAACAATTCTCCCTAACACGAGAAAGAAAATAGAGGCTCTGTCTCAGCCCGCCCTGCAGAATAATGTGTCACCTAAATCTGTTAATCAGAATGGTTTTAAAGTATTTACACCTAAATTTACAGCTTTTCCAACACACCTGAAACTGAAAGCAGAGAGACTGAGATAGTTTTTCTTTAATCCAGTGCATCAGGTCACCTTTAGCTCCTTTCATCAAAGCTGGGTTTAAGATGGCAGAGGGACTGCATTGACAGCAAAGATGAAAAACATCTAAATTTTTGTGTTTGCCTTTTTTTTTTTTTGCTGTTTAACCCAGGAGATTCTACTGGGTGGATGAGAAGTCATTAGAAGCTAAACTAAGTTTTCACCTTTGCCAGCAAAACAAAGTCCTGAAGGCTTTAATCTGAGCAGCCCTGACGAGCCCTAATGAGTCCTGACACTGCTCTGGCTCAGCTGTCCCCGCTTCTGCCACGTCCCACAGACGATGGCTCTGAACTGATGGGAAGAGGCAATGGCACTGAATTAATGACAAAAGGCAAACTCCTGTCCCCCCTTGGTTGTGATGGCTGTGGTGATGCCTCAGGTTTAGCTTTTATATTTTTCAGGTTCTGTGCTGCTTTAGTGTGTGGGTCTGGGCTTCACATNTTTATTCTGTGACTCTGCCCAGCCCCTGCTCTGGGGCAGCCTCTCAAGGCATCAGTGGGAGGAGGATCTGGCTGATTTTACCCCAATCTGGGGATGCTTTTCTTGCAGAGCAGTGTTGCCATCAGTGTGCAAGCACTCATGGGGACATTCCCATTGCCTATGAGGAGAACTTCACCTGTCTGGGAAGGGAATTGGGGATCAGGATTCCCATTTCTTCTCCCAGATGTGCTATCCTGTTTCTCTATGTGCAGTTTTCTTAGCATGGTAAACTGTTCTGTAATGACACGAGGAAGGGTTTAGAAATGCTGAAATCAAAGGTCATGGAATCCTTGAATGGTTTGGGTTGAAAGGGTCCTTTAGAAGTCATTAATTCCCAACCCCCTGCCATGGCAGGGACACCTTCCACTATCCCAGGCTGCTCCAAGCCCTGTCCAACCTGGCCTTGGACACTCCCAGGGATCCAGGGGCAGCCACAGCTTCTCTGGGTACCTGTGCCAGGGCCTGCCCACCCTCCCAGGGAACAATTCCTTTGCAAATCCCATCTACAGAGTTTGTTTTAGCCTGATGCTTGATTTTGTTGCACCACGTAGGAGACTCCTCACAGTTTGCCTTGGGCTGTGAGTAAATCCTGTAGCTTCATTCCTTATCCCGTCATCCCTCTCCCCAGCACTAAGTGCTCTGTTAGGAAATTAATTAAGTAGTAGGCATGAAGTATTCTAAATCTTTTGAGAGCATTGCTGTGCAGAAAATTTCCCTTTCCTTCCACCTGCACACTCAGACAGAGTTTTGTTTATACACCAGGGAGTTTCCGCAGCCTCAGGTGCTCCAGGAATTATTTAAAAGTCTGAAACACCACGAGGTTTTGGGGAGAAGCTCTGCTTTTCCTCAGCCTGTGGTGATTTGTGCAATGCCACCAGCAGGAACACGAGTTCTGTCTGCTCTTAGCATGGGCCCAACTTCCAGGATGGCTGATTTGGACCTGATGCCTGTGTTGGAGCCGGCAATGTTTGGATGGAAAAATTAGTTATGTCAGCTCAGCCTGGAACTGTTTTAAATAAACTGTTCTTCTCTTCCTGTAACACTGTCATGTTGGGGCCAAGAAATGGAGTTTGGGACTTGGAGGATTTTCTACAAACTGAATTTATATTGTTGTTGTTGTTTCTTTTTTTTTAATATTTAAAAAAAAAATAAATCTCCAGACACTGCAAATACAGTGACTGTTCCAATCAGGATCAACATTAATTTCTTCCTAGCTTTCAAATGTTATAACTACATTTCTCCCGACATGTTGGCATCTGTGTTGGTATTTATAAATTTTTGCATGCTTTGACTGCCATGCAAATCCTTCCAGAAAGTACCCTCTGAGGAGCTGAAGTGAGAGAGAGAACTCGGCACTCGGAATAACCCTGCCTTGTACAAGATTATTTAGCAATTAAAGTTGTGATGTTTTTATCAAACGGATGCGCAGATAGCGACTCCTTGGCATCAATAACAGATAAAGCTGGGTTTGCATTTACAAGGAAAAGAGCAGTTCTGTTTCTCTGAGCTCACACAGGGAGCATCAATTCACATTTTAACTGTTTTTAGCGTTTGCTGACAAATCTGAGAAAGCCGTGGAAGGATGGGGGTCTGTGCTCCCACCCTGCTGTCACTTGATCATGCCCAGCTGCAGATATTCCCCCTCTCCTCCCCTGTAATCTCCTGTGAGCTGGATGACATTCCATAAATGTATTTAAACCTATTTCATTTAAGGATGAAATAGGATCTGGTTATTTTGCTTCCTAATGTGTTCCTAACCAGAGGTGGAGACAGCGATGGGCCGTGACCTCCCCTACTGAAAAAAGTCACAAAGGAGCAGGGAAAAGTTCTGTCTTTGCCAAGATAATCAGGAAAAGGGATAATACAGAATGAGCTAAACCCTCTGTGTGTCCATCATCAAGGAAAGACCATCAAGCCCACTCCTACTTGGAATTCTCTTCCTGCCACTGCTCATCCTGACCTCTCCTCCCCATCCAGAAAAGATTTGTCAAAGCAAAATTAATTCTGTCCTGCAGATATCAGCCACAGATTATGTAGGCCAGCTTCTGAGCTTGTCTGCTGAATTTCCAGGCTCTGAGAATCCTGGAATCATGGAATGGTTGGGGCTGGAAGAGACCTTAAACATCTATTTCCAGCCCCCACGATGAAATCCTGTCCCTGTTGAAATCGCTGGGAATTTTGCCGCTGTTTTCAGAGGAACTCGGATTCTTTGCAGGTTTTTACAAGGCTTTGAAGCTGCCTCTCTGAAAGAACCTGTTTACTGCTGTGTAACTGGAATACCCATCCCTCAGATATTTATCCTGCTGCACTGTCAGACTGGAGTGAGTGTTGGAAGCGATGCTCAGAGGGCTCAGTGCGTTCTCCTGATTAAAGTTCAAACCAAGTTTAGACTAAAGCAGAGACATTAATGCACGCAAAAGTTGAATATTTAAACCTGAATACATAAAGTCTTTACAGAAAGTAGAGTCTGAAAGGGAAAAAAGTCTGTGAAGAGATAAAGGGAGGTCTCCTCACTGTTTGTCACTGATGTCACCTCCCAGTTTGTGAAGTGCCAATGGGTCACAGTTCCCCGCTCTAAAGTTTGCTGTCCACTGACCATTCCTCCTGCCCTCTCCTTTTCCAGCAAAACTCAGGAATACAGGCATTAGGGAAGTTTCTGCTCCTTGCTGTGCAGCTCCTGGCTGGGAGGAGCTCTGGAGGCGCATCCCTGATGAATGTAACCCAGTTGTGCCTGTGGATCTGTCACCACTCCTCTCGGATTTCAGCCTCATACAGTCCCAAAATAGCTCTGCAGAGACATCAGTACATAGCTTGTACCTCTCTGCCATATGCTGGGGATAAAGGAATCTAATTGGGCTGCCTTTTTTGCATGTATTATAATGTTTGAACTTCGGTTCCTGCAAAATAATTATTTTTGCTTTCAACAGCAACAGCTAAAATATATTTGACTCGGCTTATGCAAACAGCCATCCCTGCCCTGCTTTTAGCTTGATTAATGCACTGAAGGAAAAGAGCTTAGAGAAAGATGGAACATAAATCTTAAGCTCATTTTTGGTTGGCTTATTTTTTTTTTTTCCTAATTAATTAGTTGATTTTAGAAGCTATTTTAACACGGTATCAACCCTTTTGCAATGGGTTTGTCATCTGTTGAAATCAGATCTTCTCTGCTATTGCCGCTGGTGGAGTTTGAATAAATCCCCAAAAGTTCAGGAGAGGTGGATCTGATGCAGAACTTACCTGGTGCCCTGAGCACCCTCCTGCCCACTTTCCACGTGTGCCAATACTTCCAAAATGTGGTAGAAAACTGAGTTTTAAGTGAGTTCTTGGTACAGAAGCCTCAGTGCCACAAGCAGCAAAATGCAATTTAGCCCTGGCACAGCCGTGCCTCACATCCAGGTGTGATTATGTCCAGCTGAAAGTGTTTGCTCCCCCATGCAGGCAGGAAATAAAGCACTTAGATGGCAGTGATGTGTCAAATCACTCCTCGACAGCACGACTCCAGGATCAGATTATGCTTTCCAGTTAATCCAGAACATGAAAATCTGTCACAGAATGTTTTCTCAATTCTTTTCTCAGTTATAGCTGTTATTTGAAGAAATGATCAAATATGAGCAGGAAAATCATGAGCAGCATCTGCTTAGAAAATAAAGCAGGGACTTAGCTCTGCCTCGATATAATCGAACGAGTCTCTCCATGGCTGGCTCTTCAGGCATTGCTGTAGTAAACATGATGGAAATAGCAGAGAAAATGCTGATAGTGCTTGAACAACATCTGAAACAGCTCCTTTATTTCCTTGCCTCTGCATGGGATGTGTGTGAAGGAGCCACATGCGTTTTTGTGCTTTGTGTCCACACCTCCACGCCCAGCTGGTGCTGGTGTGGCCATTTGGAGCTGCTTTTCTAAACACTTGTACTTTATAAATTTTTTTTTTTCATTTCCCTGTCTTTTTTTTTGACCTTTTTTTTGCCCAAGTGATGCTGTCTCAGAGTTCACTTTGTCTCCCAGCACAGATCTTGCTTCAGTGCTGCTGTCCCGGTGCTTTTATTTGTGGTATTTTTTAAACACAACCCAGCAGCAGAAGATGCTTTGCATCCTACAAGTCGCTCAGATGTGAAGTTATTGATCAAACATCTGAAGCATAGCATCTTACAGAGGTAAATCAGGATTATTAGCACCTCTGGGGATCTCTGTCCTTATGTGCAGCCCTTTTGGAATCCTCCCTCCATCCCATCTGCTCTGAGCTTGCTGGCAAGTGGAAAAGCCAAGCATCTGCAGTGCACTTGTTTGTGTGCACATCAAAGTGCTCCAATGGTCAGAAGTTGTGTCTCTGGTGTAGCTGAATTTATTATTTTGTTCTGCTCTTTCTCCCCGACGAGTTGCATGAAGGGGAAATCATTCCAAAATGTTTTATAGGAGTATTTTACATTGTTTGGGTCATTCCCTCTGCGTGGTGGGACATTTTTGAGTTTGCTGAAGGGCAGGGAGATCCTTTGTCCCACTTGCCACTCACTGCCACCCCCTTTTATGTATTATTTTGTCAAAAACTGAAAGTTTGGGTGAAGGGAGCAGGAGGTGTTGGTGCAACAACCAAATCCCCAGCAGGAAATTTATTGAGTTGCCTATTCACGGTCATCTAATTGGCTCAGAAAGAATTGGAATGTTTCTAAATATCCTCCCGAAATCAATGGTGACTGCCTTTATTTTGGGCCTGAGGCAGATTGAAATTGAGACAATAAATGAGAGTGTCTCATTCCAAAAGAATGAGAGTTGGCAGCTCTGCACAGGCTCTGCTTTTGGGGGAGGAGGAGGAGGAACAACCAAGGGCTGAGGTTCCCCCTTCAGAGAGGGTTGGGGAGATTAAATACGTGTCAAATCAGCCTCTGGTTTGCTTTTTATGTACAAAAAAAGCTGAATTTTCCTCTGCCCAGGTTCACAGGCACCGGTTAGAAATGAAGGACTGCTGAGAGAGCCTTAGGAAAGGGGAAAAACAGAAAAAAATCCCTATTTTTAAAATCTATTTCACACAAAACCCCTTAGAAAATTCCGACGTGTGTAAAACGCTCGGAGATTCTCCGTTTTCAGCCACAATGAACTAAAAAATCCTGGAACTAATGGCATTTCAGATCAGTGTATTTTCATTAGACTTCCACCCTGCACGGAGAGCCACGACCCGTCTGTCACAATTTAACACAGAAAACCGTGGAATGAGGGAATTTGGGAATTTGATGGCCATGGAATGAGGGAATTTAGGAATTTGATGGCCCTGTTGGATGTGGCACCGTGGATCCCTTAATGCCACGCTGCCAAAGAAGATTTAAAGCTGGGAACAGATGCGGGTCCCCCCGGCTCCGGGCACGTTCCCCGCGCACACGATCCCTTTTGAAGTGCTCCTGCTGCTGGAGGTGGAATTCGTTCGGTATGAGCTGGGAATGGAAATAGCCCAGCAAACACAGGGACAGATGGCAAAATCGCAGTTGGAACGTGGGACCAGCAGAGAGCCCACGGTTTGTTCTCACTGCGGGGCAGACAGCGAGCCCCGAGCCTCTGCACAGCAGCTGGGGCGGAGAATTCCCCAATTTCCGAGAGCAGGCAGCCCTCACCTGGGTCATCTCCCACAGAAAATAGCCTGAGACCTGTTGAGTGTTAACTTCTTTTTGTTATGTTTGGGGTTCAATCTGTGAGATGTTTGGATTCCAATGTTTGTTAGTCCTTATCTATATTACAGCCTTAAAAATTGTGAGTTTTACAGTACCGCACGCTAACAAATTAAAAAATGCAGTTGCATCTCTTTCTCTATAAGGCTTTTTAAGGATTAACAGTCTAAGAAATGATACTTTAATTATTTTTACTTTTAACTTAATAACTAACTATTTGTGGCTCATAATGTGGATTTTTAAAATTTAATTATACAATATTGCTCAACTCATGAAGAAGAAGGACTGGCTTTTGCTCTAAAACTTTTATCTTGCTTTATATCTATCTATATCTATATCTATATCTATATCATCTATATCTATATCATCTATATCTATATCATCTATATCTATATCTATATCTATATCTATATCTATATCTATATCTATCTATATCTATCTATATATTACTATATTTTAAAACTTTAAACTCTAAGGTTTTTACTGTGTGATATCACACACTTCTATTTAAACTCCACACTTACAATCTTAGTTCTCTTATTCAATTTTGGATTCTCCAGGGCCTCAGGTCAAATGCAGAGTTCTCCTGGGGGTCAGTGCCTGCCAGCACAGAATCTGAAATTCTCACTGACCAGGGTTCCAGCATCGACCCAAGGGAAAGCTCTGAAATTTGGGAATTAATAGAAATCTCTGCAATATTTCTGTGGTTTTACAGCAGAGCACAAGTAAAGATGTTGGGTTTTTAACATCAGGGACATTTCTTATTTTCTGAAAGCTGAACAATGTGTTTTCTCGAGGGAATTTTGAATTTCTTTGTGTTTTGTTTTGTATTTAAAGTATTATTCATAAGGGGCTGGACAAATGATGTGCTCTCATGTGAGTCCAAGTCAGCGATCTGTGCAAACCTTTGAAGTGATTTCTTTAGTTTTAAAACAATTTTTCTCTCTTGAAATGAAACACAAATACATAAGAATGTAATAACTGGAGTATGACCAGGATTAAGGAAATGATCCAAGCGCCTTTCCTCTTTAAGTACCAAACATAATTAATAACTGAAGCAATATTAAACCTTTAGTGTGTGCTGGATGTTGTACTTTGCTTTTTTCCTCTGCTCTTCCCCTGCCATGCTGGACTCAGGAGTGCTCTGCTCACATCCTGGCCACTCAAAGCTGATGGCAAATTTTGTTTGAAAACAACATCAAGACGAAACCACCAGACCCCGTGTCCAGCATTGTCCTGCATCCCCTCCATCTGCCTGGCTTTTCCTACATCTTTGCATCCTGCCAAATCCCCTGAGCACATGATTTGGGCTCTCAGGCCCTGCTGTGCCCTCCCAAAGCCCTAAAGAGCAGCAGATTTTGTTTCAGATCACCATGACCAGGGCCCCAAATGTGCCATTTCATGTAAGCCATGGAAAGGAGGCTGCCGAGAGGTTTGAAAAAGGTTTTTTTTTAAAAAAAAAACCCTCAAATTGCTTGGCTTTAATTGAAAACTAAATTCCTAAGAGGGGACACTGAGTGGGGCTGTAGAAAATTAACTCCTTTTAATGGAATGTGGCTTGGCTGCAAAAACTTGTTCACACTGGTGTGAGGCTGAGTGATGCTGTCAGTGCGTGCACGTGTGTGCAGAGAGGTTTGATAGATAAATCTGAGTACAGAACATATTTAATCCTGGGGTTCCTGTGTTTTAATCACTGAGGTCTTGCTCTGTTTCCCAGTGCAGAAAAAACCCCTCATTCATCACCTCAAAGGAAAAATATATATTCAGACTTGAGATCACTGTTAATCACAAAGTATCATCTAGATGATTTTTCATCCTGTAGTAGGAAAAGAAAGGGTTATATGGAAATCCTGAGTGAAAAAAGAACTGCGTTTATTGAAGTAAAGGATTTATCTCAAGCCCATAGCAAAGTTTTGAATAGGAAGAAGTGAAGCAAATCCCAGGGGTAGCAAAAATCACAAACAGCACAGGGCTATCTTCATTTTATCCAGGTTGTTGATTCCAATCTCTCACAGAAAAAAAAAGTGTGAGTCTAAATCTTTCTAATTACAGATAAATCATATCATTACTTCCTTTCCATGATATTTTGTCTGCCAGGCTCATTTTATAATATAGAAGATAAGAATATTAATATAAATATNATATTATATTGATATAATTATAATAATTATGTATTATTCCTAATATAAGAATATTAGGAAAGCACTTTTTTCTACTGAACCTGGTGGGGTTTGTGTGCCCTGAGCTTTTCCCTGTGACCCTTCAGGGAACGTGGCCTGGAGCACAAGAACTTTCCTGTCCCTGCAGCTTGGGGAGGGGTTGGGGTGACAGAAATGTTGTTCTCTGCTCAGGGCAGAATCCCAGAGGAATAACCTTTATCTCCCACGTGCTGGTGCTCGGCTGTGTTTGCAATGCAACGTGAGAGTTGCTCCTTGGGTGGTCAGGGATGAATGAAATGAGGAACAGAGGGTGAAATGCCACATCCAAGGTGCAGAATCCTGTAAATGGTGAGGTCCCAAGGTGCTGTCGTGGCTCCCCGATCTCATCCTGTGCCCGGAAACTGCTGGAATTCAAACAAACAAAACACAGCAGGAAGGTGACAGCTCTGAAGGAGAGGAGCCTAAGAACAATCCTAGAATGGTTTGGGATGGAAGGGACCTTAAAGCTCATCCAGTGCCACCCCTGCCATGGCAGGGACACCTCCCCTGTCCCAGGCTGCTCCAGCCCTGTCCAGCCTGGCCTGGGACATTCCAGGGATCCAGGGGCAGCCACAGCTGCTCTGGGCACCTGTGCCAGGGCTCCCCTCCCTCCCAGCCAGGAATTCCTTCCCAGTATCCCAATATCCCATCCATCCCTGCCCTCTGGCAGTGGAAGCCATTCCCAATTGTCCTGTCACTCCAGGCCCTTGTGAATAGTTTTTCTCTTTTTTTCCTGTTGGCTCCTTCAGGTTCTGGAAGGCCACAATCAGATCACTCCAAAGCTTCTCTTCTGCAGGCTGAGTTATCCCAATTCCCTCAGCTTTTCCTCATCAAACACAACAGATGACCAAAGCATGGATGCTGACATGGCTGACATTACCAGGGGGCTGGAAATACATTAAAATTCTGCCTCAATTTCACCTGAAATGCTCCATTATTGGGAAAAAGAAAACACAGAAACCCAACAGCACAATTTCCATGTGGTGCTTCACCTTGGAGAAAGCATGGAGTAGCACCCAAACCTCATGGACTGAATTTTAATCAGTCTGAGGACAATCTGCCCTGAAGCAGATCTAAGATCTTACACAAAATTATCAAGCCAAGTTGCTTAGAAGACCAAACAACAGATCAGTGAAAATTGATTTTGAGTTCAGTGGGACTTCAAAAAAAAAAAAAAAAAAGGAAAAGTGGAAAAAAAAGAAGAGGTGTGCCTGGAGAAAGGAACTCACTCTGTGCCTCCTCTTTGTGTGGAACAGATGCAGAGCATGTTTTATCAGCCTTGAAGGACTTCTGCGTGGTGCCTGGTGGCTCTGCAGCTGCACCTGCATCTGTACCCTGTGATTCCTGGAGTTACAGATTCCAGCAGCTGCTCTGGGGGCCCATCCTGGGGACTGAAATCCTTGGGAAGACACCTGTGCAGCAGGGAGAGGAATTGTAGTGATGTGAGAACCTCTGTTGGGGGGGTTGTGGGCTAAATTTGGCTTTTCAAAGTAGATTTAGGAGCAGGAAGAGCATTTCATTTTGTGGGGAAAAATGGAATATTGGAGGAAAGCGTGAGAGCAAGCTCCAGGTGGCTGTGATGTTTGAAACACAAAAACCTAAATCCCCAACAGTTCAGCCTGTGTTGGGAATACTGGCAGCACCTGTCACCAGGAAAATATAATTTTGTTTTTGCCCTAAAACCTTGGCATCCCTGGAGGTCTGGGAACAGGGCGGCTGCCCCTGGATCCCTGGAATGTCCCAGGCCAGGTTGGACGGGGTTTGGATCACCTGGGACAGTGGGAGTGTCCCTGCCATGGCAGGGGTGGCACTGGATGGGTTTTAGGGTCTCTCCCAACCCAACCCAACCCACTGTGGGATTCTGTGATAAACAAAGTCAGCCTTGGCAGGGCTTTCCATTCCGCTCAGGCGTGCAAAGCAATTAATTAGTTAATTAACTATTGCAGAGCTCCTGACAGACTTGATTAAGGATGTCAAAAGCAGAGAGCTGGATCAAAACCTGGCAGGAAAAAGGAGGTTTGTGAGAGGTAAATGGGTGGAGCTGCAGCCCTGGCAGTGCTGGGGGGGGCAGTGCCCCTTCCCTTCTCCCTGGCAGCAGAATTGTTTTACAATTCAGATTTCTGTGCAAACCCAGCCCCTCTGGAGCTGTGCTACTCCGTGATATCCTGAACTTGTCCCTGCTTTGGTTTTCTGAGCTCTCCTGGTGGGTTGCAAATTGTTCTAGATAAATGGTTGCGTTTATTTTCTCCTCACACTGAGTCCAACCACCTGCTTTTCTGTGCTGCTGCAGGAGCTTGTAAAACACTCCACACTCCATGGATTTTTGAACTGGAGCCCGTAAACATGGCAGAACAAATTTGGAGCTAATTTTACAGTGGCATAGGTTGCCAGCAAGGACCATTAATTAAAGAAATCTTTCCTCTGTCATCTGTAATAATCCTGATTAAAGGTTTTCCCTTCTAGATCTCTCAGATACACCCTGTGTGTGAACTTGCTGAAGAAAAACACTTGAGGTTTTTCACCTTTTAAAATCTCCTCTGAGCTAAGATCCACCTTCAAACTCGGTGGCATTAATGATTTCAGGGAAGCAGGTAATGCACCTCCTGGTATTCATCCCAAAGATTCCCTGTTGCCTCACAGGGTTGTTTTCCAGGTGAAAAGTAATTTGGAATAACATTACAGCATTAATAACATGCATTAAATGAGCTGAGGGTTGTTGGACTATAAATCAGTAATTAATATGGAGGCACAAACATTAGTTCCAACTAAGGACTGAAAATAAGGTGTGTTTGGACTGAAAATAAGGTATATTTTTATTATTTATCCACCAGAGTTTGTTACTTCTAAAAGCATGAAAACTGGGATGGTTTTGAGTGAGGATTTATCCTGCTGTTTTAATTGGTAAATTGATAAAGCACTGGGACTGCCCAAGGAGGTTTGGATTCCCCATCCCTGGAGGTGTCCAAGGAAAGCCTGGATGTGACACTCAGTGCTCTGGGCTGGGGACAAGGTGGGGACCAGGCACAGCTTGAACTTGATGATCCTGGAGGGATTTTCCAACTCAAACAACTCCATGGTGCTGTGGCTCTGTAATTGTCAGCTGCAGCACAAATAAATGGAATTATAGGAATAAACTCGAGATTCCCAGGTTTGGAACGTTTCTCCCATGCCTCTAAGCTGAGTTTTAGCCATGGACACGAACGACAAGTCAATGTTTATTCACATTTCTCATGGCAGGAATGAGATTTTCCTCTGGAGCGAGCTTCAGAGTGTGAATCAAGCAAAAATAAATAGGGGAATCACAGAAAAAATAGATTGGAATTTTTGGTAAGAATTCCCGTTTTAATAAGGTCAGGCATATGTAGTAACACACAACAGCATTGAGAATTTATTGTATTTCAAACATGATTTCTGTTAGCATCAGCTAAAATTTGGTTTAAATCTTCTCAATTACACTTTCACCATTCTTTTCTCTGCCTTTCTAAACAGACTTTTTCATCAGAATGCAATTACAAGGCAGTTTTTTCATCTCATGACACTGCAAAAGGGAATTTTTTATTTCTTAAACAAAATTACTCCAACTATCTTTCAGAGAGAATAAATAACCACCTTCTGGAAGAATAAGAAAATATGAATTTTGTGGCACTTAAGGACAGGGGTTAATGGTGGGCTTGGCAGTGCTGGGCTAAGTTGGACTCAATGAACTTCAGGGCTTTTCCAACCTGGACAATTCCGTGTTTCTGTGGCTCCAAATGTAAACAGGAGATAGATTTCTACATGTTCCATTTACACATATTTTAAGCAGTTGAGAATTTAGGAGTGGACCATGATTGAATTAATTTTTTGCTGTTTGGTACCCTGAGTCTGTGCTTCCTGTGAACCTCACTGGGATGTTTTGGTTTGACTTTCTGAGCCCCATGCTATGAATGTTTATTAATGCCTATTCTTGTCTGGAAATGTCCATTATGGCCATTAATGTGTCTGTTAAACCCCAGTGCCTTCTAATATGGGAAAGAGGTTGTTTTGTGAGCTAAAGTGGTGTGTGAATGCTCACATTTATCAGGGGCTGGTGAGACTGATAAGGAGGGAGGGCAGGGAGTGTTGGTGATGACTCTTGGTGTGGCTCCTGTGAGCTGGCACGGGTGGCATCACATTTGTTGAACTGAATTGATGCAGGACCCCAAAAAACCTGAGTTGAACTCCATGATTTTGTTCTCTATGCCAGACTTTACCATGCATTGATATCAGCAACAAGGTTTATGTTATATCTGGTTTATATTTGTAGTAAATATGAACTCAAACTTTCCAACTCAAATGACTCCACAATGCTCTGTAATTGTCAGTTGCAGCACAAATAAATGGAATTATAGGAATAAACTTGAGGTATCTAGGTTTGGAACGTTTCTCCCATACCTCTAAAGCTGAGTTTTAGCCATGGGCACGAATGACAAGTCAATGTTTATTCACATGTCAATGTTTATTCACATTTCCCCTTGTCACAGGATTGCCCATCCCTGTCCTCAATATCCTCACTGATACTTTATTTTACACCCCTGCTGCATTCAGGGAAATATTTATTTCCTCTCTTGGCTCCTTAGGTTTGGGTGATGTCACCTGCACTGAGCTGCAGGTTCAGCCAGGTTCTTCCAGAGCACTCAGAGAGAGTTAACCCCGTTCTGAAGCAGAACTTCCTCTCCCTCTTGGAGCCATAATTTGGGATTCTGAGCACATCCAGCCCACCTTGGGAGCACCCAGAGCTCTCCCTGTCACCGAGGGAGCACAAACTCGTTGCCCTGCTTTGCAGGAAGCTTCTCACTTCCACAAAGTTCAGCCAAACTCCTCCTCATCTTCTGACAGCTCTTGTGCTTCCAAATCCAATCACTCCTTATCTCCTTCCGTTCGTCTGATTCCACTTTTCTCCTTCTCCTGACACGCTCGTTTTGGCAGAGCAGCACTCTCTGCCAGTTCTCCATCTGGTGCTTCTCCTCTTGTGCGCCGGCACTTCGCTGAGGAGACTTTCCTCAAACTTGTTTCAGCTTCCCCCAAAAATTCTCCTGCAGGGTTTTGTCCCCTCATCTCCAAATCACCTGTGGCCGCTCCCTTTGTGTGCCTGGAGGACCCCAAATTGAGGAGTTTTGGGGAAGTGCTGAACACCCTGCAGCTATTTTGTCCCGCTACGCCACGGTGAAAATCTCTCGACGGTTTTTCTAAAAACAAAAATCATTTGAATTCAGTAAAAAATGTATATTCTGCCCGTCCCTGTAAAAATGTAAAGATTCCTGCGGAGTAACAGCCACAATTGGATGTGTGCTCTGATTGCAGCTCCCTGCTGGAGAAAACTCTGTGTTTTTATATACAGTGACTAAATGCAAACACTTGCACATTTAGAATTACTTATTTTACTCCAAAGCTTTGAACAAAAGCCTTCTAATCAACAAGGTGCTCTTCATTTCATGCCTGTTGTTTCAGCAGACTAAATAAAGCCCTGCCAGTAAATATTTATGATCGAATTGCTTTGAGAAATGCATTTTTTTGTCTGATTTCTCCTATTCTTTGACAGACACTTAAATAAAATAAGCATATAGCATCGACTTCTGCTCTGTAACATTTATGCAATGAATTAAAAAGAAAAGTATAAAACAGAACAGAAATGGTCTCATTATATAAAATTTGCTGGCCCATTATGTATAATTTGCTTTAATCTTTTGAGACAGAGTTACAGGTCTCACACAGCCATGACTGCAGCAGCTCCATAGCTTAGAAAGTACATTTTCCTGTCTTAGTTTTTATTCACTAGTTAATATGCTTTAACATTTTCCACCAAATGTCTTGTCTAAACTATTTTTAAAAGAGCTCACATTCTGCTACCAAAAGTCTAGTTCAATATTGCAGTGAAGCCCAAGAAATCTGGAGGCACATTTGACATCCTGAACTGAGAAGCTTTTCCTTTGTGCTCTGCGAGGCTGTGCAGCCTCAGTGTCCCATAACGGGGACAAATTTAAAGGAGAGATTATTATCATATTTCCATCCCCATGAATTCACAGGATTCCTCGTGTGAATGGAGAAAGAAAATAGTCAAGCCAAATTCTCCTTGTGTTCTAAGTCTCGAAGATAAAACAAATGCTGCTGAACATAAGGTTTTAAGGCCAAATCCAAAAAAGGATTTAGCAGTGAGGCAGACTTCAGTGCCTAAATCCAAAACTGCACGACCAAAATATCATCAGCTCGACTGTGGAAGTAATGAAACTGTCCTGGCCGTCCCCCTACACTCCGAAATTTCGGTGTTTTCAGCTTCCCCATGTGCCCAGCTGCCTCAGCTTGTCAGAGAGGGATGTCTGGCTCCCTCTGGAAGCCACCAAGGAGAGGAACGGCTCGAGGATCCTCGGAGGATCCTCCCACACGCTGGCAGGCTCGGGCCCTGCCATAACTCTCTTTTTCCAAAGTTTCTGGATGGAAATGGTTGTGGTCCCCCCTTGTCCACAGCCTACAGGCAGGATTTTGGGGAGGTTTGGTCAGGAGCAGCTTGATGTCACCTTCCTGGAGCTCACCCTGGCATTGTCCATCTCAGGGGGAGTGGCTGGAGCAGTGGGCTGGAGGTAGACGGGGTGGCTTTGTCCTCTAAAGCTTTCCTTGGGATTTCACCTCCGTGTGGGGATTGATCCAGGGTGTATTCCACCAGAGATGAGTCTGCACCACGTGTGGGCACAGCTGGAGAGTCCTGCACGCCGAACCACAAACTTTAACAGCTTTTTGGTGTCCCTGTTTGCCATGAAAACATCAAGTCCTGGCAGCAAGGTCAGACTCAGCGCTCGCTGTCGAGGGTGTGATCCTGAAGGGCTGGTGTGGCTCTTAACCCTTCTCCTTTCAATCCTCTGCTTTTGTCATGTGGCAGCACAAGGAAAAGCAGAGAAAGTGCTCCCACCACCGGGCTGGTGCTCCAGGGATTTGAGAATCCCACTGTGGGGGGTGTTTGGGCTCCCTTTGTCTTCCATGGAATCCCAGAATGGTTTGGGTTGGGGGGGACCTTAAAGATCACCCAGTTCCAACCCCCTTGCACTACCCCAGGGTGCTCCAAGCCCCTTCCAGCCTGGCTTTGGACACCTCCAGGGCCTCACCACCCTCACAGGGAAGAATTTAATCCTCATATCCCATCCAAAGCCACTCTGTGCCAGTGGGAAGCTATTCTCCCTTGGCAACTCCCTTCTGGTACTGGAAGACCAGAATTAGGTCACCCCAGACCCTTCTCTTCTCCAGGCTGAACAATCCCAATTCCCCCAGTGTTTTTTGAAGGACAGAAATTTGGAAAATTATCAACACCTACATCACAAGTAGAGGATCTGATGACCTGGTTGTTATTTTAAAAGTGTTGATTCTTGCTTTCTCCCCAAATGCTGTGGCCAAAAGTTGTGGTTTTGCCATCATCTTTGAGCTCTCTGGGAATCCGCAGGATTTCAAAAAAAGCAAAGTTTATCCCTGTCATGCTGAAATGTCCTTATTGTTACTGGGGGAAGGCAGTGCTAATGTGTGAGGAATATCTGATTCATTTCCAGAGATGTTTCTGATTTGGGAAAGAAACTGTTGGGAGGTTGTACATTCCAAAGCAGCTCAGGGTAGGAATTTCTGATTCTTTGGTATTCTCTTTAGTTTCCTTGAGGATTCAATAGGTATTTTCTTTAAAATGCTCTTGCAGTGGTACTGATTGATTTCCTGTCAAATTTATGGATTGTACAGTGGCAGGAGGAAGAGATTTCTCCCAAAGGATACAATTTGTTATCAGAAACTTGGGGGTTTGTTGGACTTCTGATTAAAGAAGGAACAGAATTTGGGATTGCTGCATCTTCCAAGGGTGATGTGCTGACATTTCAACATCTGGATGCTGCACTTTTACTCTTTGAGGTTCAGGTTATGTCTCTAATACTGGAAAGAAGTTCTTTTTCATTGTGTAATATCCGAGGAAGGCAGAAGTGAAATGTCAGAGTTTAGAACATAAATGTTTATTTTCACTGGATCCACTTTTAACAATGTTCTAATTAACAAGATGGCCCTAATTTCAGCTCTGTTCAACAGCCATGAGGAAAAGCTCTTTACATCCCATTAGGAGGAATCCTCATAAGGAGTTCCACAGCAAATATTAGCCTAAAATTATTTCTTTTAAGTGATGGGTTCATATTACAGAATAAAATCTTTAATGAGCTCAAGGGAGCTTCAGTTCAAGGTTCCATCTGGTTTTTAAACATTAAAACCATTTCTTCAACAATCAAATACAAACCACTGAGGAGATATTGCTGTACCTGAGCCTGTCTTCAGGGTGGCTTTTGCTGCCTTAAATTTGTGTCCTACAGCCCTTTCCAGCAGAGCTAGCTGCAGGACATTAAAAACCTTGCAGTGAAAATGCTTCATGCAAGAAGAGAGACAAAAGCAAACGCGATCAAAACGGAATTAGATCATTTGTGCTGGGCTGAAACGTGGGTTTGCACCAAGTGACTGATTTGCATTTTGTCAGCCTGGCTTTTTCAAGAGCCTGAAACATTTCTGGCCACGAGAGGCTGGGTTTTATATCCAAGGCTGGATTCCTTCAAGGCTTCGGGTCCTGTGGTGGATGAGAGAACATCCATTGACTTCAGCTGGAACGGGATCAAGCCCTTTAGACATGCCATGAAACATCTCCCTAAAGCCTGTGAACTTGAGCCCGGTATTTATCAAGCCTGTGTCATATTATATGTTGAAATCAGGCAACAATTGTGTTTTCATATGGCTCTGGCAAGAAACCAGGAGAGACTCGGGGATTTCACTGACTTTCTCATGGAGAGAAGCTGGAGGAAATATTTTTACAACACTCTGCAGGGAGAAACTTGGTGGTTTGCTCCCCGTTGTCTGTGGTGCTCAGCCCTGGAGAGGCTCTTCCCTCCATTTCTTGGTAGTCCATATTTTAACCAGTATTTAAGGGTGGAAAGACCCCTCAGCTCCTCAAGGATTGCAATAAACTGATCCTGCTGAGCCACTGCTCCTCCATCAGCTCCTGTGCTCTGTGCTGAAATATCCCAGGACGTGTGTTAAGAGGTTTTATTGGTGGGGTGGTGTGATTGCTTCCTGTGCACTGCTGAAATGAATTGTTGAGTCTCATTTAACTTAAATTCACGTTTTCTCACGCTGGTCTTGGATAAATTTAGTCTGGGCATCAACAATGCTGAAAAAGGTGAGAGGAAAACTGGTATTTTCCTCCGATATTTGCATGATGTTAAATGTGCCATTAAAATGGTGAGACTTAGGAGATGGACCTAATGGACTGTAATAATATATCATCCATCCCTGCAAGATAATCTGTGTATTCACAGGATTGTCACAGTCATATGCAAGTCATCCACTGAGATCACTGTAATCAGCCCACTGTCAGTGTTTCTTTTCATTTCCAAATGCATATCTCGGCTCTGTCTCCGTCTGCCTTGGCCAAACACCGAGGCATTTAACCGCTGACAGATAATATCTTCTGATAGGCTTTATCACTGAACCCCTTTCTTGTTTGTTTGGATGTTATCTCCTGCGAGATTGATAAAGCATTCAAACCCTATGCAGAATATAAATTGCAAGAAGAGGCGTTTGAATGTGCCAGCAGCTTGCTCAGAGCTGGCCTGGTGGGGACATTTTCAGCCTTTGAGGTGCCCTCTGGGGCCCCAGCAGTTCCTGGGACAGACGATGACGTTCCTGAAGTTTTTTGAACTCACTCTGTTTTGTGTCATTGTCTCTGAGATTTGCAACAGCAGAGAAGCAGCACGGGAAGGGAAAGTGTGGGAACACCAGCAACAATGGTTGTCTGAACGCTCCCAAAAGGCCCGGAGGCAAATTCTATTAATTAAAAGAAATAGGAAACTCCGTGGGCCTGCACTTCCCTGGGAGTTTCAGTGTGTGGGGCAGATGCTTTGGTGCAGGGCTGCTCTGGGGTTGGCTGTGGGCCAGGACTGCTTTGATTTCCCTACACGGCTCCCGGGCCTTGGCTCTGGGCTTGGTGCTGTGTCTGCCTTCTGCTTGGTCCTGTGGGGCACAGCTGGGGCTGTGTCCTACACAGGTGTTGTGTCCTACAGGGTTGTGTCATTCAGGGCTATGTCCTA
>VWZP01005998.1:1465298-1547413 GCA_013396995.1 Dicaeum eximium | reverse complement strand
CCTGGAGGGGTTTCACAGCCCTGTGGATGTGGCACTTGGGGACAGGGGCAGTGCTGGCCTTGGCAGGGCTGGGAATGGTTGGACTCGATGATCTTGGAGGTCTTTCCAGCCTGAACAAATCCATGATTGTGTGATTCCACCTCCAGGCAGAGATAAGGGCATGGCTTAGGATTAAGGAGTTTTTTGGTCATAGCTGGATCTGGACAGGTCACGGAGCTGCTTTTCCCTGTGCCCTCCCTGGACCCCTCTCCCTTTCCTGAGGATGATAAGGTGTTCCTGGCAAAACTCTCCCTCTCTGAGGGATTTTGGAACATGCTCTCTCCAAGTCTGAATTTGATAATGTCTTGCTGTGCTGCAAGACATCTGTTTGAGGGGGTTTTTGGAGAGGACTCTGAGATTGCTTCCCACAGTGATGAGTGAAGGGAAAGAAGCTTCCATAGGTGTTCTGCTGGCTGAGTTCCTGCTGGAACAATTATTTCAGTGCTTCTGGGATTTCATTATGGTGTGTAATTAGTGGAGGTGTCAGGAAAATTTGAGCCTGGGATAAGCAGGATTTTATCACTTTAGATCTTAATAAATCAATATTCCGAGGTTTAATGTTTGGAAGGGGCTTTGAGGTGTGGGGCAGTCGCCAGCAGCAATTCTGGGTCTGTTCCTTGGAGAAAAAAGGCAAAATAACTCCAATGGGGGAGCAGAGCTCCCTCTCTGTACTTTATAATCATCACACATTAAGAATTCACACGCTGACAGCTAAAACAGCTCCTCCAAATTGGGACAGCTGGGTATGTGTCCAACCCCTGTGATCCTTCCTCCTGTCTCTAGTTCACTTCTTAAAATACAGGTTTACATAACAGGTCACATTTTTTTATTTATTGATTTTTTTTTCTCTTTCTCCCCAAAAGTTCCTGAATCTTTCTAACTTATCGCAGAGCTTTCTGAACTTCCAGAATATCTCTGGATAAATTATGCAGGTTGAGGGGTGAAGAGATGGCTCTGAACTCACACATTCTGCACAAAGCCTCTCAGGGAATCGCTGGGGCTGTCACTGCAGAGCTGGGCCTGGGAGTTGATCAAGTTTGGGAAACATCATTCCCTTTCAAAACAGAGGAAACAAAACTCTCCTCTTCTGCTTTTCTATTTTGCTGCCAGTGTTTCAGTTTTCTTCCCTTCCAGGGAATTAATTTTGCTGTAGCTAAATGCAACACCTCCTCTGGAATGCCAAGCAGAGGGGAAATACTGCAGCACGTTTTCAGCTTGAAAACAAAATAATTGCTTTAAAAATAGCCTTATATTTCTTCATTTTATGATGTGCTCTCTTTAGACTTGATAATCATCCTTTCTTGTACTCGAGATACCTTCCCTCCCCACACCCACTCTCTCCTATCCCCCTGAAATTCGGGAGGAATGGGAGAAGATCTCTCTGGCAGCTTTATTTCCAACACCAGCACAGGAGATGGAGGCAGCCAATCTTCCAAAGGATTTGAGGGCAGAGGTTTTTAACATTTTTAATGAGGTTTTAATCTCTTTCAGAAGCATTTTGGTCTCTGCAGCCACGTTTGGACAACCCCTTCTCCAGGGACCACAGGAGTTTTCAACTCCTGGAGCAGAGTGGGGAAGGAGCAGATCCATAGGATTGGCCACGTGTGGTTTTCCTTTGAGGGCTTTAAAACTGGGCATTTTCATTTGGAAAAAAACCCCCAAACCCCAGCTGTTCTCCATGGGTGCAGAGGTGTGGGGAGCTGGGAAGGAAAGGAACACGAAGCACTCGGAGGGATGTGATCAGATAATAAAAATGAAGAGTTTTGGCTGACAGTTTGGAGCTAACCTGGCTTTCTCCAGCATACCTCAGGGATGACAAACGGGGAGAGCAGGTGGAAACAAATCCATCCAGCTGCCACAGCCCAGGGGAAGTTGGAAGGAGCCTGGATCCAGCAGGTCCCTGCATGTTGTGTGGAAAGTGGCTGCTTGTTCACAGTGCGCCGGTGAAAAGCCCATATTTTCTTAATGCCTTTTTAATGAACAAAAAAAAAAAAAAAAAAATCAGATGCAAGAGAATTTTCTCATTCCTTCCATTTTTAGCTTGGCTCTCAAACGTTTGTGAGTTATCTGAGAGCTCCCTGTAACGCTGGGCAATTCAGAAAGAGAGGAGGCCCACTTGGGAAAAAATCTAAAAATCTGTTTTGGGGAAGGTAAAGGCTTTTGTTTGGCTCTGAATAACTTTTGCAAAGGGAGCTCATTCTTTACATTCTGTTCTTTGTTGTGGCTCTGCCGATTTATGAGTAAACAAAACACTTGATGCCCATTTCTGTGTAGGATTTGGTGAGGATGACGTGCAGGGTTTGAAGGGAAACTTGCAGCTTTTGGGGCGAATGGAAAAACAAGGCTTGAGAGTGGTGAATTCTTGCTGGGGAACAGCAGATTGTGCAAGAGTTCTCAAAAAGAGAAAAAAAGGAGGGGGATCAGTGATGATCCTGTGTGTTTGCTGCCTTGAGAAACAGGCTGGGAATGATCTGTTCCCTGCTTTGGGCTCTTGTTAAACAAACCCTTCTCCTGGATATTTTCATCCCACTTTCAAGAGAAATTTCCCCATCCTACTCAGGAGCATTAAAATCCAAAAGAAGGGTGAGGAAGATGCTGTGAATTTGAAATCACGTGAAATATTGCGAATAATTGCAGTTAATTATTAACTTTTCTGCAGTCCCTGTTTCTGGCACAGACAGAGGGCTCGGGGAAACAGCTCCTTGTTTTTCCTCCTGCATTTCTCATGGCACAGGCTCCGTGCAGGTGATTCCTGCTCCCTCCTGCAGGAATTCACCCCTAATCACGGCTCCCCATGAGCATTTGGTGACCTGAAGGTTTCCCTTGAAAATTTTTGGTGGATGATTCCAACACTTAAAGGTATTATAGAACCTCACAGAAATTAAACCTTTTTTTTTTTTTTTTTGTGGGGATGGTGTCTGTTCAATGAATAATGTTTCATTGTTTTCATCAATGTTCAATAATTATTTCATTATTTTCATCATTATTTCATTAATATTTCATTAAAGGCTATGAGTTTTTCTCAGGAAAAAAAAAATCTGTGTTTTTTTCTAGTGGAAGCTACTCCGCTGGGAATGAGAAGTGTGGCCTTGAGGTCTGGTGATTAAAGGGAGCTTTAAATGTGTGAAACATTTCTCACATTAAAAGTCTGTACAGGGAGAACAGTTAATACCACAATTAACCTTTGTTAAAAGGCCTGTGCTATCTATCCTATGCTGTTTGATTGGATTTATTATATTGCATGGATTTATTATATTGCATATATAATATAATAAATACAATTAATATAATATATTATCTATTTTTTTATCAGTCCAAGTCAGGGATATACTTCACTACAGGAGCAGCATCAGAAAAACAACCATGAGAAATTAAGCTGAGTTTTTTGTCACCTGATTCTGTGTCTTATTTAAATCTGGTTACAGATTTCCTTTGAACATTTCACTGGTGGTGGCAAGGAGCTCAAGGGGGAGAAAAATTATAAAGAATAATCCAAATTATAATTGAGTATCCTGTCCAGGACTGGGATCTCCAGCGTGAGAAGGACCTGGAGCTGCTGGAGCAAATCCAGAGGAATCCATGGAGCTGCTCCAGGGCTGGAGCCCCTCTGGAGCCAGGCTGGGAGAGCTGGGAATGCTCCCCTGGAGAAGGGAAGGCTCCAGGAAGACCTGGGAATGTTCCCTGGAGAAGGGAAGGGAGAGCTGGGAATGTTCCCCTGGATCAGGGAAGGCTCCAGGGAGAGCTCAGAGCCCTGCCAGGGCCTGAAGGGGCTCCAGGAGAGCTGGAGAGGGACTGGGGACAAGGGATGGAGGGACAGGACACAGGGAATGGCTCCCAGTGCCAGAGGGCAGGGATGGGTGGGAGACCAGGGGTGGAGCCCCTCTGGAGCCAGGCTGGGAGAGCTGGGAATGCTCCCCAGGATCCAGGGAGAGCTCAGAGCCCTGCCAGGGCCTGAAGGGGCTCCAGGAGAGCTGGAGAGGGACTGGGGACAAGGGATGGAGGGACAGGACACAGGGAATGGCTCCCAGTGCCAGAGGGCAGGGATGGGTGGGAGATTGGGAATTGGGAATTCCTGGCTGGGCTGGAATTCCCAGAGCAGCTGTGGCTGCCCCTGGATCCCTGGCAGTGCCCAAGACCAGACTGGACACTGGGGCTTGGAGCAGCCTGGGACAGTGGGAGGTGTCCCTGCCATTGCAGGGGGTGGATCCAGATGATCTTTTAGGTCCCTTCCAACCCAAAGCAGTCTGGGGTTTTATTCCTGTGATTTCTTTGAGACCCTACCACCTCACCCAGCTTTGGATGGAATCAGGCCAGCAGGAACTGCCCATCAGCTCCTTTTGTCTTTATTAAGGAATTTTTCCTTCTCTCTGAGCGGTCTGCAAGATCCCAACTATCCAGGCACAATCATTTCAGCTGCTTCTGGAGGGGTCCCTTGCCGTGAATTCCAAGCTATTTTGAACAGGGAAATAAACCAGGGCACCTCTATGGGATGATGCACTGAAATACTGAAGAGAAAGTAGAATTTTCCCAGAACTAACACTGATCCATATAAGCAGAGCTGAGACAACCGAGCTGAGCAATCCCAGCACTTTGCAGAGTCAGGAAAGTAAACAGGAGACTCAGGAGAAGAGGCACTGGGAGCCCAGGAGAGCTCCAAGAAGGAGCTTTGGAATGACAATAACAACAACAAAAAACCGAGGGGAGAGTTCGACGTCAGCCTGGCAGAATGACTGGTGTCATGTTAAAGGGAGCTCATCTGCCAGAGCCTGCTGCCAATCCCCACATTTCCCTGCCTTCACAAGTCCCAAGTGTGCAGCTGGGAGGCTCCTGAATTTCATCACTGTGCACTGGCAGCTGGGGAATTTGTCAGCAGGCGTTTCCAGCCGGGGGATGTCTGTGCAGAGCCATGGATGGATTCTGTGTCTGTGCAGAGCCATGGATGGGTTCTGTGTCTGTGCAGAGCCATGGATTCTGTGTCTGTGCAGAGCCATGGATGGATTCTGTGTCTGTGCAGGGCCATGGATGGATTCTGTGTCTGTGCAGGGCCATGGATGGATTCTGTGTCTGTGCAGAGCCATGGATGGATTCTTTGTTGGATGTGCTCTGTCCAGTCTGCGAGTGCTGGGCAGGGATCTCTGCGGGGCTGCAGGGAAAGGAGCTAAAGCACCTGATTTCCTTATTGCTTTGCTTTTATAGCTGGGTTTTTGAGAAGTCTGCATTGTGACTGGAACTCCAATGTGAAAAGTATTTCGATATGTATATATAGAAATATATATGTATAGATATAAATATAGGTATATAGATATACCACTAAAAGCGTCCAAGGCCAGACTGGACAAACTGGAATAGTGGGGAATGTCCCTGCCCATGCCCTGGAATGAGATGAGCTTTAAGATCCCTTCCAACCCAAACCATTCCATGATTTTCTGATGATTCTATACAGAAATCAGGGAACATCATTGTCTCAGGTTGAAAAATGTAGCTGGGGGTGTGAATTCTACTGCCATCTGTTAGAGGTGGGGCAGTTATCTTCTGTTAATTAGGCAGTTTTCTTTATGTCTTCCACAACCAATCCTCCCTCCAAGAAATCCACTCACATCACCATTATTTTCTATTTTTTGCTTTTTTCAGCCTAGCTCTAAACAACTCTTATTTCCCACTATGCAATACCTGAATGCCAAAATCTTGTTGATCTATAATTCAGTTGATTTTTAAAAATATTATTTAAACATGCTAGAAATACGACAGCAATGATTTCTCATGTACATTATTTCCTTTTTTCTTTGCATTTCTAGACCTGTGAAAAGTAAGAGGGAGAAAAATGTCTGTTTAAAGTAGTTTGCTGAAGACCATGTAGGAAATCTCATTTTTAGCAATGGTCTGTGGGCTCATCTCTCTTTAACTGAGTATTAGAGAAATTCTGGGCAAAATTGTGCCTTAAAGGCACAGCTCTGGAGCGTTATCTGTGTGGAAGAAAGGGAGACCTAAGAACAAAAAAGTCTTTTTCATTTGGAGTTCACTTTGTAATATCTGGGAAGCACATTTTGCAGTGGGAAGGCTGCCAAAAGTCTGGCTCTGTAGTAAATAAACATTTTGGGGGAAAAGCTGGCTGAGAGAGGATGGTTGGTGAAGGAGGATCTTGAATGTCTAGTTATTTTTTATTTATTCACATGAATTCTGACCTTGTGTGTGGCACCTTTATCTGTATAATTGACAGGTTCATCCTCCTGGATCCCTGGAAGTGCCCAAGGCCAGGTTGGATGTGGCTTGGAGCAGCCTGGGATGGTGGAAGTGTCCCTGCCTGTGACCAGGGGTGGGACTGGATGAGATTTATGGTCCCTTCCAACCCAAACCACTCCATCAAAATCAAATTAACCCCTCCCGTGCCATGGCTGCAGGTGCAGACTCCTCCTGCTCTGAACTGAGCTCTGAGGAAGGTTCATCCCACAGGGAGAGAGCAGCAAATCCCGGGATGCTGCTGTCTCCTCCGAACACCCAGATCTTGCTGAGGGGGATCTGCTTCAGAAATGAAATTGTGACACACAAAGGGGAAAAAAGATCTGCTTCAGAAGTGAAATTGTTACACACGAAGGGAAAATAAAGTGGCCTTTTAGCTTAAAAGGATCGCAAAAACCTGTCCTGGGAGGGGTCAGGCCCCTCTGTCTGCCATGCTCTGTGGACATTTGGGATTCTGATGACAAAAGGAGGATGCCAGGACGTTGCTGGCTGTGCTCTGGGTTGAATTCAGATCAATAACTTCTCTCAGTTTGATCAAACTGTGCTTTGTGGTGCTGGATCTCTCTTGGCAGAGCTCCTGGTGCAGTAACTGCTGGAATTTGGTTGCTTCCTTCGTCGTGCTGGGGAGCACAACCTTCCTCTGAGCCTGCCCTGAGGGAGCTGAAGAAGGCTCAGATTCAGAGCTGGGCTTTCCCAGCCTCTCTCAGTCCCAGGCTGCTGGAGCTGGGAGCTGATTCAAGCACTGGATCTCACTGGAATTATCCATCCCATGAAATCCCTGCAGTGCCTGCGAACAGCAGAGCTCTGCTTGCCACAGAAAGTCCAGGTGCATCCGTGGGGATGAACCTTATTTCACTCCCCTCACCAGCTCGGGGAAGATAAAGCTAAAATCCTTTTGCTGGCCATAAATAAATAAATAAACAAACTAAGGAGTTCAAGTATGTGTGGCATCCTGCTTTCCCTGAGCAGGCAGTGCAAACAAACAAAGCAGCCTTTTTGCCCCCCTCCTGCTGCAGAACTTTGCCAATTGATGCTGGAGTAGGAATATTAACACACGCCCGCTGCAAAATGTGATCCCCTTTGGGGTCTTGGAGATGAGCTCCTCTGAAGTGCTTTTTTCTTCGGCTGCCTGACAAGGTTTTTGGCTCCACTTCAGTCTGGTAAGGAGACAGCTGCTCAACTTCTGACACAAATGAAGAAAATTGATGAGATGCCATCTCCAAAATTCCCTTTTTCCTGGCAGGCACTTCTAGGCTGAGTGCTAGGAGTCACTCAAAGGTTTGGGAATTTTTTTTTTAAACCTTAGTTAGGGCAGGATTTGGGGTTTGCTTTGTTGGCTGGGCTGTTTCTAATAATGCTCAACAATTGCATAGAAACTGAATCTTTGGCAACATGAACAAGGATCACAGAATTTACACTTCCACTTCCACAGCTTGTTTGCTGTTGTGTACTGAATTATATCCATGGGTTTGCATAATTCTGAGCAATTTATTCATCTCTGTTTGTTGTGGAAATGCAGGTGACAGAATCTCCGAGGGGGCCCTGTAAGGATGGGTTTTCTTGGGGTGTTTCTGAGTCTGGGTTTTCCCAGGGTATTTTTTTAGGAGGGTAGAGATGTGGCTGTGTGAGCCAGAGGAATAATGTCAGCAGCTCCCAGAATTGTGTGCCCACTGTGAAATTCCTCTGTTCCTCTCTGGAGTGGGAGAGCCTGGAGATGCTCTCAGGATTTTGAAGGCCACTCATTAGAGGGAAAATGTGTTTATTTTTCAGCTGAGCACAAAGGAAACTCCTCTCATTGTGCTTCACTTCCATGCTCCTCAGGATAACAAAAACTACATTTTCCATGTTCCTCTTGAACTATTTCCTCTGAGTTTCATCTACAAAAGACCTCAGCTGTGTAAAGTGCACCTTCAGTCCTGTGTGGCTAAAAAAGCATTAAATTTATTGCATTTCTATCCTGTTACATTAGAAACAAACCCCTGTGCTAGCCCAGCTTTAGACTTTATGCCACTTCTTGATTATCTTTATTGTGGCAAAGGCTTTGGGCTTGACACACGCTCTGCTGTTCCTTTTTAAACCTCCCTGGAAAAGCAGCCATGGAAAGCTCTGAATAATGCACATGACATATGCTGCCTGTCTCTCAGAGGGAACTGGAGAACCTGACAGCAATTTGCATTTTTGGAGCTGCAGAAGAGATGCAGGAAACTTTAGGCAGGAGTTTTTGGGACTCTGAGGTCAAACCAAGAAGAAGAGTTCAGAGAAGCTCCAGCAGGGATGGGAATTGGATGGAGAACAGAGGATGGAGCACACAGCTGGCCTGGAAAGAAATATAATCCAGTTGATGTCACTTTAAGTTCATAAAGACATAGTTTTCCTTGGGATGGTAAAACTTGGGTCCTGTTTGACAAACTTAGAGGAACAGGCACAGGATCTCCTGGTTGTCCATGCAGGGCAATGCTCAGAAAGGAGGGGCTGTGGATGTCTCATGGCAGTAAATGATGGCTCAGTGCTCACCTGAGCTCTGTTTTCTTTCTCAGAGGTGGAATTATGAATTAACATCAATTTTCATCACTCTCTTCTGTTGTTACTTAGCATTCCCTGAAACCCTGTGGGAGATGGGTGATTCCTTTGCAGTAGCTGGAAGTCAAACACACAGTGGTAAAAACACCTTGGTTATTGAAAATAGGTAAAAAAGCCTTAACCAAATGTCATGGAATCATGGAATGGTTTGGGTTGGAAAGGACCTTAAAGCCCAACCAATTCCACCCCTGCCATGAACAGGGACATCTTCCACCATCCCAGGCTGCTCCAAGCCCTGTCCAACCTGGCCTTGGGCACTGCCAGGGATCCAGGGGCAGCCACAGCTGCTCTGGGCACCCTGTGCCAGGTCCTCTCCACCCTCCCAGGGAACAATTCCCTCCCAATATCAAATTCTGTGTTGAAGCCTGGCTGTTATTAATCCAGTATTTTGTAGAGGTAACCAGACACCGATGAGCAGCTCTGAGAGAAGAAGATGAAATAACAAATTAAGTGAGGTTTGGGTTTTGGTTTTTCTTAATAGAAGAAATTAATTTACAAGAATCAAATACTGCACCCCCAAACCTCATTTTCGCTTCCATTCTTCATTGCAAACTAGTGACAGGCACAATCAAAAATTCCACTTTTCTGGGGAATTTTGGGATGAATTCCCCAGTCAGCTCATGCAATGGCATTTGGAGGTGGCAGCTCTGTGACAAGAGAGGCTGTGGGGACACTGCTGTCCCTCCCTGCCTCATCCCAGCTCCACCAGCTTTACATCCATTAGTGACTGATGTGGGATTTTCCTGGATTGTATTAACTGGGAGCCAGTTTTGATGTTTTCATCTTGAACAAGCCCATTTTTGTTGTTGTTGTGGTTGTTGTTGTGAGGATCTGTTTTTTGTCCGGCTGAGCTCTCCCAGAGTGGAGGGCTCGGTCTGGAGCTCCTGCAGGTGGGAGCACAGGACTCGTGCAGCAGAATTTACCTTTTTCTAAAATATTCCCCCAGCTCCTTTGTCTCTTGGCAACTGCAAAAATAACTCCATCAAGAATAAACCTGCAAACAAGGGCGAAAAAGCAGAACTGTGTGAAGACATGAAATACTCTCGTTTAAATAGTGCTGGAAAGCGATTTCCTCCCCCTGTACCCTTCCAAGGCTGGAATGATGTGCTCTGATTCTTAAACACAAATCCTGACTTGCATAAATTCAGAGATTTCATCTGTGCAGAGCTGCAAATTGCTGGGATAGTAATACCTGGATATTTTATGGCACATCCTTAAGTCAATAGGCAAAAGGGTTCTGAATAAAAGCCTTAAAATTACCTCATGAATTATTAACTCTTCCCTGTATTACCTTTGAATTATAAAAGCCTGGAAAAATAGGAAGGAGAATTGAAAACATCAATCTCAGGTTCTTTAAAAACGTAATACTGATCATTTGAGCAGTGTACAAATCTTTTATTAAAGATAAAGAGGAAGCCATACTTTTTTATTAACTCCAGGATATGTTCAATCCACATGATTAAAAATCTCATTACTAACTCAAGTCGGGGAAGTGATTTATTGCTGAAACAAAATGGGAGGTGTTTTGCTGCCCAAAGCTGTATTTATGGTGAAAAACCCCTCTCAATTTTTATCTCCTTTTCTGGGTTAGGTATTTCTAAGGGTGGATTGGGTTTTCCTGGGAATGAGGGAGTTTTACTCCAGCCCGCAGGTGAAACACTACTACCTTAAGAGGGAAAGCCTGAAGTAAAATTATAGGTACCAAGAGATATTTTCCTCTAGTAAATTCAGCTGGAGCAAATGATTTTGTCTGATTAGGTAATAGGATGTGCAGGAAAAAAAAGAAAAATCAGGATTTTATGCAGTTACCATTCAAGTGGAGCTAATTCTGTAAAGCAAGTGTAGATATTTTAGGGCTTCTTCATGTATAACATATACTAATATTTCCTGATAACTATAGTAGGGATGTAGTGCTCTAAAGGAGCTTGAAGTCTCATTTGACAATGATTAAAAAATGATCAACCCAACAACATTTTTTCCCAGAAATACCATCCTACTTTGGGAGATACGTCTGCAGATCACAGGCAATATTTTTGTCCTGCTACCTGAAACAGGTCAAATATTTTGTGTTGCGTTAGGCAGCTCTATGGGTGAATTGTACTCAATGTCTTAAACACTGAATTATGCCCAGCACGAGTTCCAGGACTATTTATATTCCACCCTACAATGTAAAATGGAGATAATACTGAATTTATTTACGTCACGGCAGCTGTGGAGAAACTGGGTTAGACACACTTGCATATAAAGACAAGACATTAAATGGTGCCATCAATTCCTGCAAGCCAGCAGAAATAGCTTTTCTCTTCCTGATAACCATGTCTGGATGGCTCCCAAGGCTGAGTGCGAGTTTTGCACATCCCACAGGAAGTTTGGATTCTCTCCTGCGCCGTGGGTGGAAAATGCCTGGTATTATGGTGACAGGTGCAATAGGTATTGAAACGTAAACCTGCTCCTGGGGAACATATTGCCAGTCCTGGGCTCTGCTCCAGAGGGGTGTTTTGGGAGAAATTACAGATCTTGAGGTAGAGAAACAGTTCTGGAAATAGGTTGCCTTCAGAAAAAATTGGCAGCTTTTCAGCTGTTCAAAATGTTCGGAGTGGGGAAGATGGAGCTGGGAGGCTCAGGAAGCAGCGACAGGGGCAGGGTGGGCTGGAAAGGTGGGGCAGAGATCTGGGGGTCATCCACCCTGGTCACTGGTGGAGGGGTTCTGGTGGAGCCCCGGTCACTGAGAATTCCAGACTTTCTGTGCTGCCAGGCACTGACCCCCAGAGAACACTGCATGGGACCTGAGGCCCTGGAGAAGGCTCCAAAATGGAATGGCAGCACTGGGATTGTGGGTGTGGAGTGTGAATAGAAGTGTGTGATAGCACAGGGTGGAAAACTCAGAGTTTAAGGGTTTAGAATACAGTAATGGATATAAAGCAAGATGGAGGTTTTAGGGCTGAGGCTGCTCCTTCTTCTTCACCTTCTTCTCCATGGGTTTGGGTGCTGTTGTGTGATTGGATAAAAAAGGCCCCACTGGGGGCAGGGTGGTTGTTATTGGGTTAAAAGTAAAAATAATTGAGGTGTCATTTCTTAATTGGACAGTTTGTCCTTAACAGGCCTTGCAGAGAGAGAGACAGGGCTCCATTTTTAGTTTGTTAGAGTGAAGTGCTGCAGAGCTCAGGGTGTGTGAGACTGGGATATCGATGAGAACTGATAAACACCTGAGTCTGAATAGAAATACCAGCTCACACATTTAATCCTGACCCTGGCACCAAAGAAGCAAAGACTGCACAGGGTTCCTGTGAGGGGCGGCAAAACCGCGGTCCGTGGGTTGGTCGGGCCCCTGGACTCGTGTCCCTCGTTGTGTTTCCCTCTGGATTCTGGGCTTGATGTGCTGAGCACCTCTCACTCACCAACCTCCAAACTGCAGCTATTAAAATATAGCCAAGGTGTGGGAGCATTTGCAGCTTCTTGGTTTGAAACTCCGTGCCCATGATCTCAGCAGAGACCCGACGAGGAACGCTGCGCGTACGAGGTGGAAAAGTGCTGAGGGGACTTCTTCCAGAGGGTAGGATGGAAAAACTTTTCTAGTGAGAATCATGGAATGGTTTGGGTTGGAAGAGGCCTTCAAAATCACCCATGGGCAGGGACACCTTCCACTATCCCATGTTGTTCCAAGCCCAGTCCAGCCTGGCCTTGGACACTGCCAGGGATCCAGGGACAGCCAGATATTCTCTGGAATATCTGAAGGAGGACATCTTCAGCTTCCAGAAAGATCTAGGCATTCCGGGGGGATGTCAGCAGGCACAGCGCTGTCAGCATGTCCCTCAGACTTTGTTCTCTGTGAAATAAATGTTCTCTCCTCAGTAAATAATTCTCTGTCAATTTGCAGCCTTAAATCTGCTGTGGAAATGTGTCTTCAGCTTGGGAAGTTCTGGGATATCAGGAATTAGAGGTTGGGTTCCTCCCCTGCCTGTGTTTGGTCTGTGGTAATTAAGCCATATGACTGGGTTAGGAAGAGCAAAACAAGAAAAATGCCCCCAACCACCTTTTAAAAAATCTATCTCCAAAATGGGCTTTGTTGTCACAGTTATGGCAGTTGAGGGAAGCTCCTCAAGAGAACAAGAACTTGTTTTATCGGGGAAATATGCTTTTCTTTCTTTTTTCCTGCTCTATTTGCTCATGAGTGTTGTTCTGTTTTCATTCCCATCTGGAAGGCACCATCTCCCTCTGAAATCTCTGTGTGAAACAGCACCAAAGTAGGTGATAATGAGCACATTCCACATCTGATGGTGATTAACAGGGAGCACTCAAGATCCTGACTCCTCACTGGAGGAATTTCTGCCTGTAAATCCATTACAGCCAATATCTGCTCAGCCCGAATCTTCCAGATTTCTCCAGCTTTCCAAGGAGTGGTTCAGGTTGGGTTGGGAGTGTCATGTCCCTGTTTCTGTGCTTGGGGAGGCATCTCAGAGACCCCCAGCACCAATATTTTGCTTTTGCATGTCAGTGCTCACTAATGCAAACATGGGTTGGGCTACTCCTTTTGTCATGTTGAGAATGAAAAAACATGAATTAGACAAGATGAATTTTAAAAATATATGCTAATGTATATGGTAAATGGGATAACTGCTCAATTTGGAGCTTATATGGATTTTGTTTTTCAGGAATATGCTTTGCAACTCACAGCCCAAATTCCTGCAGCCTGGATTTCATCTGCCAGACCCTGATTTTTCTCTTCATAAACCCTTGGGGAGTTTGCATTTGCGATTTGGTTTGAGTTTAACTCTACTGTGGTGTAACTGCAACGTAAATTTATCGTGCAGGTTATCAGAAAATCCGATTTGGAAAATCTGAGGGAAAGACAACAGCTTGAAAAAGGGATGGGAAAATTACAGAGCTAAATAGGCACCCAAATAGTCTGCCTAACAACCATGGAAGTGATAAGTTTGGATTAGGGTCTAATTTACAGCTTCTATATATTGTAACTTTTCCCGTGGAACACCAAGTCGATGTCAATGATTTGACATTGCTTTCAAAAAGTACAATTACAGTATATTCCACAGAAGAGTTATGTTTCACAGGAGCCCTTTGTTAGACTTGGCAATAGGCTTGACACAGCCTGGTTCAGAGCTGAGTATTCCACTTTTTTTCTCCAAATCATCGTTCAATAAGATGCTCAAAAGCCCAAAGGTTCATCCATCAAAACAGAATTTAATTGTATTTATTTGTGTTCTTGTGCCTGCCTGTATTTTATGTGGAGAGATTGGGAAGTATGAAAAGTTTTCCAGGTCGAGGCTGGAATATGTGCCAGACCTGAAGAGGTGCATCTCTGCTAGGGGTGTGTGATAACTCAAGAAACACCACAAATACCCCCAGAGCAGAGCTGTGAAGAGGAGCGTGGTGTTGAAAGGGAATTAAAATGTGTATTTTTGTGAGCGTCTGCCTCGTGTGAGAACAGATCCCTTCAGATCTGGCCTCTTTGTGGGGAGTGCTGTGAGAAGGGCTCTTTGTTCAGCCTCTACCTGGTGGCTTCTCAAATATCCCCGTGGTTTTTCAGGCTGGGTTTGTGTCTTGGTATGAACCCCGGGGCTATGGATGGTTCTGGCTTTCACCTCATCCCATGCCAGCACAATTCCTTCCTGAAGCCAGGGCTGGGAAAGGCAAAGACTGAAATGGGAAAACAAAATAATCTGTGTAAAGTCCTATATTATAGAGGGTCTTTCTGCTGTGTTCTTCACCCCAAATGTGCTTTTTGGGGCACAACCACAGGGAAATGTTCACATTCTGCTGTATAAATGAAGTGTGGGGCCATGAAGTGCCTTATCCTGACCATGGCAAAATAAGGGTTCTGTTTTAAAAAAACCCCACTTAAATATGGAAATAAGGCCTCCTATGGAGAGTTGAAGCAGATTAAGCAGGTAACTCCTGGTATTTCTTATGGAAAACTTTGCATCTTCAACTCCTCTGCTTTAGCTGAAGGCTAAACCTGCTCAAACCCACCACTGCTGATTAATGCGTAGGAAATACTCACAAATCTTCTTCCAGCCAGTGTTCTCAGGTAGTTTGTGGATGTAAGGATTTGTGTAGCATTCCAAATTCTCCTGGCAGCACCTTTTCCCTCTGCAGTTTAATACTGGGAGTTGAAGAACGATGAGAGCTGCGTTTTAATTCCGATATTCTGGTGGTGAAAACCTGATTGTGTCAGGATGTTCCCCAAAGCTCTGGAGAATCCCTCTTGATGTCACAACATGGGACTGAACCGACACAAAAGGGGAAAAAAAGGTCACAAACACAAGACTCTTCATGAAACATCACTCTAGAGTGGTTTTTAGGCATCTGAACACAAACCTTGGATGATGTTGAGTTCCAGGTTCGGGGCAGAGGAGATGCTGTGCAGCGTGGCAGCTGAGTTACCACACGTGGTCAGGCCTCCACTGGTCCCTGCCCCACTTTTGGGAGTCCCACAACCTCCCTGACAGTGGGCATCTTGGGAATTCTAGGATTATCTGGTCCTTTTGGATTTACTGCCCTAAAAGTGATGCCATATCTTGACAGATGGTGTCAGCTTTGCCACGGATCTAAGGTGATCGCAAGAAGATATTGGCTTAAAAATACAAATTCTGGGGACAAAACAGTGAAATCAAATAATAACAATCCCTGTTAATACTATCTTCATAACAAACTCGACTCTATTTGCTGTTATTTCTTAGTTATTTCCCCACAGTTTTCAGCTCTTTGGGATTGCTGTCTGTCTCTGACTGGTTCTGAAGGACATTTGCTGGGATGCTTCAGGAGCAGAGATACTGACCTTGGCATGATTTGCTTTAGGAATGAGGTGATTCCTTCAAATTCCCTCTGTGGCATTCCTTTGGGGTAAAAGTACTAAAGCAGCAGCTTAATGAGGTAATTATAATTAATATTACACAGGGGTTTAGAGCCCTCAGGCGGGAGTCTCAGCTCCGTGGTCTAACTCTTGATTTAAGGGAACATCTTGAATACATTATTTACATCAGATATTAGACCTGCTGTGCCAGTGACTGCAAGCCAGGGGATTTATTAGCACCACATCTATTTATTTGGAAGAAATTCTGTGTAATGAGCAAAGCTACAAACTCAGTTTGGAAATAAACAGATGTTAATATCAGATAAATGATAGATAAGTTCAGTCTGGCTCCTGGAGATATCAGGGCAAATGCTCTGCTGGAGATTTAATGTTAATTCAGGGGTATTTTAGGATACCACTCCCAGTCTCGTGACACATTGGGCTTCTGGAATCTCACTGCAGAAGTCTTCTGGGTTTTGAGGTATTTCAGCTCTTTTTGTGTTTATTGAAATACACTTGGCCCACTTCAAGTAGCTTCCAAAGCTTTAACCCTTTTTGTTCCTTGATGAGTGGAACCATTTGTGGCTGTGAGATGGGATGGGCACAGAGACCCTCAGGTGCAGCTCTCAGCTCAAACGGGGGTTATTGAGTCCAGCTGGAAAAAACCTCCATGCTCTGCAGGTCCCCAGAACTCTCTCTGTGGAAGGAGATACTGGTTTAACCCAATTTTAAACATTTATTTTTTATCTTGAATGTCTATGAAGTTGTTTGGTTTTCCTGTTAATATTTGGCATTACTCCTACTGATATTATGGACAGTTTTTGAGGTAAGTCTCAGCAAGTTTTATTCATCAACTCCTGGCAGGAGGTTGTGGTGAGGTGGGGGTCAGCCTCTTCTCTTGGGGAACCAGTGATAGTGATGCCTCAGGTTTATCTTTTATATGTTTCAGATTCTGTGCTGCTTTAGTGTGTGGGTCTGGGCTTCACATTAAGGGATGCTGAGCTCTGTGCACAGAGCAGGGAGACAAAACAATTCCTGCTCCACCTGGGGACCAAGGACAAATGATCCAAACCTCAGGCCCAAGAGCACAAACAGCGTGGGCTGAAGAGAGAAAAACAAGAAGGATGGGACTGGATGGGCTAAAGCTGGAATTGGACAATGAACTCCAAGGTGCAAATGGAGCAGAACTGATCAAAGTGCCAGAGCCGTGCCCGGTGTCCATTTTGTGCCCATTTTGGTTCCTCTTGGGTGCAGCCCTGGCTGGGCTCTTGTGCTGCCCAAGGTGGATCCATGGAGGAAATGCTTTGAATAAATCCCTGCTTTATTCTGTGACCCTGCCCAGCCCCTGCTCTGGGGCAGCCTCTCAAGGCATCAGTAGGACACAGAGAGATATTTTCACTAAGGGAGGTCTGGGCTGGATATTAGGAAAAAATTCTTCACTGAAAGACTGAGCAGGCATTGAAATGCTTGAGGAAGTGGTGGAGTCACCATCCCTGCAAGTCTTTAAAAAATGAGTGGATGTGGCAGCTGGTGGTGATGTGGTTTAGTGGGAGTAGGGGTGTTTTCCAACCTTAATGATTCTGTGCTCTGATATCCAAATGGACCAACAAGTGGAATAACTGAAGGAAATATGGGAAAAGCCTGGATGTGGCAATGCTGAATCCTGATCCAGAAGGTGCCCTTATGTCTGCCACAAATGCTGCATGAACACCTTGTAAATTCTGCATCTGGGGCTTGTGTGATAACTTTCCTGTGGATTAAGATTTCCAAAAATATAAGGCTTTGATTCCCCTGAAATGCTGGCACTTTGGGTTTTCTCTCTCTCCCTGCCATGGACAGACACCTGCAGTTTTCCCTGGTGGTGTGAGGAGAGTGGAATGAGTGAAATTAGGCCTCTCATTTTGCTGGCGTTGCTGTGTTTGCTCTAAGAGTGAAAAATTCATGGCTCCAGGTGACATGGGTGTGCAAAACCAGAACAGCCTGGGCTGTGGCTGGAGCCCTCCTGACCCATGAACTTGCCTGCTTGGCTCATGTTCCTGAAGCCTGATGTCCCAAAGCCAGCAGGAAAACTTCCCTAAGCATCTGCTGCCACAGCAGGGCTCTGCTGGAGGAGGACACGGGGACCTCCTCATGCAGATGAAGCACAATTTACACAGTAAAGATATTTTCTGTAAGTGCTGCAGGTGAACTGAGTGGAAAACAGAGTTCTGCTGATGCTGCTGTTCTTTGCTGTGGTATTGCTGCTGCTGAGGCCAGACATTCCTTGATTTCTAAATGTAGGTGGGTTTTTTGTGGATTCAAAGCAGCTTAATTCCACAAAGGAGAAGGCAATTTGTGCATCATCTCTGTTCTGTGCCCTGGTCCTCCTTGCACCATCTGGATCAGTAAGTTTGGGGATGAATGCCCTGTTCTCTGTGGTGGGATGTGTTGTGGTTTTTGGTCACAAGAAAGATGGGAGCCCAACCCTTGGGCCCTTTGGAGGGGGTTCCCCTGCTGAGTTCTTTTCCAGGGGTGAAGAACGAGCAGGACTCTCTTTCTCTTGGTCTTCAGGGTTTTGTGTATTCTTATCTTATCTTAAGTTCAGCACCGTCTGCACCAGACTTAGCATGGGAAAGGCAAGGCACAAAATGGACCCAAACACCCAAACCAAGGCACAAAATGGACCCAAACACCCAAACCAAGGCACAAAATGGACCCTGAGCACCCAAACCAAGGCCTTTTAAAGATATTTTACCCAATTATCTTCTAACACCTACTTTGTTTCTACTTTTCTACCAATAACTCCTACTGATCTATTCACGTAACTTCCACATTACTACTCACACTAACCAATAGTCTTCTACAACAAGTACTACAAGAAATGGAGGTGAAAAGGGACAAGAAGAAAGAAGGGGTGACACCCCAAATCCTCCATCTTGTGTTCTATTCACTCTCATATTATAATCCTAAACCCCTAATTTCTACACTCTATAATACACCGTGAAAAACTACCACTACTACATATTACTCCTTGTGTGCTCTAACTCATCCCAAAGTTTCGGCAATTTTCCCCAGGGACGGAGGTTTAAAGCAGAGTTCTGCTGAGGGTCAGAATTTCTTAAAACAGGCAGAGAGACATTCCCTGTGCCCTGGATCCCAACAGGATGTAACATCAGGCAGTCTTGGTACAGATTTTGATAAATAACTCCTGTAAATATGATCCAGGTCAAAGCCGTTCTCCCTCTGCTTCTGCTTAGCCCTTTAATTTATTATTATTTTTTAAAAAAATCATTTCTCACCAGCACATGGGGGAGAGCAGCCCACTGAGCTGCAGCTAAGCAGGATTGATGGTTTTCTTCCACCTACCCCAGTTTAATTAGGCTGTTCCTATTTCCTGCCCCTCATTACACCACTGCTGCTCCCCGACACAGCACTGCAAACAAATTATTAGCAAAGCACAGAGGAACACAAGCTGCTAATTTGTTTTGGTCTCTGCTGGAAAATTGCAGTTGTACATATTGCTTTTCAAAGTATTTTGTGGGGCCTGACACAGAGCTTGGCTGTCTAACTGTTGCTTTGCAGAGGAACAAGCTTTGGCTGGATTATTAATTATGCATAACTCTGTATATATATTAATTATATTATCCATTTCTCTTAGGACAGACAGAGGGGTTCAGGTGGATGCAGACCAGGAGGGCTTTTGCATTTCATGACTGCACTTGTGTCCCTGCAGCTACAAGGGAAAATGGGAATTTTAAAAGGAGGTTAACCAGCACATGGTAAATTCTGTTGCTGAGAGCACGAGTTGTGATTTTAGTGTGTGTCAGCTGGCTGAGTGAAATCCCAGGTCAGGGCATTGCAGCAATACAGGATTCTGGCACGGGGTAAAAATAAACACAAAACCAGGAAAAGAAATGAATTCTGGTTGTGCCTTTCTGGTTTAGGCTTTAAGAGTGGTGAGTGGAACAAATTCACAGCTGTGGGATGGGTTTGGGGTACTGGAGTGGAAGGAGCCACAGTCACAGGAGGGTGGCAGAGGCAGGGAAACAGCCAAGAAGAGACCCTGGTGAAAGGCTTACACTACACTGAGGTCCCTGAAACTGTTCATTAATTGAATTTACAGATCCTTACACCATTTTAAAATTTTCTGTTTGAAAGTTGATTTTTTTTTTCATTTAATAGGGGGAAATATTCATAGTAATGACCCAAAGTGGCTTGGTTTATCCTCATTACAAATGCACACTTCATTCATTAACTGTGTGGGTTTTGGGATACTTTCTGGGGAATGAGGAAGATTTATTCTGAATTAACACCACCACTCTCCTCCCTCAATTTGCTGTTTCTATGCCGTGAGGTTTGTGATGTTTATTATTTTGCAAGGTTTGGGTCTCCCTAAAGTTGAGAAAAAACTGCTGACAGAACATCCAACATGGCTTTGAAGATTTCCAGGGGTGAGCAATCCATCACTTCTCTGGGCAACCTCTTCTGTTCAGTAGGAGGTAATATTGGAATATAGGAATTTGGGTTTGAATAGGATTGTATTTCGTGTCGAGCAAAATTCTGCTTTGGTGGAATATTTTTATAGCCTGACAAAATCAAACCTGTGTGTGGAAGGTGGGCTGGGGAAAACTCAGTTCTTGGGCTAAAGAACCAAAGTTCTAGGTGACCTCTTTTGAGTGAGTATTGGCATCATTATTTCTGTGCTCTCCTAATGAGTCATGCAGGGAGAGCAGGAGCTCAGATTCAGTTTGAGATTCTCCAGCTTGAGGTAAGGAGCAGGAACAGCACAGGAATTCACAGGAAGGGAGTGGATGATGTTTAAACATTGCTCCATCCTTCCTCGAGCGTGTGAAATGGCAGCTGAGATTAAAGCAGGTCATCTCTGCTGAGTGATTTCACAACGTGCCAGTTCCTGTGACCCTGTGAGATGGGGAAAGTCAGCTGCTGGCACGAGGCTGAGCAGAGAGGGTTTCGAAAGGGTTTTGTTTGTGCAGCACACCCCAGCGAGGACGTTCTTCGAGAGCTCGCGGTGTTGACAAAAATCCCCTTTTCTCCAGAAATGCGAGTCAGCCCAAGTGTGGTTTGCAGCTCTGGGGCTGGATCCCTCCCTGGGTGTGTAGGACAGAGGGCAGCCAGTCCCACAGGCTGCAGGATTTCATTCCTGAGGGGTTGCTGGAGCACTGCTCCTTCCTGTGCCTTCTGAATCCTTCTGGGGCAGCTGATTCCATGGGGACAGAAGAAGCATAACCATTTCCTGCAGGGAAGGAGTTCTTTCTGTGCTCTGACAAGCCAAACAATAACAAAAACAACCTTAATGACAGGCCAAATTTATGTTTGCAGACCTTCCCACCTGTTTTTGTATGTAAAAAATTATGAGTGAGGAGTTTTTTGGTTCCTTGTGCAGGTGGATGTGGGACTGAGCTGCTTCTAACACCACTGGGATTTTTCTTTCTCAGATGTGGGACATCCAAAAATCCTTTTGTAGGGGAGCTTTGCATCTTAGAGGGCTTAAGGGGAGTTCTGTCAGCTGTTCCTGAGTGAATTAATAATGACTGATGCTTCCCTGTGAGGGTGCTGAGGCCCTGGCACAGGTTGCTCAGAAAAGCTGTGGCTGGAAGTGGCCAAGGCCAGGTTGGATGGGGCTGGGAGCAGCCTGGGACAGTTGGGAAGGAATGTGGACACATGGAAAAGTGTCCCTGCCCACAGCAGGAGATTTGGAATGGGAGGATCTGCAGGATCCCATCCAACCCCACCCATCCATGATTCCAATCCACGTTTTTTATTGCAGCACCTCAGCCATGACCAGGGGACTCCAGGGACCCCAGCACAACCTCTGCCTCTCTTCTGAAAGCTCCTTTGCCCTGGAAATGCCTCAGGGACCTCCTTTATCCCACTGAGGGCTTTAGCAACCAGGAAATTTCCAGAATCTGTCACAAATAAATGGGTTTTATTTTGGTTTTAGAACAGCATCACCTTCCAGAAACTTTGTGAACAAACTCAGGAGTTGCTGTGTTCTAGATCTGCAGTCATGGCAAACAATAGCATTAGGGAGGGAAAAAATAACAGAAGGGATACATTTTTCATTTTAAATTATACCCAGCTTTCTTAAAACAAATTAAATTGCACTTAACCAAAGAATACAGATAACAGTATTAAGCACAATAGAACATTTTAATTACTAAGAAAAACAAATGTCCATGTCTGTAGCTGTAATTAAGGGCGAGCTGGATTTGCTGTGCATTAGTGTGACTTGTATGTCTGAGATACAGTAATTGCCCCAATCCATCAGGAGCTCCAGCCTTGACATCCTGGCCATGGAGAGGCAGGAATGGGGTGAGGCTGTTGGGTGGGGTGTCTGACCAGTGATGGGGCTGAGCTGCTGGAATTCCCAGCCTGGGGATTCCAGCTGTGCTCCAGGCAGCTGTGCAGGGAGCCAGGAGCTCCCTGGAGGCTCCAGGTGTTTGCCATGGGTGACACTCCATCTCTGGGTGGGGATGGGAGACAGAGCAGTGCTGGAGCTCTCTGAGTCCTCCCAGTCACAGGAAGGGGTTTGGGAAGGAGAGGAAATGGCTCCAAGTTAAGCCAGCAAAGGTTTAGGTTGGTTATTAGGGAAAATTTCCTCATGGAAAGGGCTGTCCAGCCCTGGCACAGCTGTCAGGGCAGTGGGAGCATCCCCATCCCTGGGGGGCTTTCAAAGCCATGTGAATGTGGCACTTGGGGACATGGGGTAGTGCTGGCCTTGGCAGTGCTGGGGAGTGGTTGGGCTCAGCATTAAAGGTATTTTCTAACCTTTAAAGGTCTTTTCTAACCACAGAATTTGGTGATTCTGTGAAACAGGGACTTTAGGGTGGAGAGGGTGCAGAGGGAAACCTGCAGGGATGAATAGGAAGAGGCTAGGAAGGAAGACACCACTCAAATTTCCCAGATTTAGTCTTGGCTCTGCTCTCTCCTCTCTCTCAGGATGGCCAGTGACAGTAAATATGGATATGGAAAGGGCTGGGAAGAGAAAAGAAACAATTTGTTCTCCGCGCCCCTTGTGATAGAACATGAGTAATGACAGCAAAAAATCACAGCAGAGAAGAGCTGGTTAAAAATTAGGGAAGAGTTTTTAATATTAAGCTTGTTAATTACTGGAATGAATTCCCTCTGGAGACTGTGAAAAGTTCTTCAGTGGAGTTCTCAGGGCAGCACGTGAGGAAACCTGAGGAGCACCATGGTGGAGCTTGTTCCATCCTTGGATGGGGTGGATGGGCCTTGGTATCTTTGACCACCTCATCCAGATGGACTCCAGGGTGGACAAATCCCACTGCTTGGGGAGGTCTGTGGAAGGCAGAGATCCACCCTGGGATTGCCTGGGGTGTCTCTCCTGGTCAGGCAGTGGAACTGCTCAAATGGGCTCAGGAGTGACCTCAAAAGGGAAACAAATCCGGGGAGGAAATGAGTCCTGGAGGTGGAACCAGCTCCCAGGCTTTCCTAGGATTAAAAATATGTGGGATGGGCTAGTGCAGACAGAATCCCAGACTGGTTTGGGTTGGAAAGGATCTCAAAGCTCATCCAGTTCCACCCCCTGCCATGAGCAGGGACACCTCCACTGTCCCAGGCTGCTCCAAGCCCCAATGTCCAACCTGGCCTGGATCAAACATCTTGAATTCATTTCCAAGCAGAGTTTTCCTCTGGCTGGAGTGGGCAGGGACATTGTTGTGTCCACAAACCTCACTAAAATGTAGGGAACAACCTCTTCTGACATGGAACTTTGCCTTGGTTTAGGGCAGCAGATGGGGAGAGAGAAAAGACATTTCTTACACTGCAGATCTGCTCCTCCTGCCGTGGCCTTTCAGCTGCCAAAAAAGTGGGAGAGCTTTGTTAGGAAAACTGCTGGTTAATGGTTAATTCCTGGGTCTGAATGCACATTCCAGAGATGCCATTGCTGATGTATTTAGCAATAAAACCCCAAATGGTGATTGCAGCAGTCCTTGTGTGGTGTCACACTGCACAAGGTGAGGAATGAGCGACTTGAGGGACTGGGGAGCTCTAAATCCACTGCCTGCTCTAAGGAGAAGGACTTTGAGTTAAAAAATCAGGAAAAAAAGCAAGTAAAACAGGTAGAAATGTCAGTTTACTGAGTGTCACTGGCAGAAATATGATTTACTTGGCAGCCAGTAAGCAAACAGGATTTATGCAGAAGTTCTAGTAAGATTTGTATTGCAGGAACAATAAATTATAATTATTATATAACTAACTTTTATATTTGATCACCTAATGCTGCAATATCTAAGTAAGCAGTGCTGTGCAGGAAGTTGTGTGTTGGATTTGAGGTACTTTCACATGTGAAGTTCCCAAATAAGGTTAAACTAACCATAAAATTTCAGAACTGTGTTAATCCACACGTGCTCTGTGCAACCCCTCAAAAACAGTAAAAAAAAGTATTTTTTCTTTTCCTTTGGGCCATTAAAAATGACTATTCTAGGGTCCCTGATACTTTTGAAGACAGAGAATCCAAGCAGGTTTCATACCCACCAAATGCAAGATTTAGTGGTAAAAATAATCCTATTTTATGTGGAAGAAACATAAAGGGACTAAGGAAAAGTCTTGCATGGAATAATTCATATTATCCAATATCTATAATTATTCATATTAATCAATTCAAATAATTCATAAATTCATGGAATTACAGAGTGGTTTGGGATGGAAAGAACCTTAAGGATCATCCAGAGGGGGGTCAGCTCCCCATGGGATTTGCTCCCTAAGCCTCCCTTCAGGACTGGAGAATGTCTCCTGGTTTTCCAGCCGGGTTAAGCATCATTCTCTGTGTCCTCACCCCAATTTACTTTTATTTTCACTGACTCTGCTTTCATTTTGATACTTCTTGATTTTCCTGAGCTCCAAGAGAGCTGGCAGCTGTCTTGGGACATCACCCTGAGCCATGGAAATGTGGATGATTCATTTGCCTCCAAAGAGAGAGCTCAAAGCTCCAAACCCTTTTCAGGCTCAGTGAAAGGCGCGGATTAGGAGGATCTTGGTTTCCATTGCCAAATTCCCTGCTCTGCTCCTGTGCTTCCTGTGCCACCCTCCAGCATTGTGCATTAAATAACCTGACTGATATTTGCTATGTGGGACCTCTCTGGAGTCACAAACATGTGCCTTGTTTTGACTGCCTCTTTTAGGGCTTTTTAATCCAGATATATTTCACTGTGGCTGTTGAGGTAGCCCGTGAGGCAGTGTGGGGCAGAGTGGGATTGGGCCTGGAGAGCACTTTGCTTCCAGAGAGGGTTTATTCCAGGCTGGGGTTAATTCCTAAAAAACCCTTATTTTACAGAAGGAATCTGTCTTTGCTGTGGAAGGAGCTCATGGCTGTGGTGGGCCGTGGTGGGGCCAGAGGTGCTGAGAGCCCTCTGCCTGCATTTCCTGGATTTTTATTCCAGACTCTGTCTGGTGCTGTGGGACAGCACAAGTGCCAGGGCACCAAGGATTTTCCTGGGAAAAAGTCTTTTTCCTGGGAAAAAGTCTTTTAGTTTTTCTTCATAAAATTCCAGAATGGTCTTTGCTGTCCCATGAACTGGGACACTTCCACTATCCCTAAATGCTCCAAGCCCCAGTGTCCAGTCTGGCCTTGGACACTGCCAGGGATCCAGGGGCAGCCACAGCTGCTCTGGCAATTCCAGCCCAGCCAGGAATTCCCAATTCCCAATCTCCCATCCATCCCTGCCCTCTGGCACTGGGAGCCATTCCCTGTGTCCTGTCCCTCCATCCCTTGTCCCCAGTCCCTCTCCAGCTCTCCTGGAGCCCCTTCAGGCCCTGGCAGGGCTCTGAGCTCTCCCTGGAGCCTTCCCTGATCCAGGGGAACATTCCCAGCTCTCCCAGCATTTCCTCATAGGAAAAGAAGCAGAAATCCATTCCCACAGCGGGAAGCAAAGCTCAGGAATCAGGGAAGACTCTTCAAGGCTCCTCTCCTGGTAACTAAACCCAGAGTGTGGCTGTACCCCCAAAAATCCCATTGATCAGAGGGAGGAAACCTGTGAAAAATGAAAACTGCTCATCAGATGTGTAATCCCTGTACAAAAAGGTGTCACTAACACTGAGAATATTTTCCCAGGACTTTTTTTTTTTTTTTTTGGCACTTCTGCTAGTTTATTACCCTGCTAATAGGAGCACCAGCAGCAGCACTGGAAGCACAGCCAGCACCACGCAGCCTTTCTGCATCCCAGCTCTTGTTCCCTGCTTAATTTACAGCCCCTGACCTCTCTCCGAGGTTCTCTCCCGAACCTTAATGTGCCTCCTGTGCAAATCATTTCTGTCAGTTCAGCATGGCTCTAATAATCAGCTCCTATAATTTGGTTTGCTCCATTCATTGATTGCCCCAAATATGATTTTGCAAGGCGAAGCTCCCCGAGTCATAACTACAAAAATGACAGGCAGTACTTTTTGTAATCTCCATATTTGACGCATGAAAGAAGGCTAAATTCCTGTTTGAATAAACAACATAATAAGGTTATTGAGAATAAGACCATTACTATATAAAATTATGTCTAAGTGGCAGATATAATTAACATTGGATTGTAATTACACTAATTACAAGTCACATTAAGATACTCCAGTAATGACAAAGTGAGCACCCTATAATTGAATGGAATAAGCAGGGAAACATGCTGCTCACACTAATTACCTAAATGAGCTAATATGTCTTCGGAGTGACAGTCATGCTCAGTGTTATTACACAGGCAAGACAATTTTGTGAGTTGGAAAAAAAAAAATCTAATTTCCTTCCTTCCTTCTCTTCAGGACCCATTTCAGATCATCAGCAGCTTCAGAATTTCTCTCTTGAGCCAAAAATAGAGAGATCCCTCAGTTCAGACCTTCGCTAATTTTCTTCCACAAAGGACAATTTTCAGGGTCGTGCTGCAATTTTTGATGTGTTCCTGATGCTTCCAAAGTAAATCTGGGCTTGTTCTGGGCTTCTTGGTGGGCTCCTTTGGCAAAGTTGATCCTCTGTGATTTTTTTTTTTTTTTCACTTGTCTAAATTTGAAGCAAACAAAATAATGTAACTTAAGCTCAGCGTGCTCTACAACATAAAATGGACTTATTTTGTTGGCTCCAGAGTAACAAATATGGCTTAGAACAGTCTGGCTCCAGTTGTGCCCTTGAGAGTGGTAAAATTTGAATTATTCAAGGCAATTAGTGGAAGCATTGCAGTGGAACTCAAATTTCAGCTCAAGCTTCTAAGAATAAAAAACTAATATAAGAATAGGAATTCTCCATGCTGTGGAAAAAATGCACATTACTTTTCCTTTAAACACCTCCAGCTGTCTGGGGCTGGGAGCTGGGAGGAAAAACAACCTGACAGACAATTTAACAATCAAAAATAGTTCGCTAAGAATTAACAAACACGAGCCAATGCACTTCATCAGATTGTCTGGGCTTCAAACTTATCTGAACGATGGATGATAATTATTTTTGCTTTATGGGTGGTTTGATTCTCAAGAACCCAGAGCACCAACAATTCCCATTCTTTTGGTGATAGCCAAAAATCCCAAGCATACGATTCCCGAGCAGTAATTCTGTTGTTGTTTATTTTTATCCCGGGGTGTAGGAGGTTCACAGAGCACTGGGTGCCAGCACTTTGATGAACTCTTTTCCTGTCACCAGGAACGTTGTGGCTTTTTGGGAAGCATCTGACAGAGGATGAGGAGGCAGCTGAGTGGGAGGGTGTCCTCGGATGGAAAGAGACGTCAAAGCTGCCGGTGAAAAATGTGATGTAGGGGTGTCTGGGAGGAACATCCTCCCCTGCTGGGAGCAAAAAGAGAGGGAGCCTTGGAAGATTAGGTCAAGGGAAAAAAAAAAAATAGACCTGGCAAGGAAATGAGGTGATTTTTTGTGGTTTAAAAAAAGGATGGGTTCAGAGTTTTGAGTTTGGGAAGTAAAGGAGGTTTGCTGTGGGTCTGTCCTTGGAAGGTTCTTGGGAGAGCTGAAGGAATGACAAGGGGGGGAATCTGGGAGAGAGAGGAAGAGGATGGCAGAGAGAGACGGCAAAGCAGCACCAGAGAATTCTGAAAAAATAAGGAGGGAGAAGGAGATAAAATGAGAAAAAAATTGAGAAAAAAAAGAGGGGGAAAATGACAGAAAAAGAGAAAGGGCAATGAGGGGCATCAGTGGTAGAATCAGACATTTTTGAGGTGACAGAGGACAACTACAGGTTTGTACTACTGGGGAAAGGAGAGGAGAGCAAATGTGAAGGGAATGTACAAGGCAGAAAGGACAGAGGGACCATGAGGAGGATGAGAAGTGGGGCTCAAACAGGACACAGCCACCGAAGGAATGGGAGTGTGTGAGGAGAAAAAGTAAAAACCTCTCTTAGTCTTGGCTTTAGAGACTGCACAGAATTAGTTCAACTGCAGACAACTGTTCTAGAGAGTGAAAGTTTGATTTGGCTCACAGAGAGTCACCAGTTCCAACCATCCTTTGCTATCCTTGCAGGTTTTGAAAGTAAAGAAATTGTAAAATCCTAGATCTGCCCAAAATCTTTCATCTGGACTCCACCTGGGCGCTGATTCCTCCTCACACAGATCCATGCAGGGACTTGGTGAATTGTAAAAACAACAAAATCCTTCCTTGGGAGAGATGGAAATGTCAAATTTGACATGGCATTAGCAATCCCCTTATCTATGGTAACACAGGAAAAAAGAAATGAATTGATATCTGAATTTATCCCAGCAGCTAGGTTGGTTCATTAATCTGTATCCTGATGTAGGTACGTGTTTTACAACTGTCTAGAAAACTGTCATTACTCACATTAACAAATAAACACAAAATTGTTGCTAAAATGTAAAAGTACATTTGAAAAAAAACCACCTTTTTTTGATTGAAAGCATTTATCCAGAAAAAGTTACCTGAGAATTTGAATTCCAGAGAAAATTGTGATTTAAATTCAGAAGACCATCAAATGAATAATTTTAACAGATTCCCAGCTCTTCTTAAACAGATGACTGTGTGTTTGCAACTGAATGTTTGATAAATGAAAAGAGATGAAATGTTCCACTTTTCAGCACATTTTTACCCACAGCTGGTGCACAGACTGAGACTCACTGTATGTTGCTTTAGCCGTGATTTTTCAACTCGAGGTTTACTATATTTAGCCCCACGTATATTTAGAATTGATGGAAGTAAATTTTGTTAACTTTGGGAAAAGGTGCTGAGCTGGACTTTGGGCTGGTTGAAAAATATCAGGGTTGCTCCTTAATTTTATGATGCTGGGAATTTCCAGCTCCAGGGATCCCAGCTGAACACTGTGAGAGGCTTCCATGTATTTGCACCATTTTTTGTTGGTATTACACATATTTGAGGAATACTGTGCACGTCTGGGAAAAATAAGGATACCTGGGGATTTGCTGAAGCATTTTTAATAACAGTTAAGGTGTGAGAAAGTGTTTAAATTGGCAGAAAGCTTGGGTATGTATTCTTTTAAAGGTCTGTTTGCCTGAGTGGTGTGATAATAAAATTCCATATTCCCACTCCTGCTCAGGAGGTGTGACCATGCTCACACACCTGCTGAAATATTCCATGAGGAATTCCCAGCACTCTTCATTCCATGTGGATGCTTTATACATTCTTTTACATAACTTTTAACATAACTTTTACAGCAATGATTTTTCAGCACATCCTGCTGATAACTTTGGGGCCGGGCAGAAGTTTTTCCAAAAAATGGGGCAGAATTTAATTTATCCAAAAATGAATAAAGACTCAAAAAACGAGTGGAATTTTGTGCTGTGGTTTAGTTGACAAGGTGGTGTCCAGTTGAAGGTTGGACGTGATGATCTTGGAGACCTTTCCCAACCTTAATGATTGTTAGAATTTCATGTACTGCTTGTGTTCTACCACTGATGTTGACACTGGTAACTTCCCTCAGTTTGCTCAATGCTGAGCAAGTTCTAGTTTAGGAAAATGTTATGATAAAGCTGCTGAATAAAAATGCAGTTTGAGTGATTATAAAATAACCAGCTCCAGGCTCTCACTCTGCTAATCGAAACACCAAAGTGGATTTGGTTGTTATTTAGAATAGCAATTCATTCAGATCAGCAAAAACACAGTTCTCAGCCACTCCAGATAAATAACAATCAGGAAAAAAGGAGTGATTTATTCCAGTTGGGTTTTATCAGCACAAGGCTGCTGCAGTGAGGAGGGGGAATTGGGGAATTGCAGGCTTGGTAGCACAAAGGTGGGAACATCTCCCTGGGCTGGGTCAGCATTTCCTGCAGGTTCCTGCCTTTCTTCTCCCAGGGAATGAGGGACAGGAGAGGAAACAGCCTCAAGGAGCACCAGGGGAGGTTCAGGTTGGACATCTGGGACAATTTCTCCACAGAAAGAGAGGTTAAACACTGGCACAGCGTTTATTGGGCGTGGTGGTATCAGCTGATGCTTGAACTTAATGATCTTGAAGGTCTTTTCCAACCTTAATGCTTCCATAATTCCGTGATTCTGTGACACTCCTCAGGGATCTCAGCCTGGCCAAACCCTTGCTGTGCTGAAGGAGTGAATTAACGTGGCAAAAGTTTGCATATGAATTTATTTGGCAATAATCCTCGGGGTTTACTCAGAAATGAAATCCCTCCAGCGAGCCACTTCTTTCACACAATGCAAATATTTACGATTTGGAAGGAATACGATATCCAAGGGGGGATCAGACATCCCTGGTCAGCGTGGAAAAGGAGAGGTGTGAGAGTGAGGGACTGGGGGATGGTGTTTGCTTAGGAGAACAGAGAGACTTGGGCCAGCCAAAGCCAACCCAAATCCTTCAGAAGCCCAGCTTTTGTTCAGATTTCACCAGAGAAGGTGCTGAGTCCCTAAAGCTCTGTGGGATGGTAAAAATGTGCAGAAGTGGAAGGGCTCTGGACAGGCCTTAGCTCTGAGACATTTTAGTCCCTTTTTGGGGCTCCTGAGCCTGGAATTCCGTGTTCCTCGGCCAAAGAGGGGTTTAAGATTGCCTTGTGATGGATGTGTGGTCCTGGGAGAAGAGCAGATCTCCTGCCTGTGGAATTCCAGCTGCCTCCCAGCCAGCAGGATTGTCCATCAGCACTCCCAGCACCAGCTTGGGATTCATGGAAAAAGAGGGAAAAGCTGAATTTGGTTAGAGCCCACTGAGAAGCAACAGCAATTGGTGTGTGTCCTTCCTTTCAGAGCCACTACAGCTCAGGATTTATTCTGGATAAATCTCACCCAGGTTTCAGGCTAAGCAGAGAGGATCCATCTGGTGATTCCACATCTCACGGGCTACCAAAGGGACTCAGCTGACAACTTTTGTGGCTCTGTTGTTTCGAAATCTGAAAGCATTAGAAGTTTTTCATTAGAGGGAAATACTGATCAGGAAACAGCCCAGACTAGGAATCCATATGAGCAGCAATTACTGCCCAGTTTGGTGATGGATTGAGCACCAGCCCGGTTTAGTAATTTTACATTTCACAAAAATAAATGGCTGTGTGTTTAAAGCATCCAGTGCTGTGTCTCAGGCTCACGGGAAGCAGGGACTGGATTAGTTCACTTCATACTCACCCAGCTTATCCAGGTCTTCCATGAGGAGTTTGAAGCTTTTGTTCCAGGCTGGAACTTATATTTAAAAAAAAATGCCAAACAAGCAAGTAGGAATTGTAATTCACAGTTTCTTTCTCAATCTGGAAGTAAAAATAATCCCTTTTCCCCATCCCCACTGCATACAATACTTGGTCTGATCAGTGCCACTTTTTTATTCCTGTAATTTATTCCTATCTTTTTTTTTTTTTTTTAAATATAAATTGACCAGGAATAGAAATATTCCCAGTGTGGTTTGTCTTTTAAAACTATTTAATGTAGAAATCCTACAGTATTATAAAATCTGCTAAAATGGCTTCACTCTTTCACTGTATCTGTGTGTAATGAATCAGCAGAGGTACTAAAAGCAATTTGGAATGCAAGTGTGAGCCCTGCCAAATTAAGAGATTAGGGAAAGTCTCTATTAGGAGTTAAAAGCATCCAGCCTGTTGCCAAAACCAGCACTACTTTTAATAAAAACAATTCATTTGTAGAAAATAGAAGGAAATTGGACAGGGTCTTTTAAAAAAAAATTAAAAATTAATCTTGCTTATTAGAACCAGTTATTAAAGTTTAGAAGTTACAAACTGAAAGCAAATGAGCTGAGATGATTCCTGCAGTAGATGAGCATGTGAAGAAAAGGGGGTTTTGTGCTCTTTTTGCATTTTTTCCCTGGTAAACAAATGTAATTTATCAGCCATCAGGCCTGGAGTAAAGGTGATGGCCGGGGTTTGTGCATTTTCTTATTCACCTTTTTCTGGAGAAAATTACACCTTGCAAGCCTTGATTCCTTCTTGTCCATCCTTTCTTCCTTTTTCTTGGGAAAAAGGTGGATTTAAGGCTTAAAACATGGCAAATCCCAGAGAGGGATCCCTGAGGAAGGAGAGCTGCAAAGGTCCCCATTGAGAACATGATCCCCAATCAGCCCAGTGATTGTTTTGTTTGTTTTTATAAAAAAAATAAATCTAAATCTACATATAAAAAAGGGTTTCCCTCTCTTGCCCCAGAGTTGGAGGACTCCAAGGCTGCTCCAGGCTGTTGAGCCTGACAGGACAGAGATTTTTTGCATCTTAATCTTCCTGAAGCTGGCTCTGGTTGAGGATTTCTTTTCTGGAAAATAACTTGAGGAATCAGTATTTAAGACACATCTTGTTTTTTAATGATCCAAGACACAGGCACATCTCAAAACTTGAGTAATTTCATATTTACCATTTGTACTCTGCTGAAATTCCACAGAAGCCTGACATTTTAGCAGGACATTTTTGCTTCTTCTTGGTTTTCCTATTCCTTCCATTTTCCTCCTGGATTAAGGATGGGATTAAATCAACACAAAGCTTTGGCCAGTCTGCCCCTGGCTACGGGTGTGTGCTGCACTCTGGTGTCACACAGTGGCTTTAAAGCCACAACTGAGCAGTTTCAGTTATTTTAAACCTTTATTTAAAGACACAGAGTGGTGATGTGGTGCAGCTGAGTTTTGCTCTCAGCTGTGGAGTTTCTCAATAGAGTCCTGCCTTCTCTATTCCTGTTTTGGTAGATTTATGACTGAGGGATACAATTTTCCATGTTGACCATGGAGGAAATGTGTGGCTGGTGCCTTCCAGGCCATGGTTAGGGGCTGCTGGTTCTACAGAAAATTCAATGTTCAGCTGTTTACGGCTATTTTCTTCTCAAATCCTAAAATTCTTCCTTGCTGACAGTTTAAAAACTTGCTTTCTCTAATTTATGTCATCACTGAGGCTTGTGTCGGAAGAAATGTGTTTGGATTCTGAGCTAAATCCAGGAGCTGGATTTGTGTCACTAAACCAGGAATAACATTTGCATGGAATGAGGCTCCAGCAAACCTATTGTGGTTGTATTTGAGAGCCTCAAAAAGCTGCAGGGGGGGGTAAATTTCAAAATTAAAGCACTTTTGGGGTAGAGACTGTTGAAAATGGCTCTATCAAAGACACCCAGCATTAGTTTAATGAAATGAGACCATAAATTATGGCTGTGGGAAGGGAAAACTCAGGAGTTGTGCTGCAGAAACTGGGACTGGCAGCATCTTCCTTGCTGTCAGGTGATAAAGTTTCTTAATTACAGCCCCAGCTGGAATGAGAAGTCTTTGGGAATTGGACTGGGTTCATACAAGCACTTATCAGGAAATATAAATAGTTTATTTATTCATAGGGCAGCTACCAGCTTCTTGCCACAGGTTCTTGATGGACACTTGTGCTGTCTCAATCCACTCAATTCCAAATTGTTCTTTTGTGCAAGAACTCGATGGCAAAAGCCCCGTGATTTAATTTAGCACAATGTCTTTAAAACAATGATGTTTGTTTTTTAAATGAATATTTTATATGTTGTGTTTAATTAAAATAAAAGTCTGCTACTGATCTAGGAGACGCAAAACAGACTCGAGTTCGTATTTATGAAGTGTAACAATATTGGCAAGAAGCAGCTTATCTTGTTTATGAGACATTCCTCCCATTACTGCTCCAGATTGCCGACGTTTTATTGCCGAGCTTTCCGTGGTTTACAATTCAACAAACGGAGCGAAGCTGTCGGGGTGGAAATCGGGCTGTGGGTGTGGGTCTGGGGGAGCTGGGCTGCTCAGGGAGCATTTACGGATCACCAGGGTTTGAGAACGCCACTCCTGGGCCTCCTCGGGCCTCTTCTGTGAGGGCAGAGTGAATTCTCTGGGGAGAAGCTGGGATCCATGGAATGGCTGGGCTTGGAAAAGCCCTCTCAGACCATTGAGTCCAGCCATTCCCAGCCCTGCCAAGGCCAGCGCTGCCCCATGTCCCCAAGTGTCACATCCACAGGGCTTTTAAATCCCTACAGGGATGGGCTCTCCACCCCTGCCCTGGGTAGATGTGCCAGGGCTGGACAGCCCTTTCCATGAGGGAATTTTCCCTAAAATCCAACCCTGAGCTCCCCTGGGCCAGCCTGAGGCCGTTCCCTCTCCTCCTGTCCCTGTTCCCTGCGAGCAGAGCCCGACCCCCCCGGCTGTCCCCTCCTGGCAGCAATTCCAGAGAGGGAAAAGATCCCTCTGCATCCTCCTTTTCTCCAGGCTCAGCCCCTTCCCAGCTCCCCCAGCTGCTCCTCATCACACCTGAGCTCTTCCAAACAACAGGGAAAGAGGTGAATTTTTGCTTTTATTTCCAATAAGACACATTTGAACCTGGCTTTGCACACTCCCAGGGATCCAGGGGCAGCCACAGCTTCTCTGGGCACCTGTGCCAGGGCATCCCCACCCTCCCAGCCAGGAATTCCCAATTCCCAAAATCCCATCCATCCCTGCCCTCTGTCATTGTCATTGTGAGTTCATTCCCCCTTGTCCTGTCATTCCATTCCTTTGCAAAAAGCCCCTCTCAGCTCTTTTGTTGTCCCCCTTCAGGTACTGAAATATTTTGCTCTAATTAATGAGAGCACACCCAGATCAAAGCCCAGCCCAAAACTTTTATATTTCCCACGTGTAGCCGTGGATTTGCACATCTTTCCAGGATCCTCATTAGCGTGGAGGGTCTGTAGCTCAATAATAATATTAATAATAGCTCTGCAAGCTGAACATTCTGCTGGGGGAAGATGTAATTAATTAAAGCAAGGCCCTTGTGATGCCAGCAGATCTTTCCCATTTTTCAGGTGAGAAAAGGTGAGGTGAGCAGTGGTGTGGGTGTGCCATTCTCTTACCAGAGGCACTGGAAAAACACTGATGGAAATTCATGGCATTGTCCTTCCAGAAGGGAGCGCAGCACAAATTAATTCAAACTCTTGGTGAGGAAACCGCTCAGTTCAGGGGGAGATTTTCATGAGAAAATTGTTGTGTTCCTTCATATCCACATTTATTCAATGGGCACACAAAAAATAGGAGCAGAATTGCATAAATTCAGCTACAAAGAGGACAAACCCCTGAGCAGCTCTGTTTTTGAGACCTCCTGTCTCTTTTCCCCTCTCTGTTTCATCCTGAGCATGTTCCCCGCTGCCAGATTTCTTCTGAGGTTTTACAGACGACTCCAAATCCAGGGATTCATTATCCTCTTACTCATTTTTTCACACAACAATATTTTGACCAGTTTAATCATCTGCATGGAGAGTGTGGAAGTCTTGGCAGCTACTTGGCATACTAAGATAGATTCCCAAAAAGACCAGATACGCTTCAGAAATGTTGGAGAAGGAAGAGAGGAGATGTAATTTGCTTATTAATCATGCAGGAGAACAGACAGAGGAATGTCTCTGCTCCTCACTTACTTCTCTCCCTCTCCTCAAATCCTTTCTTGTCTGAATATCCAAATCACTTTAGGGTATAAATCCCTGCATTGTTGTTCCATGTGCAATTGGCTTTGTGTGGTCTTTAGAAAAGCTAAATGAGTTCCTTAAATGTCATGCTTAGTTATTCTATGGATTTTTTTTTTTGTGGCTTCTAATAAGGTTATGTCGGTGCTGTTTCTAAATTTATATAATTTTAAGTCTGAATGGTGTAAGTTTTAAGTGCATAAATGATCAACAACTCTTTAGCAAGATTCTTTTTTCTTCCCTTTTTCCTTGGAAAAAACTGTGAAGTGTGGCCTCAGGCACATTCTGTGACCTTTATCTTCATTGCCCATTGGTCACTGCTGCTCTTTTACCACTTCATACTTTAAATTTCCAGTATTTTTGCTGAGATAAACAGGGCTGCTTCAGACAGTTGGATTCTTCTGGGTGGTAAATCCATGAGAAATCCAGGCTGTATTAGACAAAGTCAAATGCCTTTTCTGTGTGAAATGGGAGGCGGTGTGAAATAACACAGCATGCACAAAGCTACTATTATGTGTTCTCTGATGTCTACACAGACAGACAAGTATCAGTGCAGAAAGTGATTATTCCAACATATTTCGAATCCATATGTTTATTCCTCCTTCCTCACAAGATGGCAGCTTGCATGGGATGGAAAAAAAAAAAAGAAAGTGCAATAGGCTCAGATCAGTCTCAGTGTAAAAGCAGGAAGGTTCTGGAACAGGAGGGATCTTAATATTGGCCTGGATGGGACTGAATCTGCTCTTCTGGCTGTGGAAATCTTCAGGTTTGGGTGTTGCAGACTGAGAAGTGCCCAGAGCAGATTCTGGAGTAGGGAGCAGCGGGTCAGTGCATCCCGCTGGAAAACAGGAAGGAATAAAGGAGAGAGAGGAGGCATTTGCAACGACTGACAGCTGCTGTGTCATTCCTGTCTCTCCAAGGAGGTGCTTCTGGAACCAGACAGGAAAGTGCAAAGCTCTGTGCTGGGATCTGCAGCCTGTCCTAGGCTGGAATTGCTGGTGTCACTCAGTGCAGGTGAAGAGGAGGAACTCAGCAGGGTTTGGATGCACGGAGCAACCTCAGTTTGGTCGGGGGCAGGGAAATTCAGCCAATCATGGGATGGTTTGTGTTGAAGGGACCTTAAAGATCACTGAATTCCACCCCTGCCATGGGTAGGGACACTCCCACCCAGGTTGCTCCAAGTCCCATCCAGCCCGGCCTCGGACACTTGCAGGATCATCTCAATTCCAGTAAATTCCACACTGAAATCTCATTTGTGGGGCCACAGAGGGGATAAGAAATTATTCTTTGCTCTCCATTCCTTTGGGCATGCTGCTTGGTTGCTCTTCCAGTGGGAAGTTTCCCTCCAAAACCAACTCTTTTGGATTTAACAAACTTTAGCAAAATGTAAGGGAGAATTTCAAAGCTTGTGTTTGCCGCAAGATTTTACAAAAGAAACAATTTAGTCTCTGTTAATTTGTCAGAAGTTCCTCTTTGATTATTTCTGAGCATCCCACCCTTGCAATCCATCACTCAATTTCAATCCTGGAATCCAGCAGCCAGTGAGAATATTATTACACTAAATTCTGATCATTAGCTATGGCCTCATTTTGGTTTTTTTTTTTTTTAGCACAAATTTATCATTTATGTTTCATTCCTCTTCTGTTTTGCTTTGTGGATTTGGGTTTGTTTTTTTCCCTTTTCTCCCATAAAATTCAACTTCTTTCCCTGCTTTCAGATGTTTCTGGAATTTTTTGAGGTTCATGATCCTCTGCAGATCCCACCACAGAAACAATGATAATTACATTAATCATTACCCGAGCTTTGTGTGCTCACATTTTGTGCTGTCACCTGCAGCTGCTTTGGAGCTGTTATTTATTCCCAGATCCAGGAGCACCACGGGGTGTCCAGGTACATTTTGGATCTGAAGGCCATTAAGTTTGTCAGGGGAAGCTTTTAGCTCTAATCTCAGCTTTGGATGGCTCGGAGTGAAAAGGGAGGATGGGGAGATTTTCTTCCCTTCCCTCACTTCCACCACTTCTTGTGCCTTCACTAAATTTTCTCCCAGGCTTTATCCCAGGGCTTTTATCCCTTTCTGCTCCCTCTCCCACCTCGCCTCACCTTTCCCCCCTGCTGATCCCACTGCTCCAGGGGACGAATCCTCCAGCCCCAATCCCCATTTCCACTGTCTGTCCTTTGCCTGTGCCTCCTGTCAGGGTGGATTTTTGGGACATTAAAGGCATTGCAGGGACCTATTTTAATTCCCAGTCCCGCGATCCATCTGAAGACGCCTCGCTTTTACGTTGGCTGCTCCAAGTGCGGGAGCAAAAAAAAAAAAAAAGCTTTTACGTAGGGAAAAGATTGAGAAGAAAGGTCTCAAAAGCTGGGAAAGCTGTTCTGCTTCCCTGGCACAGGGAGTCACTTCCACTGAGTTCAGCTCAGACTTCTGGCAGCCTGTTAAGCTCAGTGTTGCTGAGCTCGGTTCTGTTACGTCTGTAATTATTTACTAAAAGTGTTCTTTGTCAGCGGTGCCAGGTTCCAATTCCATTTGCAGTCATGATCTTGTATTTGTGGACATTCCAGTGTATCTGGAGAGCAGAGAAAGTCTTCAGGTAATTTTATTTTTGATCGATTTCCATGTTTTAGTAACGTAAGTGGTGATCTATCCAAATACGTGACCGCAAAACTGCGTCTGAAGGTTGCAAATCCAACTGCTACAAAATATGTCTTCAGGAAAAACAACCACTTGAAATGTCATTTTATGTGTTTGGGAAAAGTTAAATTCATCTCTGATGGGCTGTCCAGAGTGATCCATGCTCAGGGTAATATTTCCATCTTCATGTGGGTAGGGATGGGTGGCACTGCTGCCCTTGGCAGGGGTTGGAATGAGATGGGCTCCAAGGTCCCTTCAACCCAAACCATTTGGGGATTCTGGGATTCCAAATGAAGGTGATAATAATAATAATATCAATAATAATAATAAGAATAAGTTAATAGTAAGAATGATAAAAACGAACCACTTTCTTCTGTCAGCAACACTTTCACGTGTGCTGAGGGCACCGTAGCAGGCTGTCATGCTTTCTAATGACTGTAATTCATCATGGGATGCCATCAGTTTGGAAATAAAATATTGCTCTGTGGCGTGGAGATTGATGGCCACGGCGTGTTTATTGATTGCAGAAAGAAAAATGAAAAAAATGGGGGAAAAAATTAATTTTTTGAAAGCTGCGAGCACCGGGATAACTGATTTGAAATCTGCCATTTTGCTTTTTCTACAGTTCTGTATAATGTGGCTGCAACATGGAAAGAGACAGAAAATATGGTGTTATTGTGCAAAAGCCAACTTCATATTATTTTCTTTCCATATGTTTTTCAATGCATTAAATATTTAAAACAGTGTCAGCACTCCTCAGAAATGAATGTACCTGTCACTCACCCCTATTAGTCTCAGGTTTTGAAGAGCCCTGGTTTCTGTAGTAAAGCCTTTCCAAAATAAGAGCAGAGCTGGCTGAACAAAGCACAGAGTAGAGCAGAGAGCTTTTTTAACCTAAATTATTTGGATGACATCTGCTTTTCTCATTTCTCCTTATTTCGTTTGAATGGAGGGAAGCAGATTCTTGATTCTTGAAGATCAGTGTCTCTGGTGAGGGGAGAACCGGCCCTTAACAAAATAAAAACCTTGGATTAGGGACAGGCCAGTGAATCCCAGAATCCCAGGATCACTGAGGTTGGAAAAGACCTTGAGGGTCATCAAGTCCAAGCTGTGCCCAACCCCCAGCTTGTCCCCAGCCCTGAGCACTGAGTGCCACCTCCAGATTTTCCTTGGACACCTCCAGGGATGGGGACTCCACCACATCCCAACCTCCTTTCCATGAAGAAATTCCTCCTGATGTCCAAGCTGAACCTCCCCTGGCACAGCTTGAGGCTGTTTCCTGTAGGACGGGTCAGTGAAACCTCAATTCACAGAAATATTAGGGTTGAGGGTGATGGCAACATTGTGGGTGCTACAAAATTGACAAAGAGATCCATGGATGAATTTGGTCTCTCCTCTTCCCTATTTGGGAATAGCAACAGGGAAGGTTTTCCATCAATCTGAGCCACAATTATTGTGGATCAAATCATGTGCATTCTGTACATTTCAGTGGCTTCCAAATTCAGCAGTTTGGTTTGATTCCCAGTGGGGTAGCCATGGTTACATCCACCCCAAAGTCATCTCCACTCCGGAAAAAAATATATGACCTTAATATCTTTTTGTGAAAGTAGGAATGCACAGAGACATTTCCAAGTGTCTGTATTTGTTAAATTCCAAATTGCCTTTCTAAAAATACGATTGTGAACCCCTTGGGAATTAGAAGGAAGACATCTATTTCAGAAGGCACATTTTAAAGCAATTTTAGGCTGAAGTGAGGCCTAAAATTCTGGCCTTTTTGTTCTTGTCATGGAGACGTAGGGAATGAAAATCCAGTGGTCATTGTAACTTACAGTGATCAAAATAAATAATATTTTCAGATTGTCCACCTGAGCTGTTACTGATCTTAAAGGAACTCAGCATCTTTCTTCAGCTGCAAAGTCAAGGACCAAACTGCTCCATGGATTCCACTGAATTTTGGGGAGCCAGTTAGCAGAGGATTCATTCCAGACTGTTCTAACCCTAATTGCAGACTGAGGTGTGGTCTAGAGGTTTTTAATCTTTTAATTCTTGCTTGCCTCCAGATTTAGAAATTATTAAGAATTAGAAACCAAATCAGTGCCAGTGGTTTTCTGGAGAAGAGGAGGCTCAGGGGGAACCCTGACTGGAATTCTGTTGTGTCCCAAGTGAAAGGACAAGAGGAAATGGCCTTAAGTTTCACTAGGGGAGGTTCAGATGAGACATCAGGAAAAAAATATTCCCTGCAGGTGTGGTCAGACACTGGAATAATTTGCCCAGGGGGGTGGTGGAGTCAGCCCCTCTGGAAGTGTTCAAGAGGTGCCTGGAGGTGGCCCTTGGGGACGTGGGGCATCCCACCCACCCCATATTTATACATAGGTATTGCTCTGCTCAGTTCCAAAAATATTTGAGTTAAAAATAAATAAATACAACATGTCCAGTCAAGGATTTGTTCTAAGCACCACCTACAGCTCCCAGGGTTTTGTTCCATTTTAATTTTGTTTTCGCACTACAAAGAGAAGCCTTTGTTTGCACTTGGGAAGAGCACCTGTGGAATCTTTAAACATTTTCAGGCACGTTTGAAAAGCTCAGCCTTGTGGTGAAGATTTAATCTATCAAAGTAGTATAAATAATGTAGACATAGCCTTAGGTGTCACTTCTTCCCCTTGCAGGTCGGAAAAGAACAGAAGCATCGCTCTGGTGCATTTTAAAATACTGCTCAGGCAGGGCAGTGACAGATCCTGGGCTGCCCTTGAATTATGGGTGTCGATTTATTACTGATTATTTATAAGGGCTAAAACCACACTTACAAACCACCAGGATCCAGACCAACATAAACAGCAAAATAATGTCTTATTAAAAACCCTAAAAAAGTCACAGGTTTACCTCTAAAGGTTTTGCTTCTCAAGTAATTAAAAAGAATTACTCAGCAGAGTTAATTGATTTATGTTTGACAGCTGACGTGGTGCTTGATGGATGTCTCTGGAAAACTAAATCTCCAAGACAAAGCCACCTTTTTGTAAGATTTAAGTAAAAAATACCTGCAGTGTGCAGCGTGAAATGTCCTTGCAGAGTTCCAAAATAATCATGTTTTGCCAAAAGTCTGTTTTCACAACAGAATCCAGGAAAACAGCTGCAGGTTTTGCTATGGATGTACTCCAAAATGAGCTCACAGATCCTGTGAGGTTCCCCTGGTGCTGGAGAGGTCATTTATTAACAGAAAAAAATAACTCCAAAACTTCCCTTCCCATTTTTATTAAATATCTGCATGGACATGGATGTATTGTGAATTCTGGTTAATTTAATAAGCGTAAACGTCATTATTTCACGCAGTCTTGTGTTTATCATACTTGGATTCAGAAAGATGTTTCCTGCTACAGAAAAAATGATTGGGGAAGGTGATAATTTATGGGTGAATGGTTCAAGTGGAAGGAGAACCAGTGAAGATTGGTTGGGGTGTACAGCTGATGATGCGAGGCTCCTTTTCTAGGACGCGCTGAGAGAACGCGGCGTTTCGTTCCCTAAAACCTGAATGTGTGAAAAGTTCCTTTCACAACGTGAAGATTGGAGTTGAAAAAATCATATTTATCTGTTGCTGCCTCAGACCTCCTGAGCTGCACACATACCCTGCTCGGTGTGTTTGCCGGGTGTGTGTTCCAATGTAAAAAGTGCAGCTCCCAAACCGGGAAAAACATTTGGAAAACGGGTTTGAGGAGCGGTTTGTGCTGCTGGGAATCAGCACTGGTTTGTGGGGGTGCTTGGGGCCTCTTTCTGGGTTCTGTGCCAGTGCAAAGGGGCCCCCAAAGGCAGGTGGGATGGAGGGGAGGCCGTGCTGGAGGGGCTGGGGCACGTTCCGAGGGTCGCGCTCCTTTTCAATCCCGTGTTCCCAGACAGCGCTAACACTTCCCCACCTACCCGAAGGAACTGCAAGCCCAGACTTAACAGACACCTGCTCCTCCTTTAATTTAGCTTTTCAGGGGAGCTAAGCCTGTGCAGGGTGTTGCTGTCATGTCTTGTTCCCGTCACCTTCCAGGCGTTGTAGGGTCTGCTCCGGAGCGATGACGTGTCCACAAGGAATTTCTCCATCTCACCCTGTGGAACAGAGCTACCCCACCTGCTCACAGCAGCCCTCATTCCTGAGCATGAGGAATTGTCCTTTCTTGTCCTTTCAAAAGGTTCAAATAACTGGTGGTGATTCAGAAAACATGAGGCTGAAACTTTTATCCTTGGAAATCCTCGTGAGACTGGGCGCCAATGACTGCGGCGTCTGACCTGTGCCGTGTCGTTTGTGCCCATTTCACAGTCTGGGTTTCCACAAACGCTCTCAACACCTGCAGGATGAAGGTTTGGTGGTTTGAAAGCCACGAGGAATAAGAGGCAGGGAAAGGAGCTGATCCCCAGCTCGGTGTTGCCGTCACGCGTTCAGCAGGTGCTGCTTTGTCCGCTCCAGAGTCTCAGATTAATTCTTTGAAAGCTTTCAGCCAGATCATCAGTGGTGTGGAAAGATGTACAAGGGAAAAGGGAAAGGGAACAGAGAAAACAGTGGTGTTGTGCTTCCAGGGCTGTGTATGGGAAAGAAAACAACTGTTCTGCAGCTTATTGTGTGCATCCCTCGCTGAGGGACACGGCACAGCTGGAGACGTGGGGAAACTCTCTGTGCTTTGCACTGAATCCTGGGATCCCAAAGGCAGAATCCTGGGATCACACAGCCTGGAAAAGCCTCTGAGCCCATCCAGTCCAACCATTCCCCAGCCCTGCCAAGCCCACCACTGCCCCATGTCCCCAAGTGCCACATCCACATGGCTTTGAAATCCCTCAGGGGGTGGGGACTCCCCCACTGCCCTGGGTGGCTGTGACAGGGTTTGGTCACCCTTTCAGTGGAGAAATTTTCCCAATATTGACCCTAAACCTCCTCTAGTGCAGCTCAAGGCCATTTCCTCTTGTCCTATCCCTTGTTCCCTGGGAGCAGAGCCTGATCCCCAGCTGCCTGCACCCTCCTGTCAGGAGTTGTTGGGAGCAATAAAGTCCCACCAGAGCCTCATTTTCTCCAGGCTAAAAACCTTCAGCTGCTCCATCAGACAGCTGAAAACCATCAGACATTTAAAAACCATCAGACTTTGCTCCAATTGCCTTCTGCCCTGGGGTACATCCCATCCCTAAATGGCCTTTGGTAGGGACAGCAAAGTGGGGAGGCAAATCCTGCTGGGGACAGTTGTGGGGAACAGCCTCCAGCCCTGCTCCTTTGTGCTGCTGGAGGAGTCCTGTGTCCCACCTGGCTGTGAAATGTCACCTCCTCTGTATTCTGGACACTACACAGAACCATTTGTGTGGGTGGTGTAAGTGGCTTCAATTTATTACTGGTCTTGCTGCAATGATTGGAGTTGCTCTTAGCTCTGCTGTTGGCAAATATAAGTCAGGGAGGTGCTGTTCTATCAGTAGGGAAAAATCCAGAGCGAGGAGTGGGCTGCAGGGATGAACAACAGGAAGGTCTGTGGTGTTTGGTGTAGAATATGGGGTTATTATGGTGGGGAAATACTTATATAGAAAGTAGGAGGTGAAAGAAAATAGCAGGAAAATATCTAAGGCCCAGCCAGATGCAATAAAATAATTTTGGTGTCAAAGCCCAAACCCAACAGCTGCCCTGGTGTTTGAAGTCATCTCCTTGGTCCTCCTGGGATGAACTTCACCCTTTTGAGGTGCAAATACAACAAAGTTGTTTCTTTTAGCTCTTAGGGATTTATCAAACAATACAACTAGTTTATCTCATCTCTGCCTATGAAAGTTACTTTTAATGCATCTCCTGCTTTTTACTTGTGGAAATGAGGTTGGAAGGTTCATGTGCTCCTGTCCCACCATCCAAAGTTCTATAATGGAAACTCCCACTGCCTCCAGGTTTTATATTTCATCTACTGGCTTTGTAGAGATGAAAAACTCCCATCACCCTGTAAAGTAATCCCTGATAAACCTTCTAATTCCTGTAAAGTTTTCTAATTCCCGAAAACTTTTCTCTGCCTCCTTTGGTTTTACATGCCAAGGATTGACTTTTTTAGAGGGAGGTATTAAAAACTGAAAAAAAAAAAGTCATATTCACTTTCAGGTACAAAAATTAATTAGCCCAAGAATTTCAATTTTCATAGTGGCAAGTCATACTAAATTAGCTTTCCTGTGGGAGAAAGAAAAGTTCAATTAAAACAAAAGACCTGTGTGGAAGACTTTCTACCAACTATTTCAAGTTCAGTTTTCATATGGGTGACAAATTAAGAGGGATATTAAGATTTTATTCAGGTCTGCGCTTTAAGAAACTCTAACTTATACCAGAGAGCAAAAGATAAATAGAGTCAGTTCTGCATGACTTCTGACATAAAAACTAATAGGATGGAAAATTACTTTGGAGTAGAAGAAGTGGCTTGATATTAGATAATTAACAGTGCTCAGTGAAGTTCTGTAACAGCTGAGTGGCAACAAGGATGTTCTCTGGCTATAACCTGAGAGCAAAGGCTCTTATTGATGCAAGTGATTTAAAAACACTTTTTTTTTTTCTTTGGATTTTTCCTCTTGTTTCTTGTAGTGTTCAGTGCCCAGATATTGTGATGCTGCTCAGAGCCCATCTCGAGGTTTGATCCAACTGGTCAAACCAGAACAAGACTCATCTCATTTATCCTGGAAAACTTAAGGAGAACATAAATTCATAGTGGTTTTGGTCCTGACTTCTGTGAGGAGAAGTGAATAATTTCTGAGGTTAGCCTGAGTTAGTCTTTATGCTCTCAAATTTACAAAAAATTTAAATTATCTCATTTAGTCTGGAACAAATCACCTTTTCATGTGGGCATGACCTTGGGTGGATGAAATTTTCCAGGTTTTTGATGAATACAAGGTTTTGAAAAGCACCTGTGAGCATCTGATTGAAAGCCAGAGGCAGTTTTATCTCTGTTGCTGAAATCCCCAATTGCAGAAGTTTGCATCAGCAAAGGAGATCAGGGCAGAGTCTGGAGGACAGCAGAGGAAGTTCAATATTTTTATTTTCTCTGATGGTTTGGAGTCATGAACATGCCCTGAGTCCTGGGCTTTGTCTGGCTGCCTGTTCTGGTGGACAGGTAAAAGTTGATTTGGGTTTGTGAGGGTTGGGCTCTGTCTGCAGCAGCTCTGACAGAACCAGAGCTCACAGCCTCCAGCTGCACCCAGGGAAATACAGGCTGGATGTTGGGGAGAAGTTTTTCACAGCAGAGTGATCAAGTTCTGGAATGTTCTGCCCAGGGAGGGGTGCAGTCCCCATCCCTGGGTGTGTTTAACAAAGCCTGGATGTGGCACTGGGTGCCAGGGTTTAGCTGAGCTGGTGGGGCTGGGCTGGACTCCATGATCTGGAAGGTCTCTCCCAACTCTGTAACTCTGTGAATTCTGTGTATGAAAATTGATAAGAACACGAGAAATGATCTCCTGGAACAGGCTTGGCCCAGCCTTCTGCATCTGGAAGTGCAGTGGGAGATGCTCAGGGAGAGCAAAATCTCCCCAGAAGCAGCTTGGACCTGTTGGGAAGCACCAGCAGTGAAAATATCGAGGCTGAGCCGACTTTCCTTTCCCCTGCCCTTTTCCCCCCAGATGCTGGGTGTCAGGAGGACATCAGGAGTTCGTTTTGACACTAGATTTTTATTTGGAGCTGTTGATTAAGTATTTCTCCCTTTTATTTTTGGCTTAATTTGGAATAATTTTCATGATTTCTGAGGGCTTAGATACCTCATGTTATTGTAGTTTAACCTTCAGTTTGGTCAAAAACCCTGCAGGTTTGGTTGGGGTGGGATGGTTGGGTCCTGAATCCACAGAGATTTGCTTCCATGCTTGAATCCAAGAAAAACAGTGGTGGGCTGGATGTGAGGTGTTTTGGGGACAGCCATGGAGTTAAATTATTGGATGTGGGAGATCCTATCTTTGGTCCATCCCCATAATCCCACAGATGGATGGACAGGACTCTGAATAATGGGGAAATTGCTTTGTTTGGCTTGGAAGGACCCAATAACTCTTTGGGGAGACAAGACATGGGAGGAGGACAGAGAATAGGTTCTGGAAAACTCCAAAGTTGGAGCCAGCAGGAAACAAGGACAAAAGAGTGAGAAGGATTTCCCAAGGGTGATGTTTCCTCTAACAGCTCTCAGATTCAGGCTAATCAGAGAAATTAGAAATTTAAAATACTTTGCCAAGGCCTTTCACAGAGCAAGGGTTTCATGGAGACCTTGTTTTTCCTCAAGAATGCCCTGAGCCCTGCCTGGCTTTAGCATGGCTGAGCCTAAATTAAAATTCCATTTTGGCTTCTTTGCAGCCACAATCTATCTGTAACAGGAGATTTATCCCTGCAGCTGGCAGGGCAAGTACCTCAGAGAGATGGGGCCATTGCTAACACACAAATATTTTCTTTTTCCACGCTCGCCCTTTGAAGAGGTCACACACAACAAAGCTTGGGACAAAATTACACAGGAGGAGAGGCAAAATTTCAAAATTTCTCCTTTTTTCTGGCAGTGGTTACTTTCTCTTTTAATGGGAAGGTTAAAAAAGCAAGTTCCATTTGTAACTAACTAGCAAAAAAAAAAGGGTTTAAGAAGTATTTAGCACTCTGGTTTGCAAAATACCATTAATATAGTTTTTTTTTTTCTGCTGAGAATGCTCCCCAGCAAGAACAAATGTCTCATGAAAACCTCCTCTAAAGAAGAATAAAAATGGCTTTTATGTGACAAACTCCTGAATTAAGTAATACTTGGATGCTGAAAGATCACAACAGAGCTGGAACAAAAAGAGAAAAGTCTGACTGAAGGAGGAAATCATTCAAATGTGCCTGGCAAAGGGTATTCAGGGTTTGCTGTCTTGAGGGTTTCACCCATCACTCAGGCTGCTGTCACTGCAGGAAACAAAACTCTTCAGACTTGCAGGGCACAGCTAAAGATTGTCTCCTTCTCATCAGGGCAGGGAACCAGTGGGAAACATCTGTGTCCTTCCCTTCTGGTCAGGAATTTGTGGATTAATAGGGTGGTTCAAGTGTTTGGGAATGGAGTTTGACACCAGCAGCCTTGCAGGGCCTGAAGGGGCTCCAGGAGAGGGGCTGGGGACAAGGGATGGAGGGACAGGACACAGGGAATGGCTCCCAGTGCCAGAGGGCAGGGATGGATGGGATATTGGGAATTGGGAATTCCTGGCTGGGCTGGAATTGCCAGAGCAGCTGTGGCTGCCCCTGGATCCCTGGCAGTGCCCAAGGTCAGGCTGGATGGGGATGAGGGAGGTGTCCCTGCCATGGCAGGGTGGGATGTGACACAAAGCCAAACCCTTCCAGGATCCAGTGAGAAGAGGGGAATTCCTGCTCTGAGGAGCAGAACTGTGAGGGGGAACTGCCTGGGACGGGCGGATTTGGAGAAGCTGCTGGAAAGCGCCGGGGGCAGAGCTGCAGGGGCACCAAGGGATCTTACAGCAGCTGCAGGAACCTCAGAATTCCTGTGGGTGACCCTAACCAGTGCTGCAAGGACAAATGTCTGGGTTGGAAGCCATGGATGAGATTCCTGGAGAGCATTAGGGGCAATTTTAGGGATGTTTTCGCAGGGTGCTGGGCTGTTTTGGGGAGGTTTGGGGCTCTGCTGGATCTGCTGGTGATGGATGAGGAGGAAATGATGGGATGTGCAACTCCAGGTCAGCCCTGGTCCCACAGATGGGGTTGCTCTGGTTTCTCAGTTTGTAAAAAATTGGAAAAACTTGTAAAAAAAGCTGTAAAAAATTAGAAACTACGAGAGGTTTATTTTATGAAGCCCAAATCTTTGTCATGTGGATTTGCTTGACTCTCTGCTGATTTGTAGAGCTGGTTTTTGGTTTGTTTCTTTTTCCCTAACCCTTCTGTTGTGTTGTTACCTGACTGTGACTTCTTGGAAGTCAAATTTGGGTTCTGGCTCTTTATCACAAAGGAAAGGCAAAATACAACCCAAAATATGACCTGTAGGCAGCTCTGCTTCTTCTGGAATTTTAGTCCTAATAGTTTCATCTAATGCATGAATTCACTTTAGCCTGCTCCTGTTGAACCATCAAAATACAAAGGAAATGAGAATTCATGTGTGTGCTGATAGAAAATGCAGTTATTGAGAATTTTATTATGAATATTAGAATATTATTATGGCTGGCTATAATTTTAGAGCATTAAGATAATTTACTAGCCCTACCTACCAGTGCTAATACAGAAATATCTTTACGTTTTCTCAGTATTTTACTCTTTTTGACACCTTTTTTTCTCTCATCTTTCAATACTCAGTGTTTTCATTCTGTTTCTACTGCATTTGTGGAACATTACAGTGGTTGGCCTGTAAATGTTACAATTATTGGGTTATAAGAACTAGATCAGTTTATTAGGGAAAAAACCCCACTAGTGATGTTTGCATTTACCAAAAATTTGTGTTCCTGAACTATATTGGGCCAAAATTGATTCAGCTACTTTGCTTTAAATTTTTTTTTTTTTTGAAAATGCATTACCTTTACTTTTTTACCTTAAAAGTTCTTAAGATGCTTGGGGAGGCTGATACCTGCATCCAGGTGAGGGATTTCAGGCTCAGATTATTTCCTAAGAGCTGCAATTCTTATAGGTAAATTTATGTGGAATTAATCGTCCTATCCTTACCAGCTTCCAAAATCTCTGAGAATTCTGAGATTCAGATTCAGATGAGAGTTTTATAACTCGTGTTCGGGTTTTGCTGAAGTTTTGAGGAAGGAAATGTTCAGCTTTTTTTGGGTACTCCCTCTAGTGCTGAAGGTGCTGCATGGCTGAAAAAAACAAACAGGTTTGTATTCACCAACCCAGGGAATGAATTAATGTCATCTTTTATTCCTGTGTTGGTTCAGTTCCTCTGGGCTTTGCTCTCACGGGAACTTAAACCCTTTTGAGCTGGTGGCAAATGTTTTTTGTGTGACCAGTTGTGCTTGAAAATTTAGGGTTAAGTTGGGCTTTAAAGATAAAAATTGTCTCAAAATTTGTCAAATACAAAAGAAGAACAAGAAAAAGCCTTTGCTGGCGGTCGGTGCCTGATCATTAGCCAAAATGTTTGGTCCCTAAATTAATCTTATATTCTGGCATCTATTTGTTGCAGCTCCTTGCAGCCACATTTAAACTGAGGCTGGAAAGAAAGACCTGGATGAAAGCAACTTGGATTTTTCAGTTACATAAAACTCTGAAAGGCTTTTACAAATTGCTTCTGTGTGGGAGGCAGCTTGCTGCAAAGCTGTCACTTGAAACTTTATCAATCAGAAGACAGTGCTGGTTTTAATTATGTAGATTTTCAAAGTAAAATAACTTTTTTTTTTTTTCCTTTCTTTTTCCCTTGCCTGAAAATGTAGAACAGAGTCAGGTGAGATCTGGAACAATCTGAAAGATTTTTGAAGAGTTTGCTGGGCTTAATTGAAATAGCTTCAAAAAGCTGGCTTTTATGAAGTGTGGTAGAGTCGAAGCATTTTTAGCTTTCTTCTTTTTAAAAGAAAGGCCTTTTTCTCCTTGTACACTGTGCAAATTGTCACTAACTTCTAATTATCTCTCCATCCAGCCATGGTGCCCATCTCAGTGCTGTAAGATCTCCCCTCTCTGCCTTTCCATGGCCTAATTTTGGTGCCTGGAGCCCTAAAATAACGCGGTGCTGTAGAATTCGGTGTGGCTGGAGGGGACAGCAAGCGCTGGGCTCTCTGCAGAGCTCTGACAAATCCCTCCTGGCACTGGCACTCTGCACTTGTCACCAAACAGGTAAAACCCCTGCACACATCCTGGAGCTGGCTGGGAAAGCTCCAGAGCTCTGTTAGAGATGCCACAGAGCTCCTGCATCTTCGGGGAGCAGAAACAACAACGGGCTGGGTTTTGTGCTGCTCCAGCAGGAGAGACGGTGGGAAAAGGACGTGAATTAATCATGAACACTCCATTTTGCTGATGTGTTTGGTGGTGGGGGAGAGAGACAGGCAGAGTGTTTCCTTTTGCTCTTTTCCTTTTCGGGTTGTTTGACTTCATTAGGAGTTGGATTTTGCTGTTTGTTCTCACTCTGGGAAGCAGGCAGCACTAACATGTCACGCCGTGGTGACGGATGTGTTCTCCAAAGCCTCTTCTCCAGTGTTTATTGTGCAACACAGTTGGCACCACTACCTGTTGAAATTGGAAAAAAATCATGATTTCTACCAGAAAAAGGCACTTAGGCTCTGATTTCTGCTGGTTTTGACACCGGCTTTTTCTTTTCCCAATTTTCACATCGTCTTTCTTAATTCCCTCTCCTCTGGCAGCGCTGTCCTTTTTCTCAGCCTGGTGCTTGTAGAGAAATCCTCCCAGGGTTTGTCACCCAGCGTGGGGGTGACTGAGCCCTGCATGGAATATGGTGATAAAAATGATGGACTGCAGCTCTGCTGCTGGGCTCCTTTCAGAGGAGCTGGGGTGACCCAGTGCTCAGCTGGGACAGGGTCACAGGTCCTCACCCCCTGACTCTTTGCAGATTCCCTTTGTGAGCTCCCATTGCTTTTTCCATGTCCTTTTTCCCCCTCTGCCTGGAGTCAGCCTTCCTGCCACTTCCCTTCCCCTGGCTGCTTTGTCTTCTCCTCCAGCTCTGTTTTAAATCACGTTGCAATTTTGGATTCCACACCTCCAAGGCTGTGACCTCTTCAGTGAGCTTGAAGAATGGGTTTTTCTGTGGCTGGGAGTCTCTCAGGGTCAGAGCTGCTGCCTCTGCTGTCTGATCGTGGGGCACATCAAAGTCAACTGTCCCCGTTTTTGGCATTGGGACTCGGAGCCCAAAAAAGAAATGTGGCAGTTCCTTTGGGAATTTATGGCTCCCAACCCCTGGGTCCTTTTAGGTCACTCAAACAAAAGTGCCAACTGCTATGGATGAGCTCTTTTATCCCTCCATTGCCCAAACTCCTGGCTCAGCACAAAAATCAGTCAGGAGTGTTGTGGATGTAGAGGCTGGTCCCCAAAGAGATTCCCACCATGCCAGAGATCCCAATCTCTATCTCTGCCCTTCCCTTTGTGCTCCAGGACCTCTGAGTGCAAAGACATTCCAAGAGAGGCTCATCTGGGCACTGGCTTCCTGCTCTCAGGCTGGCAGGGAAGTCCTTGGCTCCATCCGTGTAATCCAGGGAAAGGGAAGCTCAGCAGAGCCCTGTGCCATCCCGAGGCCAAGGAAACGTTCCCAGGGGAGCCCTGGAGCAGCACATGGAGCTTGTGATGATCCCTTGATGATCCAGGTCATGGATTCCCGTGTGGTCCTTCAGAGCAACCACGCTGCTGCAGGAACCACATCCAGAAACTCGTCTGGAATACGGTCAGGAGCCATTGGGGCTGGAAAAACCCTCTTGGATCACAGAGTTCAACCATCCCCAGCACTGCCAAGGCCACCACTAACCCATGTCCCCAAGTGCCACATCCACGTGGCTTTTAAATCCCTCCAGAGATGGGGACTCCCCTGGGCAGGTGATTCTTTTGGGAAGAAATTCCTAATATCCAGCCTAAACCTCCCCAGGCATAACTTGGGGCTGTTGCCTCTCCAGCCCCCTTGTTCCCTGGGAGCAGAGCCCGACCCCACCCTCCTCACTGCTCCTCCAACTCCAACAGGATTTGAGGGAGAGATTCACCTTTGAGCCTTGGTTTCTGAGCCCAAGGAAGGATGGGCGTTCTTGCAACCCTTCAGAAATCCACGTAGAAGCCAAATTCCACTCTCTTGTTTACTTGTCTATGAATTACGCCTAGAAAATACCTAAATTTATTTGCAACTAGTTGAGCATCTTGTGATTCATAGGTGTCTTCCCAGTAGTACTGCAGTAGATGGTTACTCACATCTAGCAAAGCCTCCAAATTTTATTTTCAAGCTGCAGGCTGTGAAGTGGGATTGACAGTTGCTGAAATTTATGGCATTTGTAGTCGTAAAAGAAAATGTATTTGAAGTAGCACCCAACTGTGTTTGGATTATAGGTTATACACCCAGAGCACTGCTGACATTTCTGCACTACCCCAAATGGAAAAGGATGAGGAGAATTCACCATTTAAAGGTTTGGGTCTAAAAGAAGGGGTCTAGAAGTTGGCAAAAATCTGCTCTGAAGATTCTCTCACCTCATTTAGGGAAAATGGGGTGATTTAAAATGCCATCCTGAGATTGACATGAAAATTTGAAGCCTGTATCAGCGACTGTTATGTAAATGGTTCTTGAAAAGTCTCTGGATCATTTACTCAGAGGTGTATTTAAAGGAGGAAATGACTTATTCATACATTGTTTCATGAACTCATACTGTGGGTTTCTTTTTTTTTTCTTTTTTCCAAGCTACTTAAAAGGAAGCTCAGAGGATTATGAGAGTGTGGAAAGCCACGTGATAAACAAGGGCAGTGGAGTGGGTATGGAGGTGACAGGAAAACAAAGCCTGGCAATAAATACTGAACAAACAACTGAGACAACAGAACAAGCTGAATTAAATTGCTGAGCCAAGTCTTGACTTGAGATCTTTTCGCTGGGAATGTCAGAAATTCTTTCAGGACTTTGACTTGTAAACAAATGAACGTTCCCAGGGAGGATGCTCTGATAATATCCACCTACGTTAGGCATTGCTCGGGGCTTAACTCTTGCTTAGGAAAGATTCTGGTCTTTTTTATAGGGTATTGTGTGCTTTTAATCCTTGAGAAATGATCTTTGTTTTAATCTAGAAGGGCAGTAGGAAGTGTTGGAATCCAGGGCACAGGGAATGTCTCTCTGCCTGTTTTAAGAAATTCTGACCCTCAGCAGAACTCTGCTTTTAACCTTCATCCCTGGGAAAAATTGCCAAAACTTTGGGATGAGTTAGAGCACACAGGTAGCAGTATGTAATAGTAGTAGTTTTCCACAGAGTGTATCACAGAGTGAAGAATTCAGGGTTTTAGGATTTTAATATGAGAGTGAATAGCAGACAAGATGGAGGAGTTTGGGTGTTGTCCCTTATTCCTTCTTGTCCCTCTTCAGCTCCATTTTCTGTAGCACTGATGGCACAAAGTTATTGGTTAGAGTGAGCAGTAATGTGGAAGTTACGTGAATGGATCAGTAGAAGTTATTGGTAGAAAAGTAGAAACCAAGTAGGTGTTAGAAAGTAATCGAGTAAAACAGCTTAAAAAGGCCTTGGTTTGGGTGTTTGGGTCCATTTTGTGCCTTGGTTTGGGTGTTTGGGTCCATTTTGTGCCTTGGTTTGGGTGTTTGGGTCCATTTTGTGCCTTGGTTTGGGTGTTTGGGTCCATTTTGTTCCTCGCTTCTCGCACGCTGAGTCTGGTGTGCAGACGGGGCTGAACTTAAGATAAGAATAAACAAAACCCTGAAGACCGAGAGAAAGAGAGTCCTGCACGTTCTTCATCCTTGGAAAAGAACTCAGCAGGGGAACCCCCTCCAAAGGGCCCAGGGGTTGGGTTCCCATCCTTGTTGGGACCAAAAAATCCGACAGGAAGGACCAGCCTGGGCCGCTGGGAGTCACTGGGATGCTTCAGTCCTGTGACCCATCTGATTACCTGGATAATAAGCAAGGAGGGACCAAGAGGAAAATCCTTCCCATAATAGCACTGCTGACCCCATAATAATGTAGTTGTGATTTGATTTATTCTTTCTAGAAATCTTTTTAATATGTCTTTATTGCTTCTGATTTAATTAATCCCTTTCCAGTTCTTCTTTATCTGCGTTGTTCTGTTTATCCAGCAGCTCAGGCAGCCACAAGGTTATTGTAGGCTCAGAGGAGCTTTATATGCTTTGTACCTTTGATTAGCAGGGTTTCTGTTCATTTTTTAATACTTGCTCGATTCCCTTGTGGTTCAGGTCTGTGGGAAACATCAAAACATCTCATTTAAAAGTAACTTGGTAGAGAAATACTCGTAAAGAAACCCCAGTTTGCTGTAATTGCCCCATTTGTGTGTCAGGTTCATGCTGGAAGCTGTGTCCACAGCAGAAAGGCACCATGGAATATGTTGGATTGGTTATTTCTGCTCCTCTGAAACTGTAATTGAAATATTAAACTTACCATGGGCTTTTCTTTAGGCTCAGATTAATTTCTGAGTTAACAGATACAAGCACCATCTCTAATTTTACATTTGGGCTTAACTTGAAGTACACTTTTGTTCTTTAGTTATTTTACTGCTTATTAATCATTGCAGATCACTTTGACTGGATGGAAAATAAAGTCTGGAAAAGGCTAAATCTTGACTGCAATGAAAATATAGCTTTGTATCTGATGGAGCAAATGCCCAGAGGGAATAGATTTAATTCAGCAAGGAGATTTTTTCAAAAGCTTTTGTCTTCTGCCCTCTCACAGACAAATTTTGGCAGAAAAAGAGGATTCTGCAGCTCAGTATAATCAATAACTTGACTGCCTTTTCCTCAGGCTCCTTCAGGCTAAGGTTTAATTTGGTGTCTGTCTAAAATTTGTGCAGATCCTGTCAGAATCACTAAGGTTGGAAAAGACCCCTAAGATCATGAGGTCCAACCTTTGGCTGAAGCTCTTCATGCCTGACCAGGATTTCAGTGAACAATTTTTTCCTAATGTCCAATCTAAACCTCTCCTGGCACAGCCTGAGAGGGGACCTTGGTGTGCTGGTTTAGGGCAATTTTGAGAGAAAATCCTCTAAAGGAGTTTTCTCTAGAAAGCAAATTCAAGTGGCCCCTCCCCCAGCTGGTTTGGGAAAAAAAAAAGAGATTTCCTTGGAGAAAAGTGGGGAAAAAAAACCCCAAACCTGTTTAATTAACAAACAGAAGCATTCACCAGAATGAAAAGAGGAAGTTGGAAAAGAGGAAGAGTTTCCAGTGAGGGTGGGTTTGGCTTTGTGTAGGTTGGGGAAGATCAGTTTGTTCTGGGACCCTCAGGGAAAGCCCGACTGCCACTCCTTCAACTTGAAAAAATACTAAATTTCAGAGATCTCTGCGTGCTGCAGTTGTGATATTCTCAGTTTTATCTGAGTTTTTACCTGGCAATGGAAATTTCCCAGGATGTCAGGGTGACTCTGATACCTCCTGGACACAGACTGGAGTGAAACTGCTGCTGGCTACAGCTGCTGCTGTCAAGATAGAGAACAACACTGATAAATTTAATGTAGGGCTCCTACTTTTGCATTTTCATTTGATATCGGGATGCCTAACTCTGGTTTGGATGTAGAGCTGCAGAAACCTTCATGGCTTGGCCATTCACATTTATTAATGGCTTTGAATCAATAAACCAGAGGCCGTGTGTTTGCCACAGCCATGGAAGGAGAATTATGGCTCAGATCTCCTTGGCTTAACTTCTCTGTGCTCAGCTGGACTTGAAGACAAAGGGGAATATTCAGGGTCATGAAAGTGAAAAGGTATCAGAGATTTTCTCCCATTTATCCTTGCCAGTTGTATGGAAAAGGCACATTTGGGCTGAAAACTGCTCTGTGCAATGCAGTGATTGATTGTGTTATATTGGGAGTTATTTTTCATAAAATCCAACTCAGGAGCTGAATGCTGAACTGTGACAGAACGTCTGCTCAGTGCCCCTTTTCTGGGGCTGGTTTAGAAACGTCCTTGGAGGAATCCTGGTGCTCCTTGCCTCCCTCAGAGCTGTCTGCAGTGACCTGTGGAGGAAAAGGGAGCCCTGAGCCTCCGTGGTTGGGCTTAAACAAAGATTTACTCAATGCAGGCGCTATGATTGGATTTTGTGGTATTCCACGCGTGTGCCAAACAAGAGAAATCTCCTGTTTGAAAAATCAGTTTGTGGCAGCAGGAAGAACTTAGTCATGGAGCCCTGGAGATGCAGGAGGCAGGAAAGTGGTGTATGGGAAAATTAAGCTTAAATCGAGGCGTTGTGGTTAAGATTTAATCCTTGTTTTTCAGCAGAGAAAAAAATGTGTAACTCAAACACTGAGGAGAGCACAGTTATAAATCTGAATAATAAATCAGGCATGTGTTTAGGCAAAGACATTGCTTGTGTCCCTCTTGAAATATAGATCTGTGGTATTTCTAATTCAAGTTAGGAAACAGAACTTCAGGATGGTAAAAACAAAATTCTTTGCTTGGCTCCACAAGGTAATAACTCACCCAGTCCATCCCCATGTGATGCACACATGTTAAAGAGAGATAAATCAAGTGATGATAAGAGTTATTAATTGTCCACATAAAAGAGCTTGGGCCTGACCTCATGCTGGTGGAAGGGATGATCAAACCAGAGTGGAGTTTGCAGAGAAAGAGGCAAGAAAAAACCCTTTTCATGTGTCTTCCCAGATGTGTTTTGCCCTTCTCTCTCCTGCCATCAGCTGTTTGTCTTTATGCACGGTGTGGGAAAAGCTTTCAAGTGGGAAAAGAGGAATTAAACCTATTTAATAGGAATTAAACCTATTCCTTACTTTGCTGCTCTGTGTTTAGTCCCTTCAAACCCTGCTAAAAGTCCATCTTACCTTTCCTCTGTGACTATGGATCAAAACCTCTTTTATTCACTGCCCCCAAACAGCTGGTTGGCTTTGGGTCCTTTTTAATCTGCTGTCTGTGTCTGAATATTTTTTTAGGGTTGAGATGTGGCAGTGAAACAGATGCTGATCTGGGCTCTGTGATTTTTGCTCTGTACATTGAGGTAAAAAAGCCATAGGTGTGCCTCGAGGCTCCCAACCCCACAGAACTGGATTTTCTTTCTGTTGGACTGTGTCAGTGGTTTGTTTTTATTTTTATTTGCTGTTTTTATTTTTATTTGCTGTTTTTATTTTTATTTGCCGTTCAGAAAGTGAAAATACCTCAGTGAATGTGAGTGTAAACTTCACTAATTCTGATAGTAAACAACAAAATAATAAACCCTAAATTTTTCAGCACCACCATCACTCTGAGATCTGAAGTGCTGAACACTTTAGAGGCAAAACAAGCTGGGTCCTTTATTCTGAGATTTTTTGTGTACGGTAGCCCCAAATCCTCTCTGCTCTGAAGAGCCTTTTAAGCACACAATCACGTCTTTTAGGTTTTTAGATATTCAAAACACCTTCTGTGCAGCAGCAGCAGAGATCAGGGCCTAATGGGACAAGAAGCAGAAGAAAGAGCTCATTGTCAGGAGGTAATAACTCCTTGTCATTCTCCGTGGGAGGCTGGTGGAGGTTAAAAAAATTGGGAAAGAGTGTTGCTAAGCACTTGCCATATCAAGTCTTGGTTAACCAGGATAGTCTGGTTTTAAGATCTCCTCTCCAGTAAGTTTTAAGTAACTGTCCTGCAGCTTTTTGCTGGCAAGTGAGGCTGAATTTACTCAATCAGTCTTCTCAGGTGAATAAATATAGCTAAGTATTAAAAATACAGCATTGTCTGACCTCTCTGAGACCCTTCTGGAATATTTTGTCTCCATGTTAAGATTGTCCCAGTGGTATCTCATATTTGTCAGGCCATGTCTCAAGCTGTAATGTGACCCTGAACCCCCATTTTTCTGGAAATGCCCATTTTCCTGCAAATTACCCATAGGGGGACGTGAGAGGGACACTCTGAGGTGGCAGCTTGGCCATTCTTCATCAATTCATCACTGGTTGTGTGTTGTTTGGAATCTTCCTTCACCTCCATCCTGGCAGTGTGGAAATTCCCTTCCCAGCTCCAAACCTCACCAGAATCCCCTCCTGCAAGGAAAGTCTGGGATTGCCCTGTGAAACCAGGAAGGCTCTTTGACATTTGTTCCTGGGCTGATCTGTTTGAGCAATCTTACATAAACTCCAGCAGGGGAGCTGCCAATTCCTGCACGTTGGAGGAGAAATGTTCCCTTATTTGGAGAGGTTTGCTCCTACTCGGGGCCACAGCAGCGGTTTCCAAACGCCTCTGGTATTTGATGACTGTGGCATAACTTTGGAGGGCTTTGTGTGCTTTGTGTGCCTCCTTTCAGCTGTTCTGAGGTCCCTGGGTGGCAGTCGGGGACAGTCCTTGGCTTTGCTGCCTTTGGAGTGCAGGGGAATGAAGGGATGAAGGGAGGAATGGGCTTGTTCTAGCCCAAAAAAAAACCCTACAGAAAAAACCAAAATGAAACCGCCTCCTTCGTCGTCCTTTTTACCTGGGTTATTTTGTTTTGCTGAGGAGTATGAAAAATGAAACATTAGGATTTGTCTGGATTTCTGGCACACATGATGTGTTTTTTGCCCTCCCCATGGGCAGCAGAAGCTGGGTCTGAGTCCTTGGCACGATGTGATCCTGCTCTGGTGCTCGTGGTCACTTGGGACAAGGATCCCTGTCCAGGGAAGGGAGCTGGAGCTTCAGGACAGACTAAAGGAGCTCAGCCTGGAGAAAAGGAGGCTCAGGGGGACCCTTGTGGCTCTGCACAGCTCCTGCCAGGAGGGGACAGCCGGGGGGGTCGGGCTCTGCTCCCAGGGAACAGGGACAGGAGGAGAGGGAACGGCCTCAGGCTGGCCCAGGGCAGGCTCAGGGTGGATTTTAGGAACAATTTCTTCTTCCCAAAAGAAGAAATGCCCATCTGCTCAGGACAGTGGTGGAGTTCTCATTTCTGGAGGGATTTAAAAGCCATGTGGATGTGGCTTTAAAGGTGGTTTAAAGATCTTTTCCATGTGGGTCCATGATTCCATGGCCACCAGGGTGACATCTTCAGAGTGGTTTGAGGCCACATTTGGGGGATGCAGCCAAGTCTTCTTCCATGGCTACTTCCATCAGTGGATCAGGTGCAGAAATGTCTGTAATGAATCACTTTTGTGGTCTGGGGTGGTGCTGCCAATGCTGTCATGTTGGGGCTTCAGAAATACATTGGAAAAGAAAGGCTGAAAAATCCCTTTCCCTGACCTCTGTATAAATCCAGTCCACTCCCTACATGACGCTTTCCTCACCTCTCCTATTTTTTCTCCTTTTGTTCCACAAACTGTTTGTTTAGCAATGTGTGTTAACTTTGTGCTACTGTTTCTCTGGAATTTATTTGTTGCCATCTCCAGAGTTGGTTTTACATGTTTAATTTTATTATGTTCATGAGGCAACGTTGGCAGGAACGGCGCTATAAAAAGCATTCATTTCATGGAGTGGTACAAACATGTTTTCAGCTGAATTGATGACACTGAATATAAAACACTTCTCATTTGCTCTTCCCCTTAAGGTTTGTTTAATGAACTAAAGTTTTTCTTATTACTTAGAGGTGCAGCTCTTTCTACCCATCCAGAAAGAATACAAAACATAATGTGTGTTTATGGCAGCCATCTCTTGGAAATAACCTACTTAAGGAACATTTCTCTGTGAATCTTGGGGTGTTATGGGAATTCTTCCACTCTCTTCTTTTTATTTTTTACTGTTTCTCCCTGAACCTTGAACTCTTTATTGTGAATAAAAATGACTCTAAATGAGGAGATCTGTATTAAGAAGCCGCTTGGGAAGGTATCAGAGCTTGGATGCAGATTTGTGTTTACACTCCTGGAATTTGTTGGAGGCAGTTTTGGGGATTGAGACCACCCTTTTTCGTCTTCAAGTTGCATTGACACTGCCTGTGAAGAGCCATGATTTACTGAATTTACATATGATATCTCTCCCTGGCAGTGGGGTAATATTAATTAAAGTGTTCATTACTGTTTGTGATCTGATACTGTGCAGGAGGCACTTCCTTAGGGGATTAATAAGGGCTGGGATGGAAACACCTGTGATTCCAACGCTCTTTTCCATACATTGGTGTCTAGAGGCTCAGAGTGGTCCTGTTTCTATCCAAGATTCGTCTTCATGCTTAATTAATTTTCTGATGGGGCTGTCCAGCTGTGCCAGGTCATGTGAGGAGGCTGGGGAGGGGGAGAAGCAGAGCCTGAAGTGAGATAATCCCTGCTGCTTTCCCATGGATGGGTGTGGACATGCAGTTAATGCCTCACCAAGGGCTTGATCTCCTGCCCACCGCTTCAGCTGACCTAGAATTTAGTGTCAATATTAAAAAGAGTCAGAACAAGCTGTTGCATAAGTGGCTGTGCCTTAGATCCTCACTCTGGTAGCTCTCCCATCCTCCAGCGTAGCTCCTTTCCCCACCACTTATTTGTTGACACAGCTCCATCTGGGACAGCTTCAGTTTGGGCAAAAATCAATCCTTTATCCAAATTCCCTCACTCCTGAAGTGTAATTTAAAGTCCTCAACCTCGGAGTGCCATGGCACACCAGTGATGGGCACTGCAAGAAGCAGAAGCCACACGCCTGACTGAACATTTGACAAACACGGGAGACTTGGAAGAGAAAGTTTTGGAGGCACTGACTTATCAAAGCCTGTCAGAACAATCATTTTCCCCCCCAGTTTCAGTCAATTGCTGCCTGACAATCGAAAAGCAGGGATGCAGGGATGGTTCACCCACGCTGGTGCCTGATCCCCAGCGCTCTGCAGCCACATCCTTGGAATAAAAAGGAAAAGTACACATATGAGGCACCAACTGGAGTTTGTTAAACATGGAGCATATGTGTTATTTAGGTTTGGAATGGGGTGAGGTTATGAAGCTATTCTTGGGGAAGAAGACAAATAAATTTCTGGTACATCAAAATAATTTGTAACAAATAGATTCATTAAAATCTTGCTGGAGGATGGGGCACGAGGCACATGACAGAGCCCTGAAATTCAGATTCCAGCTGGAGCTTCTCCATCCTGCAACGATGGAGTTCAGGCAGTTTGAGGAATGTGGTTAAACACAGGGCCTGCTAATGGTTGGTAAAGGGTTTTAATTTATTTTTGATGGACTTTGCAGCCTCCTGAGCATGACTCGAAATCAGACTTTCAGTTCTCACCAACGTTGTTGAGTCTGAACTCAGAATTGCTCTGTGATCAGTGAATTCCAGATTATTCAATATAAACTCAGAATTCCATCGAAGTATTGTGGTCTAGGCTTACCTGTCCATGTGATTATCAAAGCTGATGGTAAAACTCAGAACACAACATGAATTCATTTTTTATTGTATGAGAGGGGGGGGCAAAAAAAAAAAAAGATGCCAAAGGCTGCCCCCAACCCAAATATTGTACAGAATGCATATCAAATGAGATCTGAACATCAGTGATTACATTTTTAGTAGGATGAGTGTTCTGACTGAAATGCAGCAATCTGTCACTTGGCCTTTCTGTGACATTCAGTGCATTGAAATTACCAGGCAAAGATTGCTTTTTGACATGCTAAATTAACTAAGTTGGAAACTGGAGCTTTATCATGGCTGCTAATTGTTACAAGGAGAGGGAAGAGTTGTTTGTCTTTTGTATTCTGAGCAGGCTATTCAGTTGATTTAAAAAAAAAATTAAAAAAAAATATTCTCCAAAAGGGTCATCTCTGGAAGCAGTAGAATTGGTTAAGAGAAACCACTTTTAATCTGAGCCATGGCAGTGCTGAACACTTTCCCTTCAATTCCGACCTAACCATAATTAGGGTTTATTGTAAGGAGCTGGAAGACCTGGCAACTCCATTAATAAGTGGAGAAAAAATGATTTAAGAGAATGTTTTAGACATTTAGAAGTTTTGGTTCAGTATGAATGAGGGTGTTTCACTCTTAAGTTTTTTTTCTCTTGGTGTTGTTTCTTCAGATATGTAAAAAATCCAACTTAACCTAATGTTAAATGATTATGCTTCATATGCTTTGCAAAATCTGCTGCAATTGCAGCCCTTATGTTTTACTAAAAATTGAATAATGCTTTGTGTAATTATGTTTGGTTTTTTTTTAACATGGGCTATATTTTGTTTGCTTTCTACTGATTTTACCAAATGTAATTTTCATTTCTGAGAGATAAATGATAAATCCATGTAAATTGTGGCAGGTGCTGGTACCAGGACCCTCTCTGTAAAGCAGAGGTGTTTCAGATCTGAAATTCTATTTACTCAAGGAGTCATTATCTACAAATGCCAACAAATCTATTTATTTTTAGCTCCCAGACAAACAGGAGTTCTGGATAAACATGTAAATGAAATTTCTGGAGGCTTTAAATTGGTATTTCAGTATCTACATCAGTGACCTTGCCATGAGGGACAGATTTCACTGATATTTATCAATTATCTGAGAGGTCTCCAACCTTGGCTTCCTGTTCCTAGGTGTGAGTTATGAATTCCTGGGCCTTATGCTAAGGAAATACTGAGAGAAATACTTGGCTGGTCTGTGTGAGAGCAAGAGTCAGAGAGTCTTAAAATCCCAGACTGGTTGGGTTGGAAGGGACCTTAAAGCTCATCCCAGTTCCACCCTGCCATGGGCAGGGACAATTCCCACTGTCCCAGGATTCTGTCAGCCCCATCCAACCTGGCCTGGGACAGTTCTGAAGATGTGGTGAAGTTAAGAAATGATGAAATTAAAAAAAGATCCCTGTCCATGAGGTCTGTCAGTCCTACTTTTACTTTTTCTCAAGCAGAGTTACCAAAGTGCACGAGAGATTAGATGACCCTAAACATTTCGGGGTCGATACTGATTTCAGGACAAAAGTGGTGAAGTTTTAAGCTGTCCTTGAATTTGGGTGTTTATGTGCATGCCCAGAGTTAAATATACATAAATCTGTATAAATGTGCTCAGTGCCCTGCTTGCAGCCAAGGAAATAACTCCTGGCCAGGATGAAACCATGGGAATTCAGTGGGATGGTGGGAGCAGCATTCCCTTCCCAACCTGTGTGGTCAGGGATGGGCAGTGTGGGGGCAGCTCCCTGCAGAGCTCCTGTGGGACTGGGAGTCTGCCAAGGGATGTAGAGCTTGATGTGATGCTGATGTATTTAATGGGTAATTTAAAAAAATGGGAAACAGAATTTTTAGGAAACCATGAGGATGTTTCTTTGTTGAGTCATTAGTTTTTCCAAATCATATTTGGGGAGAAAAGGAGCACAAGGCATTGAGAGCTTGATCCAAGCACTGAAATCCAGTGTGTGTGTGAGGAGGAAATGTGCATGGATGATCTGAGGAAGGGTTTACCTTCCAGTCTTTCCTGGGCATGCAGTGCTGCCTTCACAAGGTGTTAAATTCATATTAACACCCAAATGTCTGCAGACATCCTGAATGTCTGAAGGCATCCTTGGCTTCCCCAGGTGTGGAGCTCCCATTACCAAATCTGCTGCCTATGGAAAGGGTGACAGAACCCAAAAGTTGGAGATGTCCCATCCCTGGAAGTGTGCAAGGCCAATCTGGACAGAGCTTGGAGCAACCTGGGATAGTGGAAGGTGTCCCTGCCCATGGGGAAAGGAACAAGCTGGGATTTAAGGTCTCTTCCAACCCAAAACATTCCAGAATTCTGTGGAATTCTGATTATACATCAATAAATATGTGAAATAAATGGAGTATTGTTCATTAATTAGGAAGATTATTGGTGTGACACGGGTGGCACAACGCAGGGAGCGAAGAAGTGAAGAGCAGAGCAGCCGTGTTGCTTTGTCTCAGGGATTGCAGCTCTTTTAATTACAGACTAAGTTAGTTAACACCAGTCAAGAGAGAAAATGAGACCCCTTGTGAGGAGGACTCAGAGAACAAAGACTCTCCCATTCTCTGGTAATGAGAGGGTTGGAGGCCGTGGTGCTTCCTGTGCACACACGGATTTAAATCAGGGAGCAGAGGAGCCGGGTGTAGGTGGAGGTTGTGTCTCAGAAGTTTTGTCTCGAAGCTTTTGGATCATGTGGCCTTGTAAAAGAAGTGAGAGACTGGGGACAGGTGTGTAATAACCTTCCCTAATATTTTGGCTTGCGGTGTGAAGACACCTTTTTAAAGTAATTGTTATAGTTAGAGTTTGCAAAACGTTTGAAGTGATTCAAAGGTGCCCTGAAGGAATGTGAGGTAGGAGAAACATTCTTGTATTTTAGGATTTCAGGAAGACTCTTGATAAATTATGAACTTAGTTATTGAAAATTTTCTTTTTCAGATTTGCTCAGTAAAACCTGCTCTAGTGTCGCTGAGGGGAACCAGGGTGAGTTCAGTGCCTGAAGGGGCTCCAAGAGGGACTTTGGGTAAGGGATGGACTGACAGGACCAAGGGGAATGAATTCAAAATGACACAGAGTGGGTTAGATGGGATATTGGGAATTGGGAATTCCTGGCTGGGAGGGTGGGCAGGCCCTGGCACAGGTGCCCAGAGCAGCTGTGGCTGCCCCTGGCAGTGCCCAAGGCCAGGTTGGACATTGGGACAACCCGGGATAGTGGAAGGTGTCAGGGGAGGAACTGGATGATCCTTAAGCTCCCTTCCAACCCAAACCATTCCATGATTCTTTGGCACCTTCCAACGCAGGAATTCCTCTGGTTCCTGGGTCTGGCCTTTCCCAGCCTTGGGGCTCTGACATTTGGGAGGGGACCCCTCACCCTGGGGAGGTGTTGTCCCTGCACCCCAATCCAGCAGGATTGTGAGGGCTGAGTGCTGCTGACCCCACTTGACTTCCATGACTTCTTTCCATGACTTCTTTCCATGACTTTCTGCCAAACCTTCAGCCCTCTGTGTGGTGCTAGATGAACGTGCAGAGGTTGATTTTGGGTTTTCTGCAGCGCAAACGGCGCAGAGTTGCAGGGAAGGCTGTTTTACAGGAATTTGTTGTTCAGGTTTTGAACTGAGTGTTTGACATCAAGAATTTATGGCTGTAAAATAAATATATCCAGCTGCCTTCACTGCTGATGGTGTTTTAGGCTGTGATTACAATTCCCTTTTCTGTGGGAGCCCTGGGTCATGTTCAGGGCACATGACAGCAGCAGATGCCAGAGCAAGCTCAATTTGACCAATTTAATTTATGATTTAAATATTGTAAACGTTTAACGTGGTGAAAAACCACCCTGGCTGCTGTAGCCCCTGCTTGGTAATGAATTAGGTCAGAATAGGTTGGGGGGAGAACTTGGGCTGTGTGGTTAAACCCTTTTGTGTGGATATTTCAAAATGTTTGCTGGGGGACAGCAACATCGTTTATGGGGCAAAATAGAAAAGTTTTATGTCTGTCATATTTGCAGGCTCAGTTTTGCCTTACTCAGTTTTGCCTGTGAATTTGATTGATATTATTATGAGCTTTTCTTAATTTTCAGACAGATATAATGCACCACAGTGTTTTAACTATAAACTTTTTCTGTGCTCAAATGTAAACGAGAATAGTATAAAAAATGTCCTTTTTCTCCCCTGTTGAGGATCTCCTCTCTCCCCAGCTCTCCCACGGCTTGGCTGGGATGATTTGGGGTTTGGGATGGACCAGGGGCTCTGGTTTTTGGCATCCCCTGGAGCTGCAGGTTCGTTCCTGCTTTGTTTTGTGGCCCCTAAATTTGTGAATTTTTGAGGGCAGGGCTCCCTCGCGTGGTGGCACCACACAAACTTCAGCTGCTTCCCCTGCGAGGAAAAGCGAAAATTCCCCTTTTTTCTCCCCAAACCAGCTGTTTTCACACAATTGTGTAGGGACCTTTCCACTGCTGAAGAGGCTGAGAAAAGAGAAAAACATTGCTGAGCTCTTCTATTCCCTCCAACCCAAACCATTCTGGGAATCTAATCCCAAAAAATTAAAATCTAATCCCAAATATTATGCAGAATTCTAGAGAACTTCAAACTAAGAAACACTAAGAGTTTAAAGAATTTTTTTTTTCCTGAATGTTAGCTATTCCTCAGGATCCAAATAAGTTTTTGACTTAAACTTGTAGGAAACAGACAGCAGGTTATTAATATGGTGCTGTAGGAAAATCAGTGTTCCTAATGAAAATCAGTGTGCTCAGAATAGGACAAAATTTGGCAATCAACTACTGTTGCTTCATGAATATTAATTAAATTACATCAGTATATATAGTGTGTCTGCATATCCTATATAGACACATTATATATGAACTGATAATATGTTAAATATATGAAATATATTTTTATATATTCATAATCACGGACGCTGTCTGTATAAATATGTCTATATAAAATGTATTTTCGCTGTTATCAGTTCAGATGGAAAATTTGAAAATGTGGTTATCCATGTGCACCCTCACGATGTGGAACCTGGGTCTACCCAGTGCCCACTGCATGGGACACTTCCAGTTTCTGTAGTGGAACTTTTTTCCTTAAAATTCAGCTGCTGAGCTCATCTCTCTTCTGCAGTCAGTGGGAATCAGTCCTGTCTTTAAAACCTGAATTTTCACGGAGTTTAGCCTAGATGAGACACAAAAGGAAGAAGGAATTTTCATCCTCCCCTCACTGTTTCAGTGTCATAAGGGGGTGAGACTTTCTTTTCAGATTTCATAGCCAAAACCTGTATCGTGAAATATGTTTTTTTAATTTTTAATTATTTTCTTCTTTTGGGAAATTACTGCTTTCTCTCTCCTAGTTTCACAGTATTTAAAGTTAGATTTGTCTAAAAATTCATTGGGCTTGGGGGTGTTTTATTAAGATTTTCCATTTTTATTTTCAATTCAATATCAGGCATTTCACTGACAAATTCAAAGCCCCTTTCTCTCTATGAACATATTATTAAATACTCAGCTGTAGATAATCAACCCCCCTCCTCCTGAGCTGATCCCTTTGGGGTGTGGGGCTCCAAGCATCCTCTTCCTCATGTTTAGAATCCCAGAATGGTTTGGGTTGGAAGGGACCTTAAAGCTCATCTCACTCCAACCCCTGCCATGGCAGGGACACCTCCCACTAGACCAGGCTGCCACAAAAGCCAAATTCCCAAAATATCATCTGCATGGAGTCACATCTGCTCTTTGGGATCGTGGCTGTGGAAAACCAAACTTTCCACACAAAGGGAACCACAAGCAAAGCTGCTTTGCAGGTAAATACACAATATTGGAATTATTTTCCATCTTCTTTTCTGCCAAAAATTATTCAGGGAGGAACCTGAGCTTTTCACACTGAGCTCAGGAATAATTTTTTTTTCCTCTTTCCACTTGCCATGGGAGCGTGGAGAGGCTGCAGAGATGGGATACTTTTCCAAGTGTCCCCACAGAGCATCTGTGCCACAGTGCCCGAGCCCAGGGATCACTCCCGAGACAGATGCCTTTGGAGGCGCAGACGTATGTGTTTCTGCTTTGTAAAAAAAAAAAAAAAATTAAAATATATTACATTAAAAAAAAAAAAAAAGCCACCGAAACTCTTGCAGTTTAGACAGCTGGTCTGGCAGTTGGTAATGTGAAGGCCTATTAAAATATTTATGCTATTTGTTATTTAACTTCATTTGTTTTTTCCGAAGAATTTGGAAATGGGCTGATTAAATAAAACCGCGTGAGGCCGCCCCGGGTCGGGAGTGACAGGAATTGGCAGAAATTTGGGAGCCCTGGCAGCGCAGGGGGCTAATATTCTGTCTTTCACTCTCCTGAAATCGTCGTTCTGTTTGCCTTCTGAGCAAGAGGAGGTGCTAATAAATACGCTGAAAATATTTTCACACTTGTGCTGGGTGGAATTTTGATTCGGGAGCTGGGGCACAAAGGGCCGGCTTCACGGAAACCTCGGAGTCGGTGACAAGGCTCCCTTTGACTCAGCCCCAGCAGCGGAAATCAACGCTCAAAATGACACCCCCACCTCAGAGTTTAGTGATTTGTTATTTTGGGTGCTCACAGAAGTCGCTGTGTAGGTTTCAGTGAGGGATGCATCTTCTAGAACTTCTCAGCTGTTCAAACCCTGATGGCTCCGAGTCTGGACAAGTTTCGTGTCACTGAATTGTTTTCCAACAGGGAGCAGCTCTCATGGGAATGCAGAGGGGCTCTTTGGACTGGAGGAAAGCAAAAACAATAAAATTGGGTTTAGCATCCTCAGGGAATGATGATCCCAGAACCATTCACCTTGGAAAAGCCCTCTCACACCATTGAGGCCAAATATTGCCCAGCACTGCCAAGGCCACCCCTGTCCCCAAGTGCCACATCCACATGGCTTTAAAATCCCTCCAGGGATGGGGACTGCAGCAATGCCCTGGGCAGCTGTGACAAGGGCAGGACACTTTGAGGGAAGAAAAAAATTTTCCTGATATCCAACTTAACCTCCCCTGGCTACACTTGAGGCTGTTTCTTCTTGCCCTAACCAGCAAACCTGGCATCAATACCTCAAAATTTACAAAAGGGAGATTTTAAAAGTCAGAGGGAGGGAATCCAGGTGTGTACTCTGGGTAAAAGTTGAACAAATTGGATTGTCCCCCATTTTTGGGGGAGCTCATGTTGGATGTGAACAACCTCATGCCATTCAGGGCATGGGACTCACCATGGACAGCAGGAAAATGGGAAAAATTCATGATGGAATGGCAATTAAAAAGTTGTTTTCACAATAATGAAAACTAAAATACCTGTTCACCTGCAATGGCCAAGTTTTGAAATAAAGAAGAGGAATGGTGAGCATGAAAAAGAGGGCAATGAACTCCCAAATTTGCTTCTTTTCCAGTGCCTCACTTGCAGGACAAACTTCCTTGAAAAATTATGCCTATTTATAGAAAAATAATGATTATTTAATCAACCTACAATTCAGCTGGATGCTTTCTAAGTCCTAATGCTGGGTTTTATTCAGCCCTTGGCTTGGGACAGTCGAGGGTCCTGTGGAAGGTTTAGGACTGAGCCCAAGAGGTCAAACTCAGGCTGCAGAGCTTGTCCAGAGGTGGTGACAGAGCCTGGACAAACCGTGCCAGACGTGTGGAGATCAAATTAGCAAAGCTTGGTGTCGTGTTAACCAGAGATAACATGGTGTGAAATCATTTAATGAAGGGAAAATCCCCAGATATTCTGGGAAACACAGAGGAGCAGCCTGGAAGTGTTGGAGTGGTCAAGGAGTGTGGGAGCCTCCGTGGCCTCGTGTTGCTGCTGGAGGAGTGAGGAAAAAGCCAAATTTTGCTCCCTGGTGGCTGGAGTCCTGTTGGATCTGCTGTGTGTGGCTCCTTTTGGGGAGCTGCTGTTGAAAGGCTTTATTAGGGCTTTCACACTGTGGCAGGTTGTGGCTGAACTTTTATTTTAAGACTGAGAGTCTCTAACTTGTTCCCACAGCAAGCTGTTTCCCAGACTCACATGTTTCCCTCAGAATTTGTGCAGAAGGTTTTTTTGGGAGTTCAGCTCTTTGGTGGGTTTTGCTCTACCAGCTCCTTGGGTGGATTAGTCCCACAATATTTGACATTAAAATCTGGTTCAGGTTCCAGCTGCAGGGAAAGCTCTTCCCTCTTGCTCTTTCCTTCCTCTATTAATTTTAAATTTTTGTAGAATCCTAGGATAGTTTGGGTTGGAAGGGTCTTGTAAATAATCTGGAGACTCTTTCCTTTACAGGAAGTGTAAATCTTTATTTTTAAAGCATTTTAGTGGAGATGCATTTCCTACCTCTTCATCCCTTTTGCTCCTGTGAAGTTTGGAAAAGCAATTTATAGCCTGAAGATCTCTCACCATTTTTAAGGGTCCTCTTGAACCTTTTATTCCTTCTTCCTTAATTACTTGGGGTCATTTTAACACAGTAAGTAATTGAAGGGAGAGTGGATGCAAATGTAGTACCTAGCTTGTAATTTTTGGTTTTTGAATAGATAAGTTTTTTTTTTTTTTTTTGCTTTTGTTACCAATTTCCTTTAGGAATTGTTTTCTTTAAAATATTGAGAAACTATAATTATACATACATACATATATATATATATGTATGTATGTATTTATGTATAAAACTTTAAACTATTTCTGTGTTTTTCTCTCCTACATGAAGGTTAGAGGAAGGCTGATGACCAAGGTAGCTGGATAGGGAAAGGAGAATTGAACTTTTTCTTGTCCTTCAAAAGAAAACCTTCTGAGCAGCTCAGGGAGCTCCATATATTTTCAATTATTGCAATTAAACTGATATTTGCCTTTGGCCAAATGACTGAGGAGAACAGTGGTCTGAAAATGGGTTGATTTGGTTAAAAAAAAGAACAGAAAATATGATGATGCATGGCCCTGACAGTGCTTGCCTGTGCAAGGCAGCGTGATGTGTGTCAGCAATTCCTCCTCAAACCCACCAATGTAAAAGCTTTAAAATCCTCTCCTGATCCCATGTGCTGCAGAATTCACTTTCAGGACCTAAAAATAAAGGCAGGCTCTTTACAACACCGTGCACATGCTGGAGTGGAGTAAACACGTGTTCAGTCTGTTCTGAGCTGTCTGATTAAAATAATCGTGGTGTGAAGGGAGGAGGCAGGAGGGGCACAGCGAGCGTCTCGGGGAGCAGAGAGGTGTTGAAATGCCCTTGAAAATTAAAGCTGTGGAGGCTGTGCATGTTAAAATTATTAGGGTTCACGTGGGTGCAAAGATGTTGACAACTTGAACTTGAAATTTCTTACAAGCGCGGCCTTAAATAAATTTGGATTAAATCAGCAACAGGAGGTGAAACCGTGTTTGATGAAATTGTCTGGCAAATTGGTTTTAAGTCTGGAATTTCATTTTCCAAACAGAATGCTGTGGAGAGGGCAGCGACAAGCAAAAATGAGCTGCAAGTTATTTTGCTGTTCCGGGAGACAAGAAACTCTTTTATAGTTCTGCTCTAAAGCTTAATTTTTAGGACCTGTATAAATAGAATCCAATTCACCAACTGATCTGGAGAGGATAATCCATCAATATTTAATTTGGTAAGAAAGAAAAGGCTTTAAAATAATAAATGTAGTTCATGAATCAGATGCACCGTTGAGTTCCATTACTAAAAGTAGACACATAATATCGGTGGCCTCATGTTTGTTATTTTAATAATTCTAATTAATTTCTGGTAATTGTGGTGGACCTGCTGCCAACTACCTCGGCTATGATCATTCCTCAGGGTCATTATTTTCTGTAGACAGTCAGCCAGTGAATAGAGGAAGTTTTATGGCAAACTAAACTTAAATAGCACAAATAGGTTTTCTTTTGAAGAAAAATGCCTGGTGGTGAACTTCATCACGACCTGTCGGTGTTTAAGAACTGTGGAGAAATCCAGGCAATCTTTAGGATAATGCAGCCATTTCCAAAGCCTCCATAAACAATATTTCACCCTTTCTCCTCGACTGGGGATGATGAGTGAGGTTTGTGTGGAGCAGCAGGAGCTTTGTCCCTCACAATTAGCCTGCTCCTCTTGTCTCTGTCCCTTTGTGGTCCCACACTCCGTTTTTTGTGCCGTGGTTGTAAAGGTGACAAACCAGGACACTCCAGCCCGAAGTGCTGCAAACACAGACAGAAAATGAATCCATTGGTGGATGCAAGGACAAATCCTTCACTTATCTGAAGGACCCTTCAAAGTCCAAGAAATCCACTGAGCATGGAGCTGCTGGTGGAGGAGGATCTGTGAAATCACCTCGCGGTTTTGTCTTTCCCCTTGGTGGCCTGGGAGGTTTCTCCCGCATTGGAAAAGGCACTTAGAACCTGCTTTCCATGTCTGGGTTAGCTCTTTCTGCAGCTGCAAAAATTCTGCTCCATTTCAGATGGGAAAGTGTCACAGGTTGGAGTTTCCCATCAAAGACGTGATCTGTGCAGGAGAGAAAACCCCAAATGTTGTGATATCCAATTTCCAACTAATTGAGGTTGTTCCTGTCTATGAAAGTTGGAAAGATTTGTTCTTCTGCCACAGCAGTTTTTCCATGGGAAGGAAGAGTTGCAAACAAAGGTGTTTATTTCACTGAAACAAAACCCCACAAAAGTAAAAGCCTGAAAAAGCAATTTCAAAGGTAAATTTTCAATGGTCTTCAGGGTAGATTGTTCTTGTGCCTCTTCAGAGTAGAGTGAGTGGAGCTCAGCACCAATTCCTTCCAGAACAATTGACTTTCAGGAATCCATCCCATTCCTCAGTGGAAGTAATCTCCAAAATGTTGCTCTGATCTTTTTAGCTGAACAGATGAGGGCAGGAATAAAGTGGAATTAGAGGCAGAGCAGAGCTGGGGTGTGTGGGAGCATCAAGCCATAAATAAGGACTTTAGGACAGTCTAAACATTGCAAACATCCTCTGGCAAGACCTGAAATCTGGTGCTGGGAAAATGAAAAAAAAAAAAACCCACACTTTTTTAGCAGTTAAATGTGTGAATGGATTTAAAGGACAGTTTTTTTTTTTATTTTTTAACTTAAATTTGGAAATAGAAAATTCTGTAAGGAAATTGATTTAATCCCCAAAGTGTGTTTGGGGTGTAACTGAAGACTTAAAAAAGTGATTCAGGGTGGATTTAGGGGCTGCAGCTGTTGGGAGAGATGTGTTTGTGAACAAGACCTCCAAGATCACCGAGTCCAGCCCAGCCCCACCAGCTCAGCTAAACCCTGGCACCCAGTGCCACATCCAGGCTTTGTTAAACACACCCAGGGATGGGGACTGCACCACCTCCAGGGCAGATAATCCCAGTGCATTATCACTTTCTCTGTAAAAAGCTTTTTCCTAAAATTCAACCTAATTTTGGGGCATTTTCAAAGTGTTTCAGTGCTCTGGGGATAATGTGCTCTCCTTTGCCAGTGCCATGTGCCCCTGGGTGGCAGTGGGGGAAGATGAAGCCCCCACTTCCCAGGGAACTTTTCTTTTCCTCCTGCCCATCCCAGCAGCCAGGGCAAACTCCAAGATCACCCAGAACCTTTGGATTCCTCCAAAGAAATTAATCCCCTGTGGTTTTATCTCATTTTCTGTGTATTGCCTACTGCAATTTGGGCTCTTAATTTGTTGTTGCAAACGATGAATTTGATTTCCTGCTATCAGTGAGTGTCTGCCTGTCTGAGGGCTCCAAGCATGACTGGCATAATGAAAAGTCTTTCTAGCAGTAGGGTTGGAACTTTGTGTATTAAGAACTTGCCCCTGTCTGCTAACCAAGATCAGATGGCAGATCTTCCTATAGCTCCACTCCAAGTTGTAGGTAATCTTTATCATCAAAGGGAGTAAGAATGATATCCATCAGGATATAGCAGGAATAGAAAAAATAGGTGGAAAATTTAGTAAATGGCAAATCTCAGTAATTTTCCTCTTTTGACTCACTGTAAGATCCAGGAGTTTTAAGTTCTATTGCTGAAGAAATATTTGTGACCTCTCAGGGGTTTCTTTTGGTTGTTGGAAATGGATGTGGGTGGATCTGGAGCTTTTTTCTCTGCTTGAAACATAAATCTGGTTTGTTGTCGTTTAGAAAGTGTTCATATCAGATGTACAACAGAATTCTGCTCTTTAAATGGTGGGGACAACACAGAATAAAACAGGATAATGTGGGGATTATCCCACATTATCCCTCAGCTGCTCTAAGGAGATGGGAGAGTTATTCTGAGTGGATTTTTATGTGTCCAGCGGAAGATTTTGTTCTCAGGTGGGCACAGTGAAATGATCCTGTTCCCCCCCATAGTGGGGGTAACACAATTTTGTGTTCCTGGCCCCTGTGTGTAAAAATGCTGCTTCCCAGCTCAAATACGGTTTGGGAGGCACCCATGGAATTGTTCAGCTTGGAAAGGCCCTCCAAGGCCATCCAGCCCATCCCTGAGCCATGTCCCCAAGTGCCACATCCACAAACACAACACGAGCCAACGAGGTTCTCAAATTTCCAGCAGTTCACCCTCGTTTATATATTTTTTTTAATTTTTTTTTTAATCTACATCTCAATTACATAGCGAGATGTTCTTTTTAAAAACTTGTTTGTTATTAAGATATAAATCTACTTATTTTAGTCATGTAGTGCACGGCGGCGTAATGCAATACAAGAAGATTACAAGCTGATGGTGAGATGTTAATAACAGTAACACAAAACATTAAGGCAAGTGACATTTACATAAGTATCTTGATCTTAATACATGTAATTTACATATGAAAATTTAATCACCATAGAGATAAACAGCTGCAATGTTTAATTAAACTCTCCACACAAAATCAGCCTGCAAGAAGTAGTTTGTCACTGCTAATTTATCAGAATTCTCATAAGTATTCTTTAAAATAAAAATGCAAAATAAATGACTCTTATTGATAATTTAACTTCTGGTTACTTTATCGTATTCTCAACAGGCTTTGATGATACAATTACAATATGAAGATTCCAGGCTCATTTTCTCACCATTTAGGAGACAAAACATAAATACATGGAGAACAAATGTATTTGTTTACAGGCTGAAGGGTCAGCAGTGTGGCAGTGCTGGAGCACGATTGAGGCAAATTTAATGATTTAATTTTGTGATAAGTTCTGTGCCACGCAGGGCTGGGAGTCCCTCTCTGTGGAGCTGTTTGGGGAGGAAACAATTAGAGGTGAAAATTAATGCTGGAATTATCCTGGAGTCGGAACAGGCTCCACATCCCTCCCTAAACCACTTTAGGAATTTTGGGCATTTTGGGAGTCAGAGATGTGCTGACATTCAGGAGTTCTTGAAGCCCAGACTTTGGTTTTAAAGCCAAACAAAGCCCTCAAAGTGCCTTTGAAAGAAGCAATTTCCATGTCTTGCTAGGGGTTATTCTAGAAAATCAAAATTAGCAGGTTGGCTGTTCCCTCTTCACAGCACTAACAGCAAAAAAAGAGCTTTTTGGTAACTTCAGGGTAGGTGGATAACAGCAGAGAAAAGAGATTTTGGTAACGCTGGGGTAGGTGGGAAGGGAGATATTTAACATTTAGTACCTGAAAGTGCACATTTTTGGGTGTGAAAGTTATTCTCTCCCCACAAGAACAAACTGCATAATGAGGCTGTGTCAGATGCAGCTTCTGCATATGCTGAGAATTCATATTTTGTTTATATATAAATTTACTGAATTTCCTATCCCATGGCAACCCCAGAACTCTGGGGCATTTGGCAAATTCATTTTCATGGACTCATGGCAAAGGTGACTCTTGGAAAATCCTATTTTCGCCTTGGGTTTAGGCTTTGCTCTATTTATTGCTCATTTCTCTTTTTGTCTAAGTTTTGTTTAAGGATGTGATCATTTAAGGTTGTTTTTATACCTGAAGATGATACCCAGATCACACAGGAAAAATGGGGTTATTTGGTCCTGAGTTCAAAAATCCTTATTCTCAATTCTGAGCCTGTTTAATTAAAGTAAAACTGGGCTAAATTCAGCTTTTTATTTATAAATGAACCTTGTAGGAGAACTAGATATGAGGAAAAAAAGCCCTAATAAGTAGAGATTAGGTCTAGGATAGGATAAATCGATACCATGCTGAAAAAAAAAATCAATTTTAAAGCAATACAGCTCTTGTTTATTTGTTTTATTCAAAATTTGAATTTCGCAACATGCTTGGCATTAAAAATGAAGAAATGGACACATTAGTAAATGAAAATCATGGGAGAGATGCAAAAGTTTCTCTATAAATAATGTTCTGCTTCACAAAAACCATCCAAAATTAAAGAGGAAATATTCTCACTATTAGGAAAAACCTATTTCACCTTTGATTTTGGTGTGGTTTGAATGTGTTGGTGGCAGCTGATGCTTAGTGGCAATTTCCCGGCTCTGCTGTTAATTGCTCTTTGTTGGAATCCATGGTTTGAGCTAGAACAGAGAGATTTAGGCACAGCTCCCCAGCAATTCCAAAATCTGTGTCCAACAGAGCGCCTGGAATGGAGATTCCAAGGAGAAATTCTGAATTCCCAACGTTTTCAATTCCAGGTTAGGACTGTTTGGTGAGAATCATGAGTAGGTGCAGGATCTGTCAGTGCTAAGAGAAGAGGTGTTAATAAAAATGGAGTTTTGGAGAGATATGTTTACATATCTATATATTTGGAAAGACATAATTGCAGTCCCAAAAAAAAGGGGCAACTCTTCACAAAAACAACATTTTCCACTACTGTTTTGCAGTCACTATAAGTGCATATGTTTCATGTTATCACCTGAGTGTGTTTGTAAAGTTACTTAATTCAGTGATTTGGGCTGTCACTGGTTTAATACTTCAAAGCAATTGAGTAAAATTAAGTGATCATCCCTCTATGAGTTATTTTTTAGCTCATAACTCTCCAAAACTGAGAAAAACCAACAGAAATCTACACTGTAAGGTCTGCTTGCTGGAAGGGCAACATCTATTCCGGTAGAAAAAAATGGCCAATTCCAAGTAGAACTCAGCAGTAATATTCCCCACACTCCAAAATTGTTTTTTCACAATTTTTTCCATATTTTTTTCCCTCATACCATGACATCTTTTTTATATTTCTTCGAAGTTCTTTGACAGTGCAGGGCAGGAATCTCTATTTTTCCATTCTGAAGGACTGCAAGGTGAGGTTCTTCTGCACTTAAACCATTATTAAGCAATATTTTAATTACATTTTGGATACTCCTTTAGATACAAGTCAATCTCCCACATCCGAGCTAACCTGGCTATTTGGAAAGTCTTTATTGAGATTGTTGATGATGGATTAATTATAAATTTATGATGCCTAATTGGGGTAGGGGACATTTTTCCACATGGGGACAGGGGATTTCTCCTTTTGGATGGTCAGTGAGAGACAGAAGATGTGGGTATCAGCTAACTTGGAGTCATTAAAGGTTTAGGAGTTCCAGCATCCTGCAAAATCAGGTCCAGCTGTACAAATGCATTAATCCACCAGATAACAATGACCAAGGAATAGATATTTTAGATGATTTTTGGTTTATTGCCTCGTGTTTGTGCAGCGTGGTGCTGAGGGTGCTGTGAGAAGGGACTGTGGGAAGTGTGTGAAAGAAAGTCCTCTGGCTTTCCAAATGGATCATGGAGTCATTTGGGATGGAAAAGACCTTTAGGATCAAGCCCAACCTAATGGGTGAGTTTTGTTAAATTGATGCCTGGAGTGTGGAAAGACCACCCAGGCAGCATGACTATTTCCAAATATAAAACATATCCCCATGGCAAGTGCAGGGTGCAGGGTTTCAGGGCTGGTTTTTGGGGTGTGAGGCACCTCAGTCCCTGCTTCTTCCTCTTCCTTGTGGCAGTGCCTTCTGTCGGTGTCACCGAGCTGTGTGACCCTCCCCTTGTGCAGGAAACTCCCCTGCAGCTCCAGGGGGATCCATAAAATCCCATCCAGGTGATGCCTTGAGAGGCTGCCCCAGAGCAGGGGCTGGGCAGGGTCACAGAATAAAGCAGGGATTTATTCAAAGCATTTCCTCCATGGATCCACCTTGGGCAGCACAAGAGCCCAGCCAGGGCTGCACCCAAGAGGAACCAAAATGGGCACAAAATGGACACCGGGCACGGCTCTGGCACTTTGATCAGTTCTGCTCCATTTGCACCTTGGAGTTCATTGTCCAATTCCAGCTTTAGCCCATCCAGTCCCATCCTTCTTGTTTTTCTCTCTTCATTCCACGGTGTTTGTGCTCTTGGGCCTGAGGTTTGGATCATTTGTCCTTGGTCCCTTCCACGCTGTTTGTGCTCTTGGGCCTGAGGTTTGGATCATTTGTCCTTGGTCCCCAGGTGGAGCAGGAATTGTTTTGTGTCCCTGCTCTGTGCACAGAGCTCAGCATCCCTTAATGTGAAGCCCAGACCCTCACACTAAAGCAGCTAAAACAGAACCTGAAAAATATAAAAGCTAAAACCTGAGGCTGGGCAGACAGACAGACCAGCTGCCACTGCTCCTGGGCAGAGCCAGGGATGCTCAGCAGGACATTCCCTTCTCCCTCAGCACCACGTTCCTTTGGGAAACCTTTTGAATGACACAGGCTCGGTTTGTCCATCTCTAGATTCCAGGTAATCCTGGAAATTCAGCTGTACAACCCCACAGGCCCTGGCCAGGATCATTTGCTGTGCCCTGGAGACCCCAGGCTGATGGGGTGACCCCCCCATGTCCCTGCCCTTTTGGTAGCACTGCTAAAGACACATCTCTATCCTGCTTAAGAGGGGGCTTTCTGTTGGCTGTAGATGAATTAACTTCTGTGTTGATTAGATTTACAAAATCTTTCAGGATAAAAGTATTAAGGAAATACAGAATGATTAAAATCCAGCTCTGAAAAATGCAGCATCCCTTGTATTTCCTCTTCTGTCTGGCAAACCAGTGGCATTAATAAAGCTGTGGACCAGCAAGGAGGTGATTTTCTTGTGGTTTTTTTCAAGTGACCAAGTATGAGGCAAAGTCTGAAAGGGTTGGACTCTCAAGGACTGTCTCCTTTAACTATGATCTCCATCATGCTGAATATGAATCTTTGTTGCCAACAGCATAAACATAAACTGAAGCAATGTGATTAGAATGCAAACCCACTTTATTTATCTGCAAAATCCACTCACGCTCCCGGTGCGAGTGTGGATTTTCTCCTGTGAGAAGTGATCGGTCCCTGGGGACATCTTTTCTCCCTGTCCCTTGATGATGTCAGTGAGTGGCTGATCAGCTGCTGACACATGAAATTATGGGGGATCAGGAAGGTTAATGAAAGGCTTCTCTCTCCAGCCATGCCCATGCACTGTCTCCCTCTCTCCTCCTTGGCTTTGGGTGGTTTGGTGACCTCAGTGACAAAGGCAAGAGAGAAAATACACACTATCATAGCAGTGCAGCCTAATCAGTGCTTCTCTGCTAATATCTAATTATTTAATAAAGGGGAGATGAATTATTTGTGGCCCAGAGTTCCCCCCAACGAGGGCTGCTCCACGGCAGTGCTGTTCAGCTGTCCCCGCAGTGCTGTCATTGATTAGCTCTGTCATGTTGAATATCTTTTTGCCCACGTGATTTGCATAGGAAATCCTGGTTTGTGTGGAAGGCAGAGGGTTTGGCATTCCCAGGAAGAGCACGGGGTTGGGCTGGAGTCCTCAGGGGACAGACTGGGCTGTGCAGGTGCAGTGGGATTGTCTGTGCCCTCAGTGGTGGTGGCTGGAGCTCAGTTTGGAGAGGGGTCATTGCCAGCCTGATGTGATCCCTGAAACTCCTCTGTGTTCTCCCCAAACATCCTGCAGCAGGAATATCTGGCCTAGAAATATTCATTTTACAGTTCCTCATCTCCACCTCTGTGCCCATAAATTGGATTTTCAAGGAACCTTTCTTTGTCCTTCTCATGGAATGTTGTGAGCCAGAAGGGACCCACAAGGATCATCGAGTCCAACTCCTGGCCCTGCACAGGATAACCCCAAAATCACACACCAGCAGGATGCTGTCAGGTCAAGCTGTGCCTTGTCCAATCTTCTTTCTTCTCCCCTGACCTCTGCCTCTTGATTGCAGTCTCTGGGAGCTGAGGGTATTTGTACCTCTTAATTTGAATCATCCTCCTTTAAGGATTCAGCTTAGAAAAGATTTTCTGAGTTAGCACGAGCCTGACCTTAACATATGTCAGGCTTTCCACAGGGTGGGTAAAGATTATTTCCGTACTAATTACTGTTCCAAAAGTTTTTCCTTCTCACTTGCACCCAGTTCCTGCAGCTCCTTCCTCTTTGGGCTTTCCTTTGTACCACACTCCAACTATTTTGAGATTTTTGTCTTCCTATGGGGAGGGAAAAAATGGAGAATTTGTTTTACTGAAAGAATTGTTCTCAATATAAATTTAAAAATTTGTTTCAGAGTATGAATTTGAGTTCTGAAGTTCTTTGGGCTTTCCTTTGTACCACACTCCAACTATTTTGAGATTTTTGTCTTCCTATGGGGAGGGAAAAAATGGAGAATTTGTTTTACTGAAAGAATTGTTCTCAATATAAATTTAAAAATTTGTTTCAGAGTATGAATTTGAGTTCTGAAGTTCAGTTCAGAATTTCAGTTTTGGCTGCCCCATCCCTGGAAGTGTTCAAGGCTGGGTTGGATGGGGCTTGGAGCAATTTGGTTGGGAGATAAAACAAGACAGGTTTTTGTGTCCTGGCAGTGAAATTTCTGCTGGGTGGCTCCTTGGAGACTTCCTTGTGTCTCTGGGCCACCCTGACCTCAGGGCACTCCCTGGGGTGGTTGGGAAGTGAATCCTGAGCCAGGAATTGGAGCTGAGGGTGCCTTTTATCCCTCTGGAATAAGTGACACGAGGGTTGCAGCAGCAATGTGGGCGCTGGCCAGAGAAAGGGAATTATTTTACAGGCAAAGATGTGGGAAGGATTCCCCCAGGCTGCAGAAAATGCCATTGTGCAGTTCTGGGTGAGGAAGGGAGGGGTGACAGAGGGTGACAATGGTGTGTCACAGACCTGGGGCTCTGGTGTGATCCAAGGGAAGCCAGAGATATTTACTGGGACCAGAGCAGTGCTACAATGGATTTATTTATCTTTGCTCGTGGTTGAGGCTGGTTTTGTGTTCACCCTGCTGTGGGGCAGCTCCAGGAGCATTTGCGTGGGATCGGAAGGGGCCAAATCCAATCCCTGGTAAAGATGGAGCTCTGCTCAGGGCAGGATGGGGAGTCAATCCCTGATTTCCGAATCCATGGCAAAGAGAGTTTGGCTCAGCTGAAGGGCCAGGGGCCTCCACAGCCGCCCTGGAGTCAGCTTTGTGCAGGAGGGATGGTTCAGAGAGGGGAGAAAATTCCTCCTGCACTTGGGCTGCAGGCAGGACCTGGTGCCCTGGAGAATGCTCCAGAGGTGCCACCTGGAAAGTGGGATTTTAAACATTATTTGCCTCTGTGTGTTTGGCTCAACATTTGTTCCCCTGGCACCTTAGCATGTGTGTGCTTTAATTATTTGAAGTGTAACAGTATGAACAATTAAAGTCCCAATAAAACAGGAGCAAACTTTTTTTCTTCTTGTCATTTAGGACAGAGGTATAAAAGCCGATAATTTTATTTAATTTTTTAGTTTTAGTTGATTTTATATCTTTATATATAAAGACTTTTTAATATATTGTACATATTTTTATATACAATATATTGTATATATTTTTATATCTTTGTATATATTTTATTTTTTATTTCAAACTAAAAAGCCCATGGAAAGTGCAACAATGGAGGTTTTTAAAGCTGAGCTCTCAGGACCAGCCCTTTCTCCATGTCCCATCTTGTCTGGTTGGGATGGAGACTTTGGAGCAGGATGTTCACAAACTTTCCATAGATAAAGTGCTTTTCTTTGTGCTGCTTCAGTCACCCTGAAATAAAAACCCCAAATAACAAATCCAAGCTGTGAATATCCTGGTTTGCTACCCTTCATCTCCTGACTGGATCAATGGGACAAGGTCCTTTCTAAATATTGAGATTTTTTTTCACAGCATCCAGAATTAAGCACATGAGGTGATTTAGGCTTGGAGCTTCTGGGGAAGAGATAATTGTTCTTTTATGATTACAATAGATCACCATAAACTCAGTTTGCACTTCTGCAGTGGGGAGTGTGCTAGCTGGAGGAATGTACAATCATTCTTTCACAGTGTTATCAAACAGCATCACAGAAAAGCAAAAAGCATCTCATTTTCTAGGCTGTTTCTTTTGCATATCCTCTTTGAATTGATAAATATTTATATTCCAATCTGAGATTCTGTTTGGGGCATGAGCCACAACAATGATCCAGTGAGTATCACTTGATCTTGAGTGAGCTGATTTTTTGTGTGTGCAAAAGCGTGCAAAGGTTTTTCTGCCTGATTTTGCGCAGGCAAACTTACAAGTCTGGGTTAAAAACAACTATTAATGCATTCTAATGGCATCTGAAGGGCCATTTCTGTGTGAAAATACCAGAATATTGATGTTAGAAGGGTTACTGCATCACTCAGCACCTGTGGAATCTGGCATGCAGCTGAAATAATTGCACATAAACCTCTGCGATCCCTGCACATTTTCATCAGAAATACTTCTGGATTGTTGGAAGAAAAACGAATGAAACTTGATATTATCGGAAAAGCTCTGCCTTTATCCACATGCTATGGATTTTAGCTGAAAAAAAAGTAGATTTAGATTGGATTTTAGGAAGGAATTCCTGGCTGGGAGGGTGCCCAGAGAGGCTGGAAGTGCCCAAGGCCAGGCTTGGAGAACTCTGGGGTAGTGGAAGCTGTCCCTGCCCATGGAAAGGGGTGGAAAAATGAACTTTGGAGTCCCTCCCACCCAAACCATGCTGGAATTCCATGATTGTCCAAGCCTTGAGCTGTCCCCACTCTCTGTGACACGTCTGAAGGGCAGGGCAGATCAGCCCCTCCTGTTTCAGAGCCCACTCGCCATTCCTAGAGTGGAGTGGTGATTGATTAAAAAAATAAATCGGACACCAAAAAAAAAAAAAAAAAAAAGATTTACATGGATTTTGTGCCCCAATTAGCAGTGCTAATTGGGGCACACAAGTAAATTGCACTCTACCCTGTGGAGATTGTCAGGCAGTGAAGCAGAGCTCTGAGTCACTGAGAGCGCAGCTCTAACCCTGAGCTGGGACTTAATCAGGTGCAAAATCCAAGGAGGTCCCTCCAGGAAGGACACAGTCCTCTGCTGGGTGTCAATGAGAGAAGCTGCTTCAGGGTTTTTGCTTCATTTTAATTTTTTTTTC
>VWZP01005998.1:1454897-1465254 GCA_013396995.1 Dicaeum eximium | reverse complement strand
TTTTTTTTTTTTTTTTTTTTTCTCAAAGGCCAGAGTTTAAAATAAAACCCTGTGTAGTTGGGAAGGAGACTGCTGGTAATTCAGTACTTTAAATTTAAAGAGGGTTGGTTTAGGTTAGATATGGGAAAGTTTTTACAGTGAGGGTGGTGAAACACTGGCAAAAGTTTTCCAGAAAATGTCCCAAGCCAGGTTGGATGGGGCTTGGAACAATCTGGAAGAAGGCTGGAAACAAATCTTGAGTTAATTTGGTTTTGGAGGTGTATTTTTGCCCTGTCAGGTATCACAAAATGCTGATGTTGTGAGGGGAAAGTGCAGGTGGTGCTGCCCCTACCTTTCCTGAGGGAATAAATCTATAAAGCCCCTGGGACTTTATTCAGGGATAAAATATTGGTGCATATTTTGTGGTCTCATGGAAAGCACAGGAATTAATTTAGGTCCATCCTGCTGCATGTGGAGAAAGAATAACAGGTCTATATAAACGCCAAATAATTATTCTTTATTTTAAAAATATGATTAAATCAGTCAAACCTTTTCTACTTTTTTCCACCATGGGGGGATCTCCTTATATGATATTTTCTCCAATATGCAGATATAGAAATAGAATCCGAAAATCCTGTCTCAAAAACCAGACTTTTATCACTAAATCCAGCATGGAGAACTCCCTCTTCTTTCCCACCTCCAGGTGATGGGCAGCAGTGTCCAAAACTGAAAAGTCTTTTTGGGGGGTTTGGAATCCATTTTGATAAGATGGGACAGAAAAATCGCTGTTCAGAGGTGTGGTTTAGGTGTAGATGGCTTTGCTGCTTGAGGGGGAAAAGCGACCAGGCATTTCCAAAGGGAGAATATGGAATCAGGGAATGGTTTGGGTTGGAAAAACCCTTTCAGAACATCCAGTCCAACCACTGACTCCATGTCCCCAAGTGTCACATCTACATGGCTTTTAAACCCCTCCAGGGATGGGGACTCCACCACTGCCCTGGGCAGCTGTGCCAGGGCTGGACAGCCCTGCAGAAATTTTCCTTAATATCCAATGTAAGTCTCCCATTGAGGTAATTTTTTCCTGTTGTGTTGCTTGTATTCAGAATTTTTGTCCATTTTTACAGCGTTGTGTTACAAGCCCACAGCACACACGAATGCACACAATGTGAGAAATAATGTCATATTTCTCATCAAATGAGCAAATTCCATATAAATTACAGATTGAATATTTTTATCCATATTTTTTGGATACAACTGTGGCTTGTTGTAAGCCATTAAATCCACTAGATGGTGGTATAGACCATGGACTTTTCCCTCCTGCAGCAAGAAAATAAAATGAAGACGTGAGAAAAGTTAGGAGTACATAAAAAACCCTAAATCCAACCCCAAACCCATATTTGCCTTTCTGTGGTGTATTCTGCAACCATGAGCAACCATGAGAAAGCAGTGATGCTTTTGGGCACCATGTGATGAGGAGCTCCCCAAATAAAATGGTTTTGTCAGGATAAATATCGAGTCAGAGGATTATGAATCATTGTGGCAAGTTTTAATACAGATCAGAACCTAAATTAATCCTTCTCTAACTCGTGGATCGTGGCTCTCCTCTGCCTCGGATACAAATGAATGGTAAACAATATTTTGGCAATATTTAGGTTAATCATGTAGAACTGATTGCTCGAGAAGAATGCTATTATCATTTAGCCAATTTACACCCTGCTCTGTGACAAATGAAAATTAATGTTGCTGTTTTTAAGATATCAAACGGGTCATGATTTTAAGAATAATGATTACCCCCAAAGATAACTGATAATGATGGCTAAAGGCTAGGAGATCTGAGCAAGTTAGCAACATCCATAATTCCCCAAGTAAATTCAGTGGAAAAGCAAATAGAGCTTAGTGTGGCTAAACTGGGAGCACTTTAGGTGTTGTTTGTCGGGTCTTTCTGTTGTTGTTTTAAGTGTAACATTCCCCATTAATTATTTGTTAGTCATTTCCCATTAAAAAGGGCATGATTGATGGTTTTTCCCACATTTACCCACCGAAAGCAGATTTCTGGAGTTGAGTACTGCGTGCTTTTGGTGCAGATGTAATAATTTACATTCCAGAATTGGTTATTCTTGCTGGTAAGGAGTTGTGGAGTGGATCTCTGCTGCCTCAGTGCTGTGCATTGATAAAGAAATGTTTTGTAGTGAGCACCAGAGGTGAGGTGATGAAAATTGCTGCAGGCATTTGCAACAAGTGAGGGGTGAGAAATCCAACCAGAACAGGCAGGGAATTAAGGCTCATAAGGAAAAGAAAATGTTCCTCATTCTAGAAAGATGTGCTTTATATCACAAGGCTGTATAGAAATCAGGGGACTGTTGAGAAGCTGTTAAACAGGAATGAATTTATCCCCCATCATTCCCAATTTCCTTATGGAGAGGCTGATCCCTGCGTGCCTCGTGTGAGGCTGGAGTCACTCCAGAGCTCGGACTTGCTGCCTGCAGTTCTGTGTGTGTGTGGCAAGTGCTGCTCTACTTTCCTCATAAAATAATTTTAAAAGGTCTTGACCTTTTGCAGAACCAGAAGAAAACCCTGCCAGTCCAGCTCCTCCTCTGCTCCTTGTTCGTGTTTGGGGGTGATTAATGTGTGCTCTGCAATCTGTGAGTGCCCTTCCTGATGGACACATGGCACAAAGTGATTCCAAGCAACTTCTCTCTGCTTGCTCCAAACCCCTTCTCTCATTTTTAAAAATTACATTGCGTGCCGTGGTTTTACCACATGCTGATTATCAGAACGAAACTTTAGCGATTTTAACAACTTTTGAAAGAGTAGGCATTTAAAAGGAGGATTTTTGGGGGGATCATGTGGTAATTGTGGATCTTTTAGGGTGGCAGACAAGCTCTCCACTGCTGACTTTCCTGTGTTCCAGGACAGAGGGATTTGGGCTGTTTTTAGAGCTATTTCTTTGCTCGTCCCCAGCTCTTTGGGTCCTCTCCAGCCAGCACCAAGTGGGATGGATCAGGACCCAGCCCAGAGCTGACCTTTGTGACCTGGGGTGATTTGTGGAGCCTTGGTAAAGCTGGGAATCTGCATTTCTCACGGCTTACAGCAGCATTTTCCTCCCATCTCTCTTTTCCAGCTGGGTGCTAGGGCACTTGGAAAGGGTAACATTTTTAAAAGGCTGTAAAGGAGCACTCATGGCTTAAACCCCAGTTTCTTTGGAGTTTCATCCTAGCAAAATTTCCTTTATGAGTTATTCAGGGATGGAGCAAGGGTTTGTTTTGTGGGGCAGTATTTTCCTTAGGTGTTAAAAAAAGGCAAGAGAAGGCTCCAGGGAGAGCTCAGAGCCCTTCCAGAGGCTAAAGAGGCTCCAGGAGAGCTGGAGAGGGACTGGGGACAAGGCATGGAGGGACAGGACGAGAGGAAAGAGCTTTAAGCTGCAGGAGGGTGGATTTAGATGAGATACCATGAAGAAATTGTTGGCTGTGTGTGGTGAGGCCTTGGCAAGGGCTCAAGGCAAGGTTGGAGCAGCCAGGCCTGGTGGAAAATGCCCCTGAGGTGGCACCAGATGGGCTTTTGGGTCCCTGCACTCATCAGTGCAGTGCCCTTTTTGAATATCCAGCTCTATCCATTGTTTCTGGGTCTTTTGCTGAAGCTGTGTTCATGGCAATGAAAAAGAAAAATCTCGGTGGACGAGGAAACAGTTGGTCATAATGGCTGTCAGGAAAATTTGGGTATGGTTTCATTTGTTCCTAAATGGCCAGGGGGGAAAAAGCCCTAAGAGTAAAGGGATTTCAAGGTGAAAGTGATGTCAGATTTCATTGTCAAATTCTTGCTTTGGAGAACAAAACTCAACAGATGTGTGGCTGAGGAGGGCATTCCTGGGAGCATGAGGAGGGCCAGGGCACTCCCAAACCAGCAGCCACCAGCGCCCAGGTGGGGTGGGATAAACCTTGGAGCAAGGAAGAGTTTGGATTTTGCTCAGCAAAGGACATGACAATGCAAACTGGTTGAAAAATGCCACAGAAATAGAAATATATGGGATAAATGTGCAGTGAGGGAATGATTCCGGGAGCAGTGCAAAGGCTGTTGGGCAATAAAATAGTTTAAAAAGTTCTCATTAGTCCATTTAATGGGACTAATCCCATGATTTATATATATATATATATATATAAACCCATCAGAACAGAGTCACCATTGGTTTATTTTAAATTTTTTGTTGTTATTAGTGTATGTTTTTTGGTAGGGTTGCAATGCCAGGCTTTTCCAGACCATTTCTTTAATCAAGAAAGAGTTTGCTGAGGTATTTTCTCCTCTTCTGTATTTCAGGCATTTTGCAGAAGCAAGGTAACTCCTAGAAAGTAGCATCTGATCTTCCCATCTTCCCATTCCTGGAGGAATGACTGAGGTTTTCCTCTTCCAGGAGATTTTTACAAGTTCCAGTCAATCTGCCAGACTTAAGTTGATGACAATTTCTAGACCGTGTCCTACCTCTGAGTTGTTGCTAAAAGTGCAAAGTGGCTCCCAAGCCCACAGATTTTCAAAGAGAGTTTTGGAAAGTTCACCCTGAGATTTCTTTCCTGAGCCAGTCTGTGTTTGCAGACTAACTCTGCTCCTAATTATGAAAATTAGAGCCTTGCTTGTATCACTTAACCAGTAAGTGAGATTTTAGTTAGCACTGAACCAGTTAAAAGAAAAACAAAGTATTTCTTTAACCGCCTCTAGCTCCACTCAGGCCGAAATTATTATTTTTTCTTCAGAAACGGGCATTTTAATGTGTCACTTTTCAGTTCCAGCTCAATAAACAACCATTTATTTACAATTTTAAAGCAATCTTCAGCCTAGTCAGGTAAGAATTATTTCAAAAGAATAAAAACATTTTCATTTCCCATCACTGCCAAAAATGAAAAGAACATGAGTTATGAGTCTTGCTGTGTTGTCTTAAGTTGATTACTATGGAATGATTAAAAAACTAGCTGTGCTGTCATAGCAGAGGAGTACATTATAAGTGTAATAACAGTTTAGGGATACAATCCATCAATGCCGTACTTGGGAGAAGGGAAAAAAAAAAAAAAAAGTTGATCTATTTCTTTGGTCATCATTTTCAGCACATTAGATGACAAATAATTGTACGTTCATCAATAACAACAGATTAAAGTTGAAATGATTTATTGCCATTCCGCCGTGGGATGATGGAGCGCCGGGGCGCTCGAGCAGGGATGGGGGCTGTATTTAATTTTCACGGGTCTCTTGGCAGAAATAATAGACAGAGGTGGGGGGAAACCACCTGAAACAAGGTAGATCAAAGTTGGTGACAAGTGATTTGTGGCTTTGTTCTGCGGGAGTGGTGGGCTGGAGGTGGCTTGGGCTGGATGGTCCCGGAGGTCTTTTCCAAGCCGGAGGGTTCCGTGATCCCGAAGCGCGCGGTCTCTCATATCCTCGCCCAGCTGAGCAGCCTCCCAAAGAAACCCCCAGTGCCAGGCCCGAGGTCAGGCTGGTTAATGAGGAGAAAATGATCTTGGAACTTCTTTTTGATGTGAAAATTCCTCCGTGAAGTGTTTTTATTTACTCTTAAAATAACAGAGAAGGGAAAGCAGCTCCACTTGTCGATTATCCCACCATCCTAGTGCTCCTGTGGAAAAACAGAGGATGTTTGGAGAGGAACAATCCCAAGCTTTAAGTTCCAACTTAGTTATTTTCCTGAAGAGTTTCTCTGAACAAACTTTGTGTACGAAGGTGACAATAATGTCACATTTTGATTTGTCAGTTCCTGCCCTGCTCCCATGTTCGTTTTTCTGGAGTTGTTGGCTCAAAAGTGTGAGAACATCTCTGCTGCCTTTTACTGAAGAGCTCCCAGTTTCCACCACTCCAAGAAAATCTGTGGAGTGTAATTCATTCGTGGATACCCCTCAGCAGATTTTTTACCAGGAAATAGTGAGATCTCAGTTGAGCAAAATGTTTGGAGGTCTTAGACAGTGATGCAGTTTCCATGAAACAGAAACTCTGCCTAAAAGAAGATGGGACATAGGTTTGAAGTCACCTGAAGTTTAAAATGATTGCTGCTCTAGTAGTGATTTTAGGAGGAGGCAGCTTTCATTGGTAAGATCAGAATTAAAGAGGTTTAGGAATTTTCTCTGCATTTATGGTATAGAACCACCACCAAACATAATGGTGAGAGAAGGGAGCAGCAAGAGTCAAGGTCGCTCTCCCTCATGAAATAATGAAAGCCAATAATGAAAAAAACCAAACCTGTCTTGATAACATTTATGAATATGGAATTCCAAAATGAAAATTTTCTTAATGAATAAGTTTCTTAATGAAACGAGAGAGAAGACAGAGACAACATGTCTTGGTGATACCGAAAAGTTGTCACAGCTGGGAAGAAGTCAGGAGTTCTCTGTGTAGTTCTCTGCTGCCTAAAACTTAGGACAGGTATTAAAAGTACTGCCTAAATTAAAGTGCATTATAAATTCCTTGATTAGAAAGTCTCTAGAAGGCTCCAGGATACATTATTTTTCAGGATATTTCCAATTTTGCCTTAATGCTATCGATATTTTTATGCATGACAGTTGTGAATTCAGCACTGGCTGGCTCAGAAACAATTTTCTAATATCAATAATGATAATAGTTATTTAATGGGCTAAGGCATTTTCCTTAACTTAGGAAATTCCACTGCCTGCCTAAATAATCTCTTTCATGGTGTTTGTGATTTTTAAAGTGGCTCCAAGACATGACAGTGTCTGGATGACCTGGGATAGGAGGAGTAACCTCTTTACTTTGGAGCATTGAATCCAAATGATTTTTTCCATCTAAAATTCCTTGGACATGAATTTCCACTCTGTGTCTCTGGGAGGCACAGGCAGAACCTGCACACTTTAATACCATTAAAAGTTAGAAGGAGTTATCTAGGGTCTTTGAACTGCAGAAGTCTCTGGATTCCCACTCCTTGGAAAAGCCATACCTGCCAAGGAGTTGCCAAGAGCAAGTGACACGAGCAGCAAACCAGTTTTAATTTTCTGTCCAGTCAAATCTTTGCATTTCACACTCAATTCTCCTTCCTCAGTAATCTCAATAATTTCCCACCTTGCTCATGATGAATGTCTTGCCAGTTCCTACTCAGTCCTTCCACTTTACACAACCTAATTAAAGAAAACATTCCATGATTGCCTATTTTTCCTCATGCATGACAACCTATTATTTTTTCTACCACCTGATTAGGGCTTTATTATCCCTGGATTTAGATTGATTTGCTGGGCACTTTAATAAAACACTGCTTAGTTTGATTTAAAGGGCTACAGGTTTCAGTCACTCATAGAATTACTCTTATAAGTAACTCACATTCCAAGTACTGTGGAGTGTCCATGAAAGGGGATTTGAGCCTAAAAAAAATGAGGATCACAGGTGGTTTTCCAGTTGTACGTGTTGTTAATATTCTTGTTGTAAGCAGCCAGGAGAAGACATTTTGCAATATAATTTGTCAAGGGTGATAAATCTGTTTCATCATTTCTGTCAAGAATGGATCCCGTGTATTAAAACTACCATAAATATTTTCTCAAGATAAACCAAAAGTTTCATATGATTAAATAATAATACATTTATGATGACAAATTGCATTTACTGTGTGTTATCTGAAATGCAAGACAAAATTAGGTAGTTAAAGTTCAAATGGATGGAGATCATTTTTGATTTAAAATCAAAGGAATTTTATTAAGCAAATGAGATTTTCATCATTATTTTGTTATATCTACCAGTCTCTTCTTTCAGAAATATTGCTTATGAGCTTAGATAATGATTAAAAAAAAAAACCAACAAACCATCACAAGTGAGCTTATTTTACAGCAAAATGTAGCCTAGATAAAGTCCAGGAGTAGTTAAATCTGTGGTTATTCCTGTCACTTTGTGGTGGGTTCCAGAATTAGGAAGGTAGGAGTGGCCCACAGGCTGCTGTCCCTGTCCCCCCTCAGTGCACTGAAGCTTTGGGCTCAGTCTTGTCACTGATCCCTCTTTTTCGCAATTTGGGTTTTTGCCCAGAGCACTTTGTGATGGCTGAAGGTGCAGCTCTGCTTCCTCAGGCTCCTTTCCCCGACACACATGTGGAGAAGCTTGGGAAGCACAGCAGAGTTTTTCCCTCCGAAGGTTCAGGGCAACAAAACAGAATTTTTGGAGCTAAATATTGGCTTCTCTCTTAGTTTTCNTTGGTTTTTTTTTGTTTTTTTTTTTTTTTTTTTTTTTTTTTTTTTTTTTTTTTTTTTTTTTTTTTTTTTTATTTTCTGGAAGTTTTCCTTGAGTGGAATGAAAATTTCCTGGTTAAAAATGTCTGTAGAGTAGCTGAAACCAAATCCTCACGTTTTAGGGTTTGCTTCAACTTGCAGGAGATGTGCAGTGTAGGAGACTTCGGGTTAGGAGCCTGGTCCACTCGGTGGTCCAACATGGAGCAGTGTCCCACTGTGGGACATGGAACTGCTGGGGTGAATCCACAGAGGCCATGGAGAACCTCTGGGGGCTGGAGCCCCCCTGGAGCCAGGCTGGGAGAGCTGGGAATGCTCCCCTGGATCAGGGAAGGCTCCAGGGAGAGCTCAGAGCCCTGCCAGGGCCTGAAGGGGCTCCAGGAGAGCTGGAGAGGGACTGGGGACAAGGGATGGAGGGACAGGACACAGGGAATGGCTCCCAGTGCCAGAGGGCAGGGATGGATGGGATATTGGGAATTGGGAATTCCTGGCTGGGCTGGAATTGCCAGAGCAGCTGTGGCTGCCCCTGGATCCCTGGCAGTGTCCAAGGCAAGGTTGGAGCAGTCAGGGACAGTGGAAGTGTCCCTGCCATGGCTGGGGTGGAATGAGATGGGATTTAAGGTTTCTTCCCTCCCAACCCACTCTCTGATTCCACATGTAATTAATTTAGGCCTGGCTTTATATCTTGCTCCACGGGAATTCTGCTGTTTGATACGTAAAGTTTTTTTATCATTAAATTAGTGATTATCCATTTATTATGTAATTTTTTTGCTGCCAGGCTGGGCCCACATGGATGTGTCTGTGAGGCTGTGCCAGGCTCAGCCTGGGCTGCAAAGATCCCTAGACCCAAGCTCAGGTGGGCTGGCCAGCACCTCCTTGAGCTGTGGAAAATCTTGGATCTGCTGCAGCATTTAGGAACCTGCTCAAAGGGAATCACGTGAAAACCTCATTTTGCATCCACGTTGCTGTGAAGTTGCTTCATCCTTCTGGTGTGGGATTGCTGCAGCAATGGAGCATCCATTTCTTACTGGGAAACGGGACAGAAGAAGCTTTAGTTCCTTTTTCCATGAGACATAAAAACCTGGAGGAGCCAGGTGTGTGTGGATGTACCTTACACTCCTGCTCATCCAAGTAAATCGCTTCATATAATTAGTCATGTGCTTAAATTTAATCACTTTTGCAGCTGGAGAACTGAAAGAGCTTCCTTGAAGGGGAAATTATTTTTTTCTGTGGCCAAATAATTTCCCTGGATTTTGAGTTCTTTAAGGAGTGGAGGAGAAGGGGGTTGCAGAGACAATTGCAATGAAAATAAACAAAAGGATCGCATAAAAGCCAAGTTGGAGTGCTGAAGACACTTAATAGCTATAAACTGGTAGCTATTAGCTTCTAATTACTCTCAAATAATTACTGAATAGAATAGTAAATGTTATTAGCTTACTTTAATATTCAACATAAAACATTGCTTCCACCAATAATTTACTGTTTCTTCAGCTTTAATATAAACACATGTAAAACTGGGCTGCTTCATAAACATTTGTAATAAATGATATTATTCTGAGAGTTCTGTGGAGGAGACCTGTGCTCTGTAGGCCAATGGAAATATTAAGGTGATGGAAAAGACCTCCAAGTTCATATTCCCTGCTTGTATTGGAATTAAAATACTCATCCATTTAGTGTAGAAGCAGATTTAGGTACTAAAAGACAAATCAAAATCCCCACACCAAGAGGAAAAATAGGAGTTGGATGTGTAACTATGGTTCTGATTTCCAGATATAGAGGCCTAATTTATGTTCTAATAATATTAGAATTATCTTCATTATTCATTCATTATATTAATACTTGTATTCATCATCATCTTTGGCGAGTTTTTACACATCTCTGCCCTCTGCAACTGCCTTGAGACCCCATTTTATTCCTGAGGGAAAGGAGTTTGTGGTTTGATGTACTGAGAATAAAAACCTGCTATAGTACAGGTGGTAATATTCAGAAAAATTTGTGAAGTCCTCAAGGGAAGGTTCTGTTAACTGTGAATTTACATCTTATTCCTTTGCCAGGGGTGTTTTGCTGTAGATTAAAAGATATTTGGTAAATAATGATGGACTAAACTTCGAGGGGAATTCCAACTAATATCCGTGCTGGGGAGAGGAGGAGGAGGAGGAGGAGGAGGA
>VWZP01005998.1:1436453-1454873 GCA_013396995.1 Dicaeum eximium | reverse complement strand
AAGAAGAAGAAGAAGAAGAAGAAGAAGAAGAAGAAGAAGAAGAAGAAGAAGAAGAAGAGGTTCTGAGCTCAATGCCAGCTCTCCCAAACGTGTCCCTTTCTGCATCTCACCTGCATTCATCTGCTCTCTGCTTTTCTGGGCTGAGAGTGGGAATGGGAACTTTTTGCTTTTCTGTTTGCAATAGTGGGGCTTTCCTGACATGGACAATTAACCATTTTTGTTCTTTGGAAGTTGCTGGGGTGCCTCAGTCAGCACAGCTGCGGGTAATCCGCGAAGGGAATCGACTGAATCTCACATTTCTTTCCATCATTTATTTATTTTCTCCTCTAATTCCAACTTGCTCAGGGAAGTGTGTGGTGAGCAGGAGTCAGGCAGAGCATGAGGGCAATCATGATGGGATCAGGATCTGCCATTCCCTCAGAGCCCAAGTCATTCCTACTCCTTTGAACATCCTGAGAATTATCACGGGATACAGTTTTTTTTACAAGTATTGTTTGTCATTGAAAAAACTCCACCCCCATTTGAAAAGGTTCTAGTGGCAGCCAGATTCTGGCCTTTGAGGTTATTTTAAAAGTGGGCAGATGGAAAATCTACATTTAAATTTCATAGATTGTGTATTCATAACCCCATCGTTCCTTCAGCGCCGGGTAAATGCAACATTTCAGGGCTGCACCATTTTTAAACTTCATCGTTGGAGATAATCACCCCGAAACGTAATAACAACATCATCCAAGTACAAGAAAATACGTTTGAAATATTTTTTTTTTTTTCTTTTTATTGTACCATAAGATAGCACTTCCAAAATCCCAAACTGAATTGCTTTTCAGCAGATAAGCATCAAAAACTACATTTCCTGCTTTCGGGGAAGGTGCAATAAGGTGCTCTATCAGTGTAATAGTTCCCAATGATATGCTCTAGTAGTGTTTTGATGAATTACATGATTATAGCTAAAATGAACACTTTCATCATGCCTGAATTAATAATGGTGGTATGATTTGGCAAGTACTCCTGCGGTGTTCTTTAACTCATCACTTCAGAAGACAGAGTTTCCGAGCCCATCCTTTGTCTCGGGGAAACACAGGGATCCTTCACTGCTAAAAACACAGGGAGCAGGAGGGATGTGACAGCTTTAAAAGGCAAAAGGAAACTGATGCTCGCTTACCTTGCCAAGCTCATCGTGACTCAATCACTTCATTTTTCACTGCCTTATTCCGCTGTCTGAGGCACCTTTGACTGTGTCAAAACAGAAAAAAACCTTTTTTTTTTGGTGCGTGTGAATTTTGTTGCAAATGTTTGTTGTAGGAAGGTGGGGGTTGGACTCTTCTCCCAGGCAGTGACAGGAAAAGAGGGTTTGTTCCTCAAGCTGCACAAGGGGAGGTCCAGCTTGGACATCAGGAGGAATTTCTTCACTGGAAGCATTGTTAAACACAGGAATGTGCTGCCCTGGGAGGTTTGGAGTCCCCACCTCTGGAGGTGTGCAAGGAATTTCTGGATGTGGCACTCAGTGCTCTGGGCTGGGGACAAGGTGACATTTCTCTCTCAAGGTGACATTTCTCTGCCCTGTGATGTTTCTCCCAAAGAATTACTCAACTTTATCCATTCCATAACTCCCATTGATGATGGGAGTTAGAGAGTTTCACGGTCTCTGGGTATTGCCAGCGCTCTACATTCAAAGATGTTTGTTTAGAAGTGAGAAAAATGATGGGAAAGTCTTAAGATTGTGACAAAAACCAGCTGCAGATTGGACTTGGTGATCCTGGAGGGCTTTTCCAACCCAAATGACTCCATGATTCTATAAAATGCTGTGTTTCCAAACGACTTTAAAGCCTTATAAAACCATAATTTTCTCTTCAGTCACCAGATTTACCGTAGAACTTGGGTGATCAGGGTGTTCCTTTCTGTGTGTTCCACATCAGACAACACTTGATTGTACCCTCACCCTTCACCCTTGAGTGAAGCCTTGGGTTGGTGTGACCATTCCAGGGCTCCTTGGGCGGTCCAGCCATGTCCATAAAAACTTCCCACGCTGAGGATTCCATCGTTTTGTGCAGATGTGCACAGCGTGGAGAAAAACCTGCTCTGCTGCTGCTGTTGCAACATCATTTGTCTGGCAAATATAAATGAAGCCTCTCAATCTTTACAGCTGCCATCTCATCCCTTTAATGAACATTAATTTCACCGGAAATAATAAGAATAATAACTGTAGAGAAGCTGTGGAGGAGGAATGTAAACTCTTGCAGGCTATTGTAAAAACTGCTGATGCACAACGCAGCACAAACATCTGGAGCAGATGTGTCTGTGATTTGTGAGTTCACTGGCCTTTGCTGGGACCTGTGATGTTACAGCCTCGTGCTGGGGCACTGAACTGAGAGACAGGAGTTGCTGGGGCTTCCTTTCTCTTTTCCTGAGTGCTTTCTGTGCCTGGAATTCCTGCTCTTGGTTAATTATTATCCTCTTTGTTTGTACCCAAGAGTGATTTTACACCATGAAATATCTCAGGGTTGCTAATGCAGAAAGCCAAGGGAACATAAGTGGAGTTTTGAACCCAAGCTATAGGAAAATGACATTACAAGAGTTAAGGCATGATAGGATCGTGGAATGGGCTGGGTTGGAAGAGACCTCAAAGCCCATCCAGTGCCACCCCTGCCACGGCAGTGACACCTCCCCCTGTCCCAGGCTGCTCCAATCCCTGTCCAGCCTGGCCTGGGACATTCCAGGGATCCAGGGGAAATCACAGCTGCTCTGGGAAATCCATCCCAGCTCCTTCCTGCTCTCACAAGGAAGAATTCCTTCCCAATATCCCAGCAGGTCACCTCAAACGAGAGCAGAGGCGGATGGACTCAGGACAGCTTTTTTTTATCTTCTTATATTTTCTTATCTTTAGTCTAGAGCAGTCAAAAATCTCAGTGCAGGATTCTTCTCCTGGGGTAGGGAGGTGGGTAAATAGATGCAAACTGCACAATCACATTTGTGTCCACCCAAACAAAATGACTGAACTTTTTTTTAAGGTTTTGGTGCACAATATTTTATTTTTTTTGGCACTCTAACAGTAAAATCTGTTAACAGCCTGCGTGTAGAGACACAGCCCCTGTTTAGCTGCTGTTATAAGGAAACAAATTGTAATTCTTAATTGAATTCTCCTATGGAACTACAAGCAATATAAATTACAATGTCATAGGAATAAGTGGGGGGAAAGCCCTTTTTACAAGCCTCAAGATGATAATTTATAAATAAAGTAAAACCAAGAAGCCTTAACAAAAAATCCCTACGGAATCTGACATTAATAGCCTTTACTTTTCATCTGATACAATAAATCTTGCAGCCATGTATCCAGAACAGAAATAACAGAAACCAGGCCAAGCTGGAGGAGATATGGGGGAGTTGAAGAGAAACATTCTCTTTCTTTAATTAAAAATATACGGTGATTTTCTGGTATTCCAGAGTCAAAAAGTCATTGCTGCCAATCACTTTGCTCCAAAGAGAAGATTTTTGGTTGGATTCTTTGCCTAAAATATTCCAGCTCCACATGTGCTTTGGAATTTTCAATATTCATTTTGTGGAGTTTGTGTTCTGGCCCCACTGCTGTAATTGCACGAGAATCTCAGATTTTTTTTTTTTCGTGAGCTGCAGTGGTTTGAAAGGAAATCTGAACATTCAATCTTAATGATTTTTACAATAGTACTAATTTTTGAGAGGGTTTTGTTTTTTTTTTAATGTTGCAAGGACACTTGAGAAATTTGTCCAGAGAGAGGATGAGAGGATCCAGTAAATGGTGGCCAAGAGGAGAGTGCAAAGTGTGGTGCCCTGTGACATTCCTCCCACAGAATTAAGCAACTTTATCCATTCCATATGTCACACATCAGTGATGGGAACTTGAGAGTTTCTCTGTCTCTGGGTACTGCCAGCACTCTACATTCAAAGCTATTTATTTAGAAGTTAGAAAAAATAATGGGAAAATCTTAAGATTGTGACAAAAATCAGCACATATTTGCCTCTTTATTTGTCTGCTTCAAGGAGGTCACTAAGAGTTTTGAGATTGGGACTGGTTTGCTCCAGAGAGATCAGGGCCTGGATTTCACTTTTATTTTTTCAGAGACCAGTATCATTTTGTCCAATCTTGAGGTTTTTTTAAGTCTTAACTTTATTAAGGAGAAATTCTACCTTCTTTTTAGGGTTTCTCTTTATTTTAAGTGGTATGAAGGAGCACAGAGTATGTACAGATTTCTAGTGTAAATGGTATGAAAAAACACAGAGCAGGTACAGATTTCCAGTCTTTCCTGGTTTTCTGAGGCTTTTTGTGGATAATTTTTAATAACAGCAACAGAAAAGTGGCACAGTCTCAAGTCTGCTCCTAAACCAGAACAAACCAAGAAACCCACAAAATAAACAGCTGCCTTGACCTGTGCATTCTGGAATGTAAAAACATCTGACCAAAATCACATTAACCGAAGCATAAATGGTTTAAAAAAGGAGAAATTTCCCATTTTTTCAGCAGTGCCAAGAGCAAGCACCACGCTGCTGTCGGGCTGTAATTGCTCATGGACCTCAAAAATCATCCCAGTCCTTACACCATGGGCTGAGCCAGGGCACTGAGCATGACCCAGCCCAAACACTCTGGTTTTTAGCTCAGGCAGATGCAAATATTTCTCTGGGCAACTCGTCACTACCTTCTTTCAAATCTGGATGCATCTGATGGAGATTTTTTTTTTGTTTTGTTTTAAAAGCAATGCAAGCAATAATCTGAAGCTCACTTATGAGGCCTGCATAAAATGCTGTCTAAAAACCAAGTACAGTAAATTAAACATGATACTCATAACATAAATACAATTATATTTATCAGCCTTTTATAACCACACAAAGCATTTACCAGTAAGAGTTATTTTGGAGTAGATAATTCCCAATTAACTTTTACTACTTTATTTTTGCTAATTTAGTTAGAGTTAATTTTTCAAATAAAATAATAATAAAAAAAAAGCTGTATCAAATGGCATCTCTAACTATTACACTGGAGATGAGATATAATTAAAATGTTATGTATATGGAATTGCAGCTGATGGGAACCTCAGCTTAAACTCTTATTTTTGTCTTTATTTGATTATTGCCTGCTCTGCACAGAGAGCATGATTGAATTGCAGGATGGCTGGGTGCCCACAGTGCCAGGATTTGGAGAGGGAAAGGAAAAGCTTGGAAGGAAAATTACCTGGAAATTCAAACAGGTAAAGGTATGACCTTAAATGTGCATTTAAGGAGGAGTCCTATGAAGACCTTTCTCTGATCATGATTTTTAATTTTTTTTTCTGTAATCCTGGCCATGTTTGTGGGGTTGGGAATCTTGGAATTCCACGGCTCCATGGTAGGAATGGCAGAGGTGTGTAAGTGCCTTTCTGCTCTGTGGGGTTGGTGGAACTCATGGGTGAATTATTGCCCTGTTCATGAATTTATTCATCTGCTAATAACCCTTGTGATTCCAGTGCCCAGTTTGTCCCTGAACTGAGCATCACCCAAAGCTTGGGATGTTGGCTCCACTCCAGGAATGTCCTCCTGAATCAGCTCAGTGAAGGCTGGGTCTGAAATTGCCATCAAAGTCCAATGGGCTGCATCGCTTGGGTGAGGTGCTCCTTTCCAGTTTTTCATGCCCTTTCCAGGTCCTTGTCTTCCCAAGGATAGTGGTGAGTGCCAGGGTCTCTCTTGGGATGAGGAACACACAGGGAACCCATTGCCACTGCAGTTTTGTACTTTGTAAAGAAATCCTCCAAGGCGAAAAAGGGACAAATCTGTGAAGCCTTCCTACCCGCATTTTGCTTTTCTGCCTTTCACTTTGTCTTGACACAAAAGGCTTAAAACCAGCTGGAATTGAGGCTGTTGGATTCATCCATCGGAATTCTGCTGGAGACATCCTCTGTGTTCATTTCCCTGTCCCTGGACCAGCCTTGGTCCCAGTGTCCTCCCAGAGAATCCCCTCCTGGCAGGGTAAACGTGCTGAGGGCTCTTTGCCATGGCTGTGCCTCCACAAATTCCAGCTGGAGACTCAGCTCGGGCTCCAGGGGCTTCTCCACACCCTGGAATATCAGGAAAATGTGATTTCCACAGGGAGAAGCGTGCTGGGGACACACAGGGTGTCCTCAAACCCAAGCTCTCTCCATTTCATCTGTCACCGCTAATTAAAACACAAAAGCAAGGTCGCTAATTGCGTTCAGGACAACGTGGTCAGGAAATAAAGGGAATGTGAGCTCGGAGCGCTGGGAGCCAGGAATTAATGTATTCCAGGCGGGAAGGGGGGCTTGGCTGGCGGGAAATATCAGCTCCTTCTGTGGGCGAGGACAGTCACAGCCCCGCTGTTCATTATTTTGGATGTGTCACATTTGCCAGGGTGACAAGATGTATTACGGACGAGGAGTTTTGCAGATGGAGAGAAATATCCATGGAAGTTGTTTATTTGATTCTTTTTCTTTCAATATTTTTTTTTTCCTTTTCTTTTCTGTGCTACCCTGTCCAACCTTGGGATAATGGAATTATTTTATGCCTTTTGCACTATCATCAGGCTTTGGATGGCTGCACAAAGGCCACTGGCAACAGAATAAGATGGCTGTAAAAAAATGCAAAAAATTGGGATGGGGGGAGGAAAAAAAAAGGTACATCCAATAACTTGCCCTTAAATTTAAAAGGAACTAAATGAGGAACTTCTGGACAATTTATCTTGCTGTTTACAGATAACAAGTCACTTTGTTTTTATGTGCTCAGTCTAGTATTCCATAATTTATTTGAAAGAAGATGAGAAATAATGTAGATAAATGATGAAGTGTCAGGGTCTGACGCTCTTAAATGAAGCTATTATGGTCAAAGAGAAAACGTAAAACCTGCGGCTCATTATGAGAGCGTTCTACTTGTCAGTTAAGTGAAAAGGCCTGGAATGATTTCCAGTTTATTTGTCATTGCAGTTATTAAAGCTGTCTTTTTGGTGCCATGAAAATGAATTGAAGACTTTATTCGAAGTAAATTTGTACTAAAGCTTTCAGATGTATCTTATGTGAGTTCAGTGAGGCAAGAAAACAGCTTAAAAGCTGAAATATTACAAGAAGGCAACTACCGAAGTCCTGAAACACACAGGAATATAAAGTCTGAGGAAGTTGCACAAATAAATGAAGTATCTCGTCTCTTGGGAAATAAAGCTTGGTTTGACTATATTGTACACTTAGACAAAGAAATCAGCCCTTGTTAGTGGCAGCAAAATATTGTCTTTCACAGCCTTCTGCCTGATGCTTACTTTTATATCAAGCTATTAATTCTGGGACCAGATTATCAGGGAAGTGGGGGTTCTCTGTTCCAGAGCACCTTTGGAAGTGCAATCTCTGAGTCAGAGAGGAGACGTGGCATCCATGGCAAGGCTGGGTTTTATGGGTTTTTGGGGTTTTTAAATGGTTTTTGGGTTTTTATGGCCATCCTTTATGGCGAGGCTCTACGATCTCAGGGGTCTTCTCCAAGCCTGATGATGCTCTGGTCCCATCCTGGTCCAAGAGCAGGCCAAATCACGGGAGATAACAGGGTTGGGAACACCCACCCAGGGGGGTCCCTCTCCCTGACTGAACAACCAAAGCATCACATCTGACTGCATGGCATGGGAGACAGCATTGGCATTTTTATTCCTCTGGAAACAGCCTCAAAATACTTGAACCTTGTGCAGATGGAGGGTCACAGTGAAATGTTAGACTGAGATCCAGCCAGCCCTGCCACTGAGGTGGTCATTGACACTTCTTTTATTGCCATCCCCTCTTAAGATGGTTCCTGCTGAACTGTAAATCCCCAATTTATGTGGAGACGATTGATAGGTTTATTTTATTTCGTTCTGTTCCTCTGGATTTCCTTTCCAGCAGTCATGTTCCCCACTACTGCTTCATATTTGCCAAGACAAATTAGTGCAGTTCTACTGGGCTTGGACTGTCCAAAAGGAAATTAAGGGTCTTTTTTTATTTGAAATTGAAAGCTGTAGGAGCACTAAACTGAATGCTTAACTCCAAGCTCCAGCAGTCTTAGAGCAGTATAGTTGACACTTTATTGCAGATATTACAAATGTTATGACATGTCTTCAGGGTCAAGTTAAAAACAAAAAGAATTCCACATTCTCATCAGAAGTAATCTGTCAGTTTTGTCATCAGATATTATAGCAGCCCTCAGTAGCAGTGTCACAGTCAAGGGTTTATCAGGCTCGGTGGTAGATGTGTACATACTCTGATTTCCAGGGGTTTATATCTGCAATAAAAATTCCCTCCAGGCTAAAACTTGGCATTCATAGCCCAAAGGGATTTTTTTAATTAAAAAAAAATGTATCAGCGAAGGTTTTTCTCGAACGATAAGAGCACACAAAACCCAAATCTATACTGCATTTTAAAAATACTTTAAATCTTTTAAACTGGCAGACTTCAAATATTTAAGCAGCCAACTCTCTTTACATAAGAGACCATTAAAAAGGACATCCCAGGAAGGGGATAGGTGGCGGAGCAGACAAGTGCTTTGTGCTCATCACGAGTTTAAGTGTTGAGCATTTGATGAGATGTATAATTAGCCACACATTTCTAAAGCTCTTGGTGTCTCTCTCCATTGAAGCTGTGCATGAGGGAATTAGGATGTCTGAGGCACAAAAATAAATCACTTTTTCCTCGCCACCCCCTGACAGGGTCCTGCAGGACGGGGCTGATACGGGGTAAGCTGCTCGGATCGCGGCGGCCCCTCTGACACCCACGGCACAGACGCTCCCTGGAGAAACACAGGACTTCATTCCCTGCAGCTTTTCTCCTGTTTCCTCTATGGAAGCAACCCAGATATTCCAAGCAGGGTGGGGATATTCAGAGGGAAAATAACACAGGCAGAAATGCCCGTGCAAGCTTTGTGCAAGAGCGTTGACCTGGAATGTTCGGTTACTGCTCGGTGACGTTGTTGGGTTTTTCTTGGAAAAATTAAGAGCAAGGTATTTGATACAGAAATATTTGTGCCAGAACATGGTCAAACACCATCTCTTATCCTTTTAAAAAGTCCAGTTTTACTCAGGGAGTGGTGAAGCCCTGGCACAGGTTCCCTGAGAGTGTCCAAGGCCAGGTTGGTCAGGGCTTGGAGCACACTGGGCTGGTGGAAGGTGTCCCTGCCATGGCAGAGGGTGGAATGGGATGGTCTCTAAACTCCAACCCTTCAACCCAAACCATTCTGGGAGTCCATGATTTGAGCCTTCATCAGGATCCCAAGCCCAGACTTTCTGTGTGACAGAGTTTTAGGTACTGCAGGTCCCACCTGGTTTTATTTATATTCTGTGGGACAGGCATAACAAACAGGGTGTGCTAAAGAGTCACCAGGGTACCCCATAAAATCCCAGTAAAGCAGCAGAGAACAAGCTCTGCTGTGTAGTAGGAAAGAGGGGAACGTGGCTGAGGTCCATGTTTTCAGCTTTTGCGTTGTAATTTGGCTTCCTAGGGGAAAAAGTGAAGGAATGTGAAGAATGAAAACCAGCCCTGGTGGGTTCACTGCCATGTCCAGGGGGAAATTGTCCTCAAAGGAGCCTGCACGTGCTCCTTTAATGTTCTTGTGGAGGCAATCCAGAGATTTTCCATTGGCAAATTGAATGGACTTCTATCATGCTTCCTATTCTCCCTATCTGAGTTCTCCACATGGGAATTCAGGTTGAGTTGGCACCGCCCCTTTGCCACCAGGAGCTGTTTCTGAATCACCAAAAGTCTGCCAGGAAATGAGATTGGTGCCCAGGATATTCTCATTTAGGGGTGGCTTATTGCATATTTTTTGTTATTTTATTTATGTCTGATGGTTGTCGACCTCCTCCACAAACTGGATTTATGCACCTGTCCAGAATCCCAGGAGCCTTTGTGGGCACTGGATGTGGGTGAGGGTAGTTTGGTATATTTTCACTGTAACCCATTTCCCACCTGCCCCGTGGCACAAATTCCCCTAATTTTGGGTGAGAGCTGCCTACTTACTGCTATTAGATCCCTGAAAACCCCAAATATTCCCTCTATCTCCTGTGCCAATCAGACCAAGACTGATAATGACAGGTTTGATGCCCTGTACTGGGCCATGAGACTGATGAGATGGAAGGAAGAAGAATTGTCTCGAGGGAAGCAAATGGTTTCAGTAAAGGGCCATAAATGCAAATTTAAGTACTCTTTCTAGTAATGCTGGTCTATTATTACAGCCTAAAGGAAGTTCATTTAATTAATAATTAAGCTCTTCAAGTTACTCTTAGCATGAATTTTAGTGCCAGGAATAGTCAGGAATTTGTTTTATGATGTGGCTGCAAGGGAGAAGCGGCAGCAGCATAAAAAAAGTGAAAGTTTTGCCAAAATCATGCACGAAAAAAAAAAAAAAAGCCAGAATAATATACCAGAAAATACCAGTCACACAGAGCAAAAAGTATCAAAATCCAGAGTTTTGGGAAGTCTCAGCAAGTCCAGTGTGCTGATTAAAGACAGAGAGAAAAGGCAAAGTCCCTGTTAGAAGATCCAGTATCAGCCACCACTGTTACTCTTTGCTTTCATGGGACAGCACAGAGGTGATAATTATATTTCAGAGAAATTCCCTGGCTCCCAAACTCCTGATAGCTCCAGCTGGTCTTTGGCAGGCTCTCCAATTCTGCAAATTCCACGTGCTGCAATGAGAATTCCAGCCCTGTTCCCAGGTCCTCCCTGCCCAGTGGGTGCCTCCAATAGAAGGTTCTGGACAGCACTGGGATCCAGCTGGGGCACTGCCTCCCTCTGAAACTGGTTTTCCCTGTGCTCTGGGCAAAGTTTATCCCCTTCCTGTTGCTTTTTCCAAGCTGTAGTGGTGATAATTATCCCACTGGGAATATCAGGATCATAACCCACAGAAGCATCAATGAAGCACTTTGGATTTTCCACTACAGAAATGCAAAATTTTGTGGGTGGTATATTAAATTATGAGGAATGACTTGGTGTCGTGCCCTGTGTTCTCCATGCTCCTGTTTTCTCCTCCTGTGTTATCTGGGGGCTGTGATTCACAACTTCATTCAGTTTTCTCTTTAATCCCTGATTTAACTTGGCTCAAAACCTCTTTGTGTATTTACCCCACGTGACCCACAGAGCAATTCTGCCTCACACCTCTTTGTAGGGGTAAAGAACTGTGTCTTCAGAGTGCAGAAAGGAAAAAGATCTTAATTCATATTATTAATTGAAATGTATTCATTTCTGAGGCTGATTGGTTTCTGCCCACCTGGGTGAATGTTTTGGAGCATAAACATAACGCTATTGCTGAGGAAAAATTCTCACATATTCCATAATTCACAGTAATTAATAAATTATAATACATTTTTCTTGTTGCTATAAACATAAGCTCTGAAAGATTAACAAAATTTGTGTTTTCCAGGCTTTTTTTGCTGGATGGGGCTGTGAAAATCTGGCTTTGGGGAGCTGAGCACCAACCCTTGCTGTCGTGCTCTCTGCCTGATCCATGGAATGGAAGATTTGGGTTGAGTTCTCATGAGCTGTGAGACCATGAGCAGTCTGAATGCACAAAATTAACAAAATTAACAACCCACAGCTCGGGGTGAGGGTCAAGGAGAATTTTTTATTTTATTCCATGATGTATCAGAGAAGTGATATAATGTTGTTTTGTTGTGTTTTTTTTTTTTTTTTTTTTTTTAGCCCATGTAGGCGAATAAAAGCAGAATTGAAGCAGAGTTATACAAGAGGAAAATGATCCAATGATTCAGAATGATCCAATGATTCAGAAAAAAGGAATAAAAGTATGACTAGAATCATAGAATATTCTGAGTTGAAAGGGACGCCTAGAGGATCATGGAAGTCCAACTCCTGGCCCTGCACAAGGCATTCCCAAGAATTCCACCCACAATAAGTTCTAATAATTCTAATAAATTGTGATCACATAATTTTGAGGGTTTTCCTACCGAAATACTCAAGGAGAAAATATTCTGGATCCTACTTTCTATTAGATGTTACTTAGTGTTGACTTTTTTTGAGAGGCTTTGAACACCATGGGGTGGTTTATTGGGAAGGGTGAGGAAGCTGCTCCTTCCCAGGATAATCTCCTCTTCTCAGACACCCCTTCTGGTCCAGCCTTTGTCACCAATTCTATTGCCTGTGTGCACAGGGATCATTCAAAATAGAAGGAAAAGTGCTATTTAAGAATTTCTTACCTTTGAAAGCTTGAAACTTCATTCTCTTCAACCTTTCTTAGCATTGAAAAAGTAATTAGTGAAATGGGCAGTGTGGTCTCATATCTGTGTCCCTGTGAAGTACTTTTAGGATGAAAAATACAATAGTTTTTTAGAATTTTGGAAAGCCCTGAGATAAAATTTGAAGTTAATTTTCCAGGCGAAATTTAAAGGCAGGACACCTTTAAAAACTTGTTTTCTTACAACGGCATTTCCGTGGAGAAGGGGATTTGCATTGTGCAAACATGCAGATAACATTGTGAAGCGGGTAAAGGATCTAATTAGTGATTTAATTTAAAAATTACTTGTTGTTTCAATGCCCTGAGTGGAGCCCCAGTGGCACTGGCTGCCCTAAAAAATGCCAAATTAGTGGGGTGAACCCCAGTAAAAACCAGTTCCAGAGGCATCCAACTCACAACGACGGGAAGGAGTGAACGATAAAAATCCGTGACGTTTGACTGTTGCTGATTTATCTCCAACTTGGGCTGCTTAACTTTTAACTTAACTTAACTTAACTTAACTTAACTTAACTAAACTAAACTAAACTAAACTAAACTAAACTAAACTAAACTAAACTTGACTTAACCACAGCCGGAGTATTTGCCCAAGCCCTGAGTTGACAAGAACAGAGCACCGGCCGTTATTCCTGCTGGAGAATGAGTGGGTTGAGCCATCCATCCTGCAATTCCTTGAATTCCCAAAGCTTTCCAGGCGGCTTCCTCAAGGACAGCGCTCACGTCCCAGGCGCTGCGGTGACAGATGGGATACAACGTGTCATGTGATGGATAACGCCGGAGCCGCGGCGCTTAATCCTTCTAATACTAATAGCAGCATTATCATAGAGATTTATGAGAATGTCAGTTCCAAGTTCCCAGCTCCATTCATGGGTTTTTAAAACTTCAGCTGCAAAAAACACGCATCCATCCCATTAATTCTAATTATCATGGTTCATCTTCTCAGCAGTTTTGTACTCCGGAACCTTTCAGTGCAAATTAACGTACCAAAAAAGTGTATTAATTAATATTTGTAGCTTTTAATTTCTGCGAGAGTGTTGTCTGGAAGCAGCTGGCAGTACAGGGCCACTGCTATTGAATCTTTGCCAAACAAGTGCAGATGTAATTTTGTTATCTCTTGCTTAGTCATTTACGCAAATTAATTTGAACAATTAGCCTTTTACTGGTCCTTCATGAATCATGCAAAAGGGATCTGCCAAAAAATTGCTACTTGACAGAAAAGAATTGGTTAACGTTGTAAATCTTCCAAAAAGGTATTACTGTGTTTGGGATATAGGAGCAATCTTAGTGGTTTTGTTTTTCTTTTGTATGCCTTATCTATTCCACTTATTGCTGGGGAACAAAAATTCTGAAAGAAGAGTAAGCGGCAGAAACTTGAGAACATTTGGATGAATACCAAAAAAAGTGAAGTTCCTTGCCTGGATGTTGCCTTGACTTCACTGCTTGCAGAGCTGTGCTGATGTTCTACAGAGAGGAGGTTGGTGCTGAGGTCACTCCAAAAAGAACAGATTTACTCATTATTTGGAAAAAAAAATCTCTCATTTCTTTGGACATCAATGTGAAGGAAGTCTGTTACCTCACACAAATGTCTCTCCTCCAAGTAAAAGAGGCTTCCACATAAGAGCTCAAGCTTTTATTTAACCAATGTGAAGAATCTCAATTCCTCTGTGGAGAAGGCTGGGTTTGAATGACAGGAAACTCAGATGTTTCATTGCTCTTTTCTTATATATCAAACTGATTTTTCACCAGATAATCAAATTTACCAGCAGACGGTGCCATCCAGAGACTCTGAGTAGGGCTGTCAGTGGAAATCTGTCTCAGTTGCTGTTATTGTAAACACACTCTTTTATTTTTTTTCCTCAACATCTTTACATATGTCCTTTCCAGTTTAAATTGTATTGCACAAATCTGAGCTCAGTGATGGATATTCCTAATTTGCAGCCAAGTTGATTGTTACCTGTCCCTCTAATTTCACTGCTGAGACAGTTCTTGCAATTTTGGAAGGAATGTGCTGTAATGTTCTCTAGGTGAATTAAATAGAATTAATGGGCAGCTGCATCTAGAATCATATAACCAATACAGTAATAATATATAGGTATAGAAATAGGGATAATGCTGATATATTTAAATAAAACGATTTTGTCCATCTTGTCACCCATCTCAACAGGACATCGATCCTTCAGAGCAGGTAAAGTTTTTCTTGGGGGAGTAACAGGACCATCCCATTTTGCCTGAAAATTTGACTGCAGCTGTGGAAACAACTCCAGAATTAAATATTTCTTCTGTGGCAATCATGCTGGAGCTCAAATGAGCACCGACTCTTCATTAGCTGAGCCAGGCAGCCCCGTGCGAATTCCATCACTCCGGCAGGGTAAGGTAGGGGTCCCTTTCCCTCTAATTGTTCTTTCCAAGCTACGATTTCACAGCCTGTATTGTTATTTCCATTTGTCCATTTGATTGTGGAGAGAAGAGACCAGATGTTGTGTGACAAATCATAGCTATTTGCAATCTGTTGGAATTCTTATAAATTGTGCCGGGGATCATTTTCTGACAACCGATCCTGCAATCACCCGCGCACGTGCATCACTCGGAGCACGAGATGTCCGACTGGAGGCTGTGGATCTATTCATGTGCCTCAATTAAACGGGCACCACGGGCGTTCCTGGGAATGTTTGCGGTGGGAAACCCGCGGATATTTGGAACTCGCCCGTTCCGATTCACCGCGGCGTCAATTTACATTTCGTCAAACCCCCGTGTTATTGTTCCACCCTAAAACTTGAAATCTGCTCGTGGTTTTTATTATAATTAGGGTACATAGGGCTCAAAATTTGGCTGAAGATTATCCCACAGCAGAGCGATCCAATTTTGTTTGCTAAATCGTAATTCCCAACAAATAGTTCCTTCAGGAAAGTGCATCCAGCCCAGCCCTGTTATCCATCTGTTTTTAGGGGCTGTGGCTAATCAGAGAAGTGGTCTCTCACTGCCACACTGAGAAGAGTGAAGTTAGTTCCTCTGTAATTGAAAGTATCAGTAGTAAACTTGGCTGGAGCTTGATTAATGGTATATTAAAATCAGAGTCTTCGTGGTGAGTGCTAGATAAGGAGTTTTGGGCAAATTACTTGGTTACTGGGAAACCTTTAAATTTTAATCATGGAGGCACTTCAGCATCATTAGGAACTGAAAAGGACAATGGGCACTGGGAGGAAGTTATGTGAATTGATGTGCTTTTCAATCTCTTCTTCTGTGGGGCTGTTGAGTGATGCATGGGCTGCAATCGAGGATCCTCTTGCTCCCCATGCCCCTGATTGCTGTTGTTATAATTTAGTGTTATCCAGTTCTTTATGATCATGGAAATCAGATGAGTTATTTGCAAAAGATGGAAGGTTTTAGCATAAGAAAATGTGGTTTAAGAGCCTGGATTGTCTCTGCAGTTTGTGTGGATGTAGGGGGGGAGGCTGCACCCTGTGTTTAGAACGAGTGGAAATAGCAAAACAGGCTCTTTAACACACATTTATTGTTTAATGTGATAATAATACAAATCTCAAACCTACATTTGCACCTCACTTTGAGATCCATTTTTATCTGGAGAGCCTGTGCCATGTATGGGCTCATGTAAGTGGTACCTGTGATTATCTATATTTATATATAGAGAATATATTTATTTTCTATATTTCTTATCTATATTCATTAGCTGCATATTTACAGTGACACGAGGTGCTGCAATAGGATTTTATGAGGATCCACCCATGTGGGATGCAAACCTCTCTCCTGGCTGACAGATCCAATCCAAAGAGTGCCAATAAATCTGGTGCACTCAAGCCCTCACATCTTTTGGTCCTACCTGGGACTTTGGAGCAACTCTAAAGATGTCAGGATCTCATTTCCAATGTCATGGAATAGACAAGGAATGCTCAACTTACTCAAACTGACAGCAAGGACTACAAAATTCCCCAGCTTTTCCAGAGAAGTATATAATGGAATTGGGTTTGTAAGGTGACCACTGCAATTTAAAGTCATTTGTTTGCCTCCACTACCAAAGGAAAACCTCCTCCTTCCTGAAGATGTCCTTTAGACATATTCTCTTCAATTCAGGTTATTCTCTTAATAGCCTGAATTTATCTGTAGCCAGTTCATGTTTGCACCAACATTGCCTAGTGATTTAAACTAGACTAGAAAGTCTTCATTCATTTTACTGGCCTAAATAAACGACTTTGTTTCATTCTCATCACTTAAGAGAGGTTGGACTTTTCCCCAGGTATTCCTTTTCCGTATTTTGATGAATTTTCCTCCTACCTGTGAACAGTCTGCAGCACTAGGCAACCCCAACTTGGTGCTTGTAGAATAATGGGAATATTGTCCTGTTTTTAATGAGAATATTATTCCTTCCCCATCATAAGATGCCCCCACCATTTGTGCTCACAGGGCTGTTGCGTCAGTGATTTATATTCAGCACATCATGAAATCTTTGCCTTCTTCTTCCATTTCCAAAAACAACCTCAAAACCACCAATTATTCATCCCTAAATTCCTGAACTGGAAGTTTTGTACTCCTAAATGTCCTCCTGTGTGTGTCATTGGAGTCCCCAGATCATTTCATTTACCTGCGGTCCGGAATTGCTCGGAGTCGGCGCTGCCTTCCAAACTCATGTCAGGGAAAACAAAGTAATTGGTGTAATCGCATCCTCTGTCACATTAATTATCAGAATTGTTAAACAGGATCAGTTCTGACACCTGAGCAATGTAGGATTAACAGCAATTTGTCCAAAGTCACTTTGGAGGGCTGTGAAGGAAAAGGTCTAAATCCCACTCCAGAGGAACATCCATTTTCTTTCTAAAGGAAAATATCTACCAGGGAATTTTAGGCTGGGAAAAGTGGTTTATTTCCAGCAAAGACAGAACGTGCTGCAGCAAAATATTTGCAGAAAAATGAACTTAATTTTGCAATATATGCACTAGTCATCATTGGAGAAGCTGGTTGGGAATGATCCCTGTTCCTGTGGGATGCAGGAATCCCAAATCCAAGCTGTTGGACTTAAAAAGTCCCAGAAACCATCTACAAGGAATCTTTCCCTAGGAATATCCCATTCACCCATTCACTGAGGGTTTTGTTGATGCAGATTAGAAACATTTTTAAAATGAAGGGAACTTTCATGTAGGAGGATACCATTTTCCATCTGAAATAGCCACAGGCTGGAATCCTTGGCACAGAAAACAAACAGCCAGACCCAAATGTGAGAGGAAGAGACGCACCCAGGCATGGTGAGTTGTGCTTTTTTTTTTTTTCCTGCTTCTTTTAATAGATAATGTGTAGTCAGGAATTGAGAACAGTAGAACAAGTCCTAGGGGGGTTATGGATTTAATGGAAGGGGATGAAGCTGTTGTGGGAACATACTGTTTATTAAATTTTCTCATTCAGATGTTTATTGTATGATTTATGGTGACTTAAGCTTATTAGGTGCCCCTTTTTAATTTGTCATGTAATGATTGTGCATGTGTGTACAACCAATTAATATATCCAGTACAGATAAAAACACTGGGGGAAGCTCCTCTGATCAACCAATTTACCTTTGTTTTACAGGGCAAAGCTTAAATTTCACCAGTATCAGCTCATTCCATATCTCTAGATCTATCAAATATGGAAATATGGCGTGTGCAGAACAGATTTCACAAATATTTCTGAAGTTCAGGATTCACTGGGTGGTTTACTGGGAGTTTTGGATTTCACACACCTCATTTTATGTTTGCACAGCCCAGTGGTGAGCAGAAAACCGGAGACAAATCCGAGGCCTCTGAAAATGCAGCGCTTATCTAATGGGGTTTAGATTTGCCTTATCAGCCTGGCACAAGAGGAGTGTCTGTGGGACAGGCTCGGGTTATTTATCAGCTTCAAAATGTTCATAAAGATGTCTGAAAAGGTGAAAAGGGAGCCTGTGCTGAGGGGATGCTTAGCAGGAGGGGCTGGAGTTGTGCCTGCTGGGAAGGCCTGGAATCAAGGGCCACTGCATGGGGTCACTTCCCAAAGCCACCTCTTTTTTATAATTATGGCAATTCAGAGCTCACTTTTCCCTTTTTCCCTTCCCCCCCCCTTTTTCCCCTCTTTCTTCCCTTTTCTCACTTTTCCCTTTTCCCCTTTTTTCCCCTTTTCCCCCTTTTTCCCCCTTGCCCCCCTTTTTCCCCCTTTCTTCCTTTTCCCCTTTTCCCCCTTTTCTCACTTTTCCCC
>VWZP01005998.1:1311841-1436238 GCA_013396995.1 Dicaeum eximium | reverse complement strand
CTTCCCTGAAACTTCCCTGAAACTTCCCTGAAACTTCCCTTCCCTGAAACTTCCCTTCCCTGAAACTTCCCTGAAACTTCCCTGAAACTTCCCTTCCCTGAAACTTCCCTTCCCTGAAACTTCCCTGAAACTTCCCTTCCCTGAAACTTCCCTGAAACTTCCCTGAAACTTCTCTTCCCTGAAACTTCCCTTCCCTGAAACTTCCCTGAAACTTCCCTTCCCTGAAACTTCCCTTCCCTGAAACTTCCCTGAAACTTCCCTTCCCTCTTCCCCTTATCTTCCTTATCACTATTATTAATAATAAAATTATTATCACAATTGATTTCCATTATTAATCTGGTCCTGTCCAACCCACAGGTTTCTCCAATTCTCCTCCCCATCCCAGAGAGGGAGGGAGCAGGTGCCTCTGTGGGATTTGGGATTTAGCTGCTGCCTGAGGTTAAACCATGACAATATCTCAATTTCTTTGTTTCCCTTTGTCACCACATCACCGAGAGAGGAGAGAAATCAGGAAAAAGAAAAAATTTGATTAAAGATCTGTCACAAATTAATGAACAAAAGTGCAATCCTGGCACTTCATGCTAGAATGGAACATTTTAAAAAATCACGAAGTGAGACATAAGAACACTAGAAAAGTTTGGATTGGGGCATAAAAATTCTTTGGAAGGCTGTGTGCTAATCAAGAGCAAATGTAAGAATCCCTCAGGCTGAAAGGGCAGTGAGAGACTGTATTTGTTACATTGAAGGTTTTCAATCAGCATTTTCAGAACGTGGTTTCTCATTATGATAATGATGATGGGATTAATTATCGCCAGGAGAAGGAGTGATAATGGCACTTTGAACTGTGTTTGTCACCACATGACACAGGCTTTGCTGGTTTTGCCATTCCCAGGAGGGACAGAGGTGCTGGCTTTGGCCCTGGAAAAGGGCCCAGCTGGGCAGGAGGTGGCAGAGGAGGACAAACACCAACCTGGCTGCACTGGGATATCACCAGGAAAACAACTGGAATTAGTCCTTGGGATTAACATTCAGCTGCAACAAATTATTTAAATGTGCTTAGTGTAAATATGGGCTTGCCTCCTAAGAAATGATCTTGTCGCAACAGCCGCGTTTCCAAAATTTATAAAACTTATAAAATCAGATTTAGAAAGGTTGTTTCAATGCGTGCTGGAGAGGGAAAATAAACCAGAGTGGTGGGGAAGGTGAGGCAAGCGAGGGCACTTCTCACCCCTGGGAATAATTCCATGAATCCCAGAACATTTCCCTGCAGCAGGAGCAGCGTGGGGTGGCTGGCAGAGCAAAACCCTGACAGTATTGGGGATTTTCCATTTGTGAGCTGTGCCCAGTGAACAGTTCAGAGAAATATTTAAACAGAAAGTGAAAATACACCGAGATATGGGCCAATGAGATTATTGGGAATTGGAAATTGGTGATGTAATCTGGCCTTAGCATGGGATGTCCAGCTTCACAACCGAAGACAGAGGATGGAAAATTATGAAAAAAAAGGGAACTTCTAATTCTCCTGCATACACTTGATAAATTTGTTGACCAAAAAATTACTTTAATTTTTTGTTTTCAATGAAGTTTTAACATTTACTACTGCTTATGTGACTTCCAGCAGCAGTTTTTTTCTGAAGACCTCACTATTTGTTGCAATTTGTTTTCCTATGAATGGTTACCCATGTGGAAGAATGTGCTCTGGAACTTTTTCCTCGTAATTAAATTAATTCAGGGGACATGGAAGCAGCTCCTGGTGCTCTTTAGCTCCTCTTACTTTAGTAACTAATTAATGTACAACTGACACACACGTACCCAGCTTTCATAATGTTATCTGATTAATAAGCAATAACCACCTCAGTAAATCAAAATTAAATGCCTACTTATGGCAGTGAGTTTAGAACCCTCCTGCCTAGAGACTTTCCATTGATTGATTCATTAAATATTTCATTGACAGATGAAGAGAAGAGGGAAAAAAAAAATCCTTGTGAGCAGCTTTGGTTTTTTGTTTTACGGGGGAAGTTTTATACCATTGGTTCACTGAAGTAGTTAAAGTTCTGCAAAGGGTCTTGGGTGGCTGAAAAACCAGATGAAAGCAGGGGTGGGTTGTGCTCCAGGCAGTGCTGGAGAGGCAAAGAGGGATCCCAGAGCAATAAATCACTCCCTGAATTTATGAGTCCATTTGGTGGGTAATTAGTGCCCTGCTGGAGCTACCAAAATCCTGCCCATGGTTTCATTGAGGGAACTGGGAGCTGGATAAAGGGTGAAGAAATAAAATATCTCCAAGAAGTTGGAAGAAGAGAGGGGCAGCCTTCTTCTGCAAAGGAAAATACCTCTGGAGGAGAAATTTAAGCACTTAATTCCCAACAAAATTCACTAAATCCTGCTTTTCCCATGGATCTCCCAGTCAGCAACAACAAAATGAGATGGGTTTTGGTTTTTGGGTTTTGGTCACAGAGGAAAGATCAGAAGAAGCAGCACTTTTCAAATTAATCTTTTTTCAGGAGAAGCTTTCCCTTCCACCTATACCAGACTATTTTGGCTACTTCCTGCTGCTTAATGAGAAATGTACTTGTAATTTAACAAATATATTTTTTCTGATGCAAAGAAACCAGTCCCAGGTGTGAGAAATACATATTCAGGGTTATATTATTATTTTTTAGAATCACATTTCTCACAAACTTGCAGATGGACCAGGTTCACCAATTCAGAATTAAATTTGTTGCTCCAAGATCTTTTATAAGTTCCCATTACGATTTTTTGGACATTTTATACTCATTAAGTTGCACAAAGTGTTCATTACACCAAGATACCTTGAACAATGAAAGCCAAATGTGCAGCGTGGTCAGTTCAAGGAGGTGTAGGTGGAAAAGTGAAGGAATGTGTGGGATTGGGAAGGCAGAGGGTTAATATTATATCTTACTTCAGGAATAGAAATGATTTTGTACAGAAAAAGAGGTGTAATTACATGATAAACAATAATTCTTTTCCTTTCAAATGTAACAAGTTAGAAAAAAATTGATTTTTTTTTTGTTCTGGCTTTTAATGTTTCTATGACTTGGCACTTATTTACAGTGAGCTTTCTATCCTTAACTTTTTTTTTACCTGGTGTTGAAGGTTACTCATTATGCAACAGAATAAAAGCAGTGAAATAGAATATGGAAATTGCATGTCAGTTCATGGCGAGCCTCTGCTTAGAGTAAACTTTTGTATAAAAAAATGTTTTGGCTCTGATCTTCTACACTAGGGAGGTTTTGGCTGTAAAAAAAGCTTTTCTAAGGACCAGAATGTAACACAATGACTTTTCTTTTTTTTTTTTTTTTACTTTACAGTGAAACTTTATCTTTTTTGTCGCTGCGTTAACCTGAAAACCATAAAGATACATCTTCGTTTTCCTTTAAGCTTCTTCTCCCAGCCATTCCTGTTTAACTCATTCCTATAATAGTCCGTTCCCAGCAACACCAGTGACAGCAAAACCTATGAGGGTTTTCAAATTCAATAACCAGGCCTGGAAAGGAGGCATCCCTCATCCCAGCCTCAGCTGAGTGAGTGCAGATCCTTAACATTCCCCTCTGCACTGGAGGTCCTCAGAGCCATCAATCTGCTGGAAAGGCGCTGACAGCTCCGAGCGGTTCCACGGCGTCTGAGCCGCTCCAGGAGCTCTGAGATCACCGCCAGAGCCGTGACTGATGAGCTCGGGGTGAGGATTCTGCCCCTGCGGCTCTGGGCGCACGTGTTGGGCAGCTCTGGGCACGTGGCAGAGCTCCAGGGGGGTGGCACAGCTTCGGTGCTTCTCCTCTCGTCCCCAAGGCTGGGGAAAAGCTGGGTGGGAGTGATGCCTCAAGTTTTGGCTTTTGTATTTTTCAGATTTTGTATTTTTTCAGAAACAGAGCCTGTGTCGTTCAAAAGGTTTCCCAAAGGAACCTGGTGCTGAGGGAGAAGGGAACGTCCTGCTGAGCATCCCTGGCTCTGCCCAGGAGCAGTGGCAGCTGGTCTGTCTGTCTGCCCAGCCTCAGGTTTAGCTTTCATATTTTTCAGGTTCTGTGCTGCTTTAGTGTGTGGGTCTGGGCTTCACGTTAAGGGATGCTGAGCTCTGTGCACAGAGCAGGGAGACAAAACAATTCCTGCTCCACCTGGGCACCAAGGACAAATGATCCAAACCTCAGGCCCAAGAGCACAAACACCGTGGGCTGAGGAGAGAAAAACAAGAAGGATGGGACTGGATGGGCTAAAGCTGGAACTGGACAATGAACTCCAAGGTGCAAATGGAGCAGAACTGATCAAAGTGCCAGAGCCGTGCCCGGTGTCCATTTTGTGCCCATTTTGGTTCCTCTTGGGTGCAGCCCTGGCTGGGCTCTTGTGCTGCCCAAGGTGGATCCATGGAGGAAATGCTTTGAATAAATCCCTGCTTTATTCTGTGACTCTGCCCAGTCCCTGCTCCAGGGCAGCCTTCCCAAGGCATCAGGAGGGTGGAATTGCAAATATGTTGCTCGCCATGAGGAAAATGGGAATGGTTTCTTAGGGTTTGTAGGATATGACTGAGATTCAAACCTGTGTATCCTCTACCTCATCCTCCTACACCCCCAAAACACCTCTCTGCAGCCTCATTTTCCTGATGTGGATATCCCAGGATCATTGAGGTTGGAAAAGCCCTCCAAGACCATGGAGTCCCAGCTGTGCCCAATCCCCACCTTGACCCCAGCCCAGAGCACTGAATACCACAACCAGGAATTCCTTGGACACTTCCAGGGATGTGGACTCCAAACCCCCCTGGGCAACTCTTCCCAATGATTAACAACCTTGTAAAAATTCCTTCCTGAGGTGGTTTGAAACAATTTCTCTGTGGGTTGTCTCTGGGTCATGCACTGGCCCAAATGGAGCTGTGTGTTCTCAGCAGAGCCTTTTCTGTGCCACCTCTGCCTTTCCCTTCCTCTTGGGCAGGTTTCTGCCCAGCTCACAGACCACCTGCAAAGACACAGGAATTATTTTGGAATCAAGTCTTCATATTATTTAAAAGAAGTTTCCCTATTTTTCAGTTTGGACAGTCTCTCTTTGCTGTTGTCTCTAAATTAGTTTTTAACCATGTGTACAGTAATTGCAGCAATGATACAATTGTTGCAATAACTTATAACAATGTTACACTAATTTCCTCATTTAACATTTCTATTTTTAACTATGCCAAAGGAAGCTGAGTACACACAGTAGGGAGATTATATGAATATATTCTGATTGTTGATCTGTCCCATTTATTCCTGGACTTGATGAATGTTTCCCTTCCAAATATGTGAAGGGAATGCATCTTGATGTTTCTCACAGTACAGACTAAAGCCAGGAGTTTAAGGCTCTGTGAATCAGGGAAACACCCAGAGAGCATCAAAATGTAGTGGGAATTGGGTCTTTAAACCCCTTCAACTACGTTCTTCTGCCTGAAGAATTCCACCACAAACCAATAATTTCTGCCAAGTAGGAATAATTCCTAGGTTCAATACAGAGCTTTCCTTNCCTTTCCCTTCTTCCACTTCCACTTCCACTTCCTCCTTTTCCTTTCCCCCTTTCCATCTCCTCTGCCCTTGATGTCTTTCCATTGCATTTGATCACAAAATGCAGTTTTATTTCCATCTCCCCTGTACCAAAGTCCTACTCCCGCAATTCTGGGCCAAACCCCTCCCGCCTCAGCTCCGGAGCCGCTGCCGTTCCCTCCGTGCGCACCAGGGATGATTCCGCGCCCTCTGCTCGAGGTCACGCGGAGCCCGAGTGTCTCTGGGATGTCGGTGCCACTCCCCAGCAGCAGCCAGGACGGGTGGGTGACACGGTGACACGGTGGCCCTGCACAAGGCTGGTGCTGGCCCCATCTCCGCGCACCTTTGGGCGAAGCCACTCGGCCGCGCCGCCGACGACTCGCCCCGAGACTGGAGCGCTCGCCGTTGGCTGCATAATCCTCTCTAATGCTCCATTTTTCCTTCCTTGAGAAAAGATTAAAAGAGAATTACATTGGAACTGGTGGAGGCATGATCCATGCTCCCTTGATTATATGGAAACATTAAAATATCATCAGCATGTTAATTTTATCAACTGAACTGGATGAGATTTATTCCTCTCTCTTATCTATTGCATTAGGCTGGAAATACAATTTATTCTGATGGTGGGAATGTCAGACAGAGAGACCAAAAACATCTGGACATCTTAATAGAAGACAAATTTTCTAGGATGTACATTGACCCTTTAAAATTAATTCTGCTAATAAAGAGGCAGGAATTTCAGGGCCTATTCATCTTTCCAAATGGATCCCCAGCTCTTTATTGGGGCAAAATCAGTTGGATGGAATGAATGTTCCTTTGAGGATTTGTGGTTCTCATGTCTTTTGTTGTATATTTGAGTCAAATACAATCGGTTACTAAATCTAAATATAAATGTAAACCACACAACAGCAGATAAAACCCAGCCATCACAAACTACAGGGTTAATAAAAATCAGTGAAAATTCTCCTGGAACAATCAATGTATCTTAAACATTCTCCAGGTCTGCATTGGTAGATTTTCTTTCTGAACATATATAAAATCATTATTCATTAAAACCAACCATAAAGAAAACCATCCAAAAACAACTCCTTGCTCATTGACAGGTAGTTTCCATTTAAAAAAATATCTTGTATTACATCATGTAGATTACCCCAGAAGGTTCTCAGCCTGTGGAGGAGGGTGACATTTCTCATTTCTCATTGGATTTTTGGGGTCCTTGCCCTGGGAAGCGCATGGAAGCAAAGTTAAATACCCAAAAAGTCAAATACCCAAAGTTAAATACCTGCGGCTCTGTGCCCGCCTGGCACGCTCCGATTCCCATTTTCCTGGGAGCAGAGAGTAGAAAAGCAGAGCAGTGAGCTCTGATTCAGAGCATCCCTCTCAGACTGCTCCAGGATGGCTTTGTTTCCACGTGGCTTTCCCTGGAAGTTCCAGGCTCGCCCGTAGCAATAACTTGATAATTGTTCTGGGAAGAGACTCAGCTCTGCTACCTTATGCACAAGTAAACAGGCATCCATAAGATTAAGAATTATATGCCAGGGCTTTGACAAGACCATCAGTTATGCCAGATGCAAATAATTTATTCTTTGTCAGTTCAAATACACAGCCTTGTTTGGATGGCTGAAATTTATACTGGCACCGAAAGGCAGCGCGGTGTTGTTTCAGCGCGGCGTCGAAACCAGAGATGCAGCTCAGATGACCCAAAAAGAGGGAGGAAAACGTTATTTATGTTTTCTGAGGATAATTCATCAGCGTTATGTAGAAATAGGTGACTTCATAACTTATCCTTGCTGTGTGATAGGAGGGAGGCCCTGGCACAGAGGAGAAGCTGTGGCTGCCCCTGGATCCCTGGAATTGTCCAAGGCCAGGCTGGAAAGGGCTTGGAGCAGCCTGGGAGAGTGGGAGGTGCTGGGGGTGGAATGAGATGAGTTTTAAAATCCTTTCCAACCCAAACCATTCTGTTATTCCACAATTCCATGTGTCCTCCTTGACACGGAATCATGGAATCGTTTAGGTTGGAAAGTTCTGGAATGTTCTGCCCGGGGAGGTCGTGCAGTCACCATCCCTAGGTGTGTTTAACAAAGCCTGGATGTGGCACTGGGTGCCAGGGTTTAGCTGAGCTGGTGGGGCTGGGTTGGACTCAATGATCTTGGAGGTCTCTTCCAACCCAGTGATTCTGTGAATTCTGTGACTCTCCCTACCAGTCTCCTAAACAGTTGAGTTTTCCATGTTGAGAAGGAGCCTGAGTGAAATTCAAGTACTGCAGTTCTGCCAAGGTGAAGCTGGGTTGGTGCTCAGCTCTCTCAGGATGCTCAGAGGCTGCTCAGGTGTTTCCTCAGCTTTGAAAACAGAAGAAATGGAGATGCTCAGGCAAAATTTATCCACTGGTGAGGCTCCTCCAATCTTGGCATCACTTCTGGGCCCCTCCTGACAAGAGAGGAGACACTGAGAGGCTGGAATGTGTCCAGGGAAGGGAACAGAGCTGGGAAGGGGCTGGAGAATTCCTGAGGGAGCTGGGAAGGGGCTGAGCCTGGAGAAAAGGAGGATCCAGAGGGATCTTTTCCCTCTCTGGAATTGCTGCCAGGAGGGGACAGCCGGGGGGGTCGGGCTCTGCTCGCAGGGAACAGGGACAGGAGGAGAGGGAACGGCCTCAGGCTGGCCCAGGGGAGCTCAGGGTGGGCACAGCAGGAATTTCCCCATGGAAAGGCTGCTCAGGCCTTGGAACTGCCCAGGGAGGTTTGGAGTGCCCATCCCTGGAGGTGTCCCAGGAATTCCTGGAGGTGGCACTCAGGGCTCTGGGCTGGGGACAAGGTGGGCAGGGATGCTCACCCTGATGATGCTCTGGGAGGGCTTTTCCCACCTCAAAGATCCCATAATTCTGTGAACCACTGCATTCACAGTAAAGTCAAACACATCTCCAAGATTATTTGGCACCTTAAACACTGAGTTAAACTTTGGCAAGACTCTCAGATAATCTGTTCCCATGCCCCCAGCCAAAAATTCTGCTCCCTTTACAGGAGCTCAGCTCACAGGGATTTACTGGACAACAGAAAAAGCGGAATTTGAGCCACACATCCTAAGCCGAGTCCACAACAGCCCCCATTTCCAATAACAAAACCAGCAGTGACAGTGATATATGGCTTTTTTTATGAGACCTGATAACTGATGGATATGTGATCTTATAAATGCTTAGACAAACTAATGCACATAATTATATTTTCCATTTGAAGTCTATTGCTCGGCATTCTAATACAATATCATTAGTCGGAATGGCCACAATGATACAGCTTGGGCAGTTTGTCACAGTAATTACGGGGTGATTATTTTTGACTGGAATAAAGATTTCAGTTTTAGTATGGTGGAAAGCATAATCACAAATTAGAAACAGTCTCAGAATAAAGAAATATCAGGGAGAGGGACTTTAAATATGGATTATAGTGCAATTCTAAAACAATTCCTTTAAAGAAGTGCACTCATTTGGCTGAAAGTGGGGCTACTTTTAGGTTCATAGCAAGTTCCTTCCCAAAAGGATGACAATTACCCAATTAACAGTTCCTGTGTGGAAGGTTTTTTGTAAAAGGGAAGATCTGGGCATGGTAAGGAAGGCCTGACTTGTAATTTACATAACTGCTAAAACGGGCTTTGTTTTTTCAATCGACAAAAAATGCATCATTTGTCTTCACCGTGTTCAGGAGGGTTGATTAAAGTAGACACTGTCCTCACATCTGTATTGAAAACTGTATTAATCAATTGATTAATCACAAGGCATTAATCAAAATCTTCCTTAAGTGTTTTACTTTTGGAGCAGCTCTTAGTATTTTCTATCAGATTCCTTTTAAGGTGTCCATTATAAAGATTAAATTTGGGTGGTAAATATTGAGGGGTTGAAGCACACGTGGCTTTCCCCTTGAAGGTCACAGCCATTGCTCATTAGTGTTACTTTTAATGGGATAAGAAGCAAAAGTTTTTAATATGTGACTACATCAATTAATCAAACCCACATTTGATTTCCTTTCCAGTAAGCAGAAATTTCTAGTGGACTAAAACTTTGAATACTTCAGGCTATGCTTAAAAATATTTCAAGAACTTAAGGAATTTCAGCTGTGCATGCAGATATAATGAACTGATGCTCTAATTTTAACTGCTGGTTTAAAAATATTCTGCCTTAAAAATATTGATTTTAAGGTATCCTGGACAGTGTTCATGAAGGTTATATTAGAATAATCTCATTTTCCCATACGGTGAATGAATGTCAAACTTCAGACCACGGTCCCAAATATTTTTAAAAGTTATTTTTGGGTACTTAGTGAGCTCAAGTGAGCCATAGAGGACCTTTGTAAGAAAGCTGAGCATCTGAGAGTTCCACTCTGTTTGTTTTTGCTCGTTCCTGTTTGTTTTTTCAGTCTGAAACATTGAACACCGGTGCTCCAGCAAATGTAATTTTGGAAGCATCAATTACAGCACAAAAGAAAACTGCTGATTACAAATCTCTTCATGTGCAGGAAAATGTCTCTTCATCTCCCAGTCCCTCTGTAAGTGATTCTTTAAGAGAGATTTACTGAATCCTCCTTGTGGCTGCTCTCATGACAGACTGGAAATACCTATTTTCCTACTGACTGCTTGGAAAAAATTCATAGAGGAAACACCAAACCCAAGCATGTGCTATTTGTATTTATTTGGATTTTACGGTGCACCAAAAAAAAAAAAAAAGTGCATCTGGCATTCCCATCACCCCTGGCAAAAGTTTAAAGGAACAAGAAATCAAAGCAGAGCAAATTAAATCCCGCAGCCACTTCCCTTTTGCCTGAAGAAGCTGCCTTAAAAAAAAAATAAAATTCCAGTGCTTTTTTAGGTAGTCCTATATCCAGAGATTGCCAGCTACTGATTTTGTAGAGCTCCTGAGCACTCGTTTCTAGGGGATGGCTTCAAGTGGAACAAAGTGCAGGCAGAGCTCTATTAAATCTGTTAAATCAAGGGATATTTAATGATTTTAATGATTTAATGATTTGAATGATTTTAATGATTTGAGCTGGGTAGCCTTAGGAGCCCCTTGTGCTGCTGACTCTCAAGGGGGGGCACTGAAGTTTGGGAAAGGATCCCAGAAGACCCTCAGGAAGTTTATTCCAAGCCAGGGGTGGGACAGGAGCAGGAGGAGTGGGATTGGGAACCTCTGGATGGAGGCAGAGCTTTTAAACCACCTCTTCTCATCAGATGAATGTTATAATTCCTAAATTCCTCAATCATATAATTCCTAATATTATTCCTCAATCAGAGGAATGTTATAATTCCTAAAAGCACCTTTGATGTGTGTTCACTCCTTACAGCCCCAGAGTTATTCTGCCTTTAAAGCCATGGAAATCCATGGAAAATTTGGTAATGCCTTTAAAAATGACACTGGGCCACTTGTCTTGTAATGATGTGAAAGAGAAACACGCGCTCCAAGCCTTGAAGTAATCAACAGTTTGGAAACAAATTCAAACCTGTGCTGCTCTCCCACAGCTGAGTCCAGTTTGGGTTTTGCTCTGGCTGCCTTCTGCACAATTCCCGTTATTCCTTCCTCATGCAAATATATCCCAGTAATTCTGTGGTGGGTTAATTTGGGGCTGAGCATCTTTACACTGAGCTGCAGGTGCTGTTTCAGCACTGGGAAAAGTGGGATGAGGTTTAGAAATTCCTGCTGGATGATTTATCTCCAAAGCACCTTCCTTTTTAACAGAATTATTATTAAACCCTTTCCCTTTTCCCCTTTCCTCCCTACCATGGCCTGGAAATTTCCAGGTGACCACACAACTTTAAAAACATTTTTGGGCTATTTTGCATGATTGGAGTGTGTAAATCCGTTTCTCTTACCTGAGGCTCATTTTTCCTGCAGGAAGGTGACAAGCCTGGATCAGATCACTTGGCAGTGTGGACTGCCCTGTCCTTCACCTCCTAAACAAGAGCTTAGTTTGGAGTTTTTAAAAATATGAATGTTTGTTTCAGTCTCCAGAGCACAGCCTGTGGGTGGTGTTCCCAGGGAGCTGAGTGTCATTGCAGAAATAGTCACAGATACTTTCCCGTGGGCTGTTCTTCCCAAAACAGCAGGGAAATGCAGCTGGAGCAGCCTGGAAAAGGGACAGGAGGTGATGGTTGGGAAAGGTTTTAATCATCACAAAACCCCAGAATGGATTGGGTTGGAAGGAACCTTTAAGGTTCATCCCTTTCCCACCCCTGCCATGGCAGGGACACCTCCCACTGTCCCAGGCTGCTCCAAGCCCTGTCCAGCCTGGCCTGGGACATTCCAGGGATCCAGGGGCAGCCACAGCTGCTCTGGGCACCCTGTGCCAGGGCTCCCCTCCCTCACTCTAAAATTCCTTCCCAACATCCCCTCTAACCCCGATAAATGAGATGCTTTTCCCCAAAAATGCCCATTAAACAGGAACTTCGACACATCTCTGGCTGTGACATCTCCAAGTTAAGCCTGGCCTACTTTACTCTACTCTGCAGAGCAGCCACGGCATTAAAACTCCAAGTAAAAGGTGACTGCAGCCTTTGTCCTGCTCGGAAAATCCTTTGTCTTGGAGTGATTTGTGTATGGAAGCAAAGGAGAGAAATCCAGAAACCGGGCACAGAACAACCACCTCACAGTGATAAGAAATCCCCAAATGTTCTTACAAATAATCTGGTTTTGTTTTTTGTTTGTTTTGTTTTGTTTTTTTTTTCCTCTCCCAGGTTATATTAACTTAGAGTATAACCACAGCAGAAATACAAGATGAGGAACCTTCCTGTTCCTGCTAAGCTTTTTTCCTACAAAATCTGGATGAGCACAGGGATTCCTCTGGATGCACTGTTATTACTATTAATATGTATTTGTTATTATCGTTATTAATATTATTATTAGATAAAAAAGAGAGTTTTTACTATTTAATTTTAATTATTAATAAAATAAAATAGAAATATCAATAATTTTAATATAATTTTAGGTGTCTTATTCCAGCACAGAGCACCTTCTGAACATCAAATTGCCAAGCCTTGGAAATGAACAGTACAATTCAATGCAACAATACAAAAAAAGAATTTTAAAAAAGCAACTTTAATAATGGGGTTGGAAATGTCAGAGGATTGCTGTCCCTGTTCCCTGCCTGCTGCTCCTCATTGGCTCGATTGCTCCAACCCCACCATGTCTGCACGTGGATGGCAGATTTTTGTTATTTTGTTATTTCAGAAAGCCTACGTTTGACCTTTCTTTGTAATTGTGACACCAGTTGAATTCTGCTTTGGTTCATGGCAATTTACTCCATCCTTTGAGAGTTCACCAGTTAATTATTGCCAAGTGAATTTTTAATTTGCTCCGATGATTACATTGGTGAATGCAGTCATTAGTGGGAAATTTATTTTAGGAATTGGCACTAGAGGGAGCTAAGTAATTGTATCATTTATGGATCTGGGAAGGGGAGAAAAAGAACATTCATTAAAAACTTGCTTTTTTCCTGAACCTGCTGATTTTACAAATATGGCAGCTATGCCTCAGCAAATTAGAAGTGATAATGAATTAGTTAATTTTCCTTACTGAAAACTGCTATGCTCAGATTATTAAGTTACTGTATTTCTGTTTCACCAGCTACCAGCCAGTAAATTAGGACTTGTAGGACTCTTTTGGGAGGGTGAATTTTTGTAACTATTATCCTTGTTTATCATTATTTTGGTCTTAACAGAATTAAAATGCTCAGGGACACCCTCCTGAAGCATCACTGTGCTCCCAGGTGCATTCCAGGATGGATGGTGCTGTGGGGTGCTGCAGCTCCATGAGAGGAGCAGAGCCTGGAGCTTTTCTGGACGGAGCCAAAGCTGGGCCTGAACACAAAGTGCTGCATTTTCCAGCCCAACATCCATTGCAATCAGTGGGATCCCATTTTGATTCCATGGCAGCTCTGAATTTTTGTCTTTATTGTTCACCTTTGTTTCAGTGGAGCTGCTGGAGCCAGTCCAGAGGAATCCACGGAGCTGCTCCAGGGCTGGAGCCCCTCTGGAGCCAGGCTGGGAGAGCTGGGAATGCTCCCCTGGATCAGGGAAGGCTCCAGGGAGAGCTCAGAGCCCTGCCAGGGCCTGAAGGGGCTCCAGGAGAGCTGGAGAGGGACTGGGGACAAGGGATGGAGGGACAGGACACAGGGAATGGCTCCCAGTGCCAGAGGGCAGAGATGGATGGGATATTGGGAATTGGGAATTCCTGGCTGGGCTGGAATTGCCAGAGCAGCTGTGGCTGCCCCTGGATCCCTGGCAGTGCCCAAGGCCAGGCTGGAGCCCTCTGGGACAGTGAGAGGTGTCCCTGGGACAGTGGGAGGTGTCCCTGCCATGGCAGGAGTGGCACTGGATGGGCTTTGATGTCCCTTCCATCCCAAACCATTCCATGATCTCCAAACCCCCCAGAGCACCCCGGTGCTGGATCCCACCTGGAATATGCTCACCTGGATCCCAGAGCCTGCAGGTGTGGCTGTGCTTCAGGAGATCCCAGAGGTAGCCCTCAGGTGCCATCCTGCTCCTGCTGCCCTGCTCTGTCCAGCTGAGAAAATTGGGACATTTCAGTGGGATACAAACCGTGCAAGAAAGTTCCAAATCCAAGAGCTGATGCTTCCTTTCTTTACAAAAATGTCACCTCTCAAGGGAGTGTGCCCAGTAAACAGGAAGTAATGCAGACAGATATTTAAAATAAATGAAAATCCTGAATCCAAGATGCAGCAACTGGCCTGGATTCCATGACAAGGCTGAGAACCTCTGACTTTACTATGGAATATCACTGATAGAAAATTCCTGAAGCTTTCTGAGCCCCCATCTGTTGGTGTTGAGGTAGTTTTCCCCCAATTCCATCCTTTACTCAGACCATGGGAAGGCACCACCCTCCCACAACCCCAGCTGGGAGCTCTGCTGGTTTCACCTGCTGAGCTCTCCAGGGAGGAATCAGTGCCACTGATATCACTGAATCACTTTTGGGTGAGCTCCTTTTTCCTGAGGTTTCTGCCTCGATGAAGGTGTGGGATTGCTCTGCTGGTGCTGCTGGATATGAGGACATGTCCTCCTTCATGTGCTCACAGAGCTAGGTGCAATCAGGGGCACAAATTAGGATAATGTTGGATTTTTGTGTTAATTTTTACGCTTGTATTTTTTTTTCCTCTGGAGTTTTAAGGCTGTTCCCCAGTGCTGAACATTTATGGGTGTTTGCTGTTCCTTTTTCCCTTCTGAATTGTGGATGTTTTTACTCTGAATAACCTTGCTAAATTCTTTATTTATTGCATTCATTTCCACTGCCCAGAACCCTTTCCTGCTGTAGCTCTCTGAAGTTCCTCAATGAAAAATCACTGAGCTCTGCAAGTCAGTTCTCTGTGCAATCCTATGGAAAGCAAACACCACATTTCATGCTTTGGACACAAAACCTACTGTTCAATAGTTTAAATCGATGTAAGGAGTAAAATTTTTAATCCAGGGCAAGTTATAATTTTTCCTTTTTTTGTCATATATGTGTGTGGGCAGTGGGAAGAATGATTTGGAGTTCTGGCAGGGTGGGTGTGTTCCCCCAGGGAAGTTATCCATCCTTGGCCCCAACAAGAAACCTCTGGGGTGGGAACTCTGGGTGAGATTTTGCAGTTTGACTTTCCTGTACCATAACTGGGGCTCAGAACCAGCACAAATTCTCTTTATATTCTTAATAAATTCTTAACAAAATGGTTTGGGTTAGGAAATTTCCGGCTGTTTCTGGCTCTGCAAACTGATGACAAAAAGTTGGTTTAGAGTGGAGTAAAAGCTCTCTCAGGAAGGGCAGTGCTCAGTGGATCTCTTCTGCTTCCAGAAGAGTTTGTTTTTTAAAATTCTATTGATTCAACTTTATTCTGCACCAAAAATATGTGCCCTGAAGGTCAGAGATTGCAGGGAATAGGGTTTTTGCAAGGGTCTGGGAAAACTCTGCAGCTCTGTGTCTACTTCATGCACTCCTTCCCAAATTTCATTTGGAAACGAGGGAGCATCTTTTTCTTTGCCTATTTTTTCTTTAAGAGCATCTCTGATAGAGATAGAATCCCTGGAAGTGTTCAAGGCCAGGCTGGACAGGGCTTGGAGCAACCTGGGAAAATGGAAGCTGTCCCTGCCCATGGAAAGGTGGAACAAAAAGGATTTTAAGGTCCCTTCAACCAAAACCATTTTGTTGATCTGCAAGGATATGTAGTGCTAGAAAAAAATCCTGCTTTTTCTCTGATTTTATGAATCAAGAGCACAGGGAAGAGTTGTGAAAACTTTTACACTCTTTACATGGACCATAAACTGGCATCAGGTGCATGGAGGTTCCTCTGGGATGTGATCCATCCTTGGGGTCTCTCAAAACTCAGGTGCTCTAGGCTCTAAGCATGGAGGATTTGGAAGATTTTAGCTTTTTGGAATCAAGTGGCTAAAAATAAAATATTTCTTTCCCCAGAGATAGTGATTTTATATCAAATCTGCCAGGACAGAGAAAGAAAAGAGACTTTTGCTGGTCAGGCTGATCATTAATGCTATGTTAGAGCCCTCTGGTCACAGTTTTGCTGCTGTCCCCAAAACAGAACAGATTTTTTTATTGCTCTAAGCCTTGGGAACACAGAGCCTGAGGTTGTTCCTGTCCATAAGGAATCAACCTGGGAGGAGCATCCCTTAACCTTCCAAGTCCTATCTCAGTATTTTCCTTCAGATCCTCCCTCAAAGCAGAGCTTTTCCCACCTTCCCGAAGTGGCTGGGGAAACTTGGTAAAAGTTCATTTTCCTTTTTTGTTTTCCTTTTTTGTTTTCCTTTTTTGTTTTCCTTTTTTGTTTTCCTTTTTTGTTTTCCTTTTTTGTTTTCCTTTTTTGTTTTCCTTTTTTGTTTTCCTTTTTTTTTGTTTTCCTTTTTGTTTTCCTTTTTCGATAGGCTGAGATTCTGGGGCACAAGATGGCAGCAGAAGGAAAATTTGCTCCCACCAGAAATACCTGGCTTGTCTAAACTGCAAAAATCTCACAGGCCTTGCTCAAGTTTTGAAAATTATTTCAGCAGATTTAATGAAACTTCTTATAAGGCATTATCACTTGAGCAGCTAAGAAATCCTTTCAAAGACTTGGTGATTCTTTAAAAAAACCCCAACCAAATGAAATGGTTTTTAGCTCAAACTTGTTTAAAAAAAATATTTTGGCTGACTCCTCTCCTTCCCTCCTGTCCCACTTATTTACTTTCACCAACAGGAGACTTAGAATTTTTAAGGCAGTTGTTCAATAGCTTTTTTTGGTCCCCAAATCCTGTGTGTGCCCCTTTAGTAGGTGCTTGTCAAGCCAGTGTGTGTTGTTCCAAAACAAAACCCAATTTATAGAAAATTAAACTCTTCCATGCTGAATTTAGAAATTCTAGTCCCCAGATTTATTTTTTACTACAAATTGTAGCTTTGGTAGAGTCTTTGACTTCGCTGGGAAAGGAAATGTTGATTTTTAGATCCTGAAACGAGAAATATTTAACACAATTTGGGTGTTTTGCTATTCCAGTGGCTGTTCTACCACAGTGGAAGTTGGAAAAAATCTCAGTGAGGTTTTACCTTCATCTCCCCAGAGCTCTCCTTGGTTTGGCTTTGTGGCCCTCGTACTCTATGGGACAATTTCCTGATATTTGATGTTTGCTCTTCTGTGATTGGGAGAGCTGATGCTCTGTCCAGTCATTTACTGTGCACTCCACAGAGTTTTCCTGGACATGCCCATCTAGCAGAAATACCCTTTTAAAGTGAATTTCCGGGGTGTGCTGCTCTTGGGGAGACTTTTTTTTTTACAAAGAACTATTTTTTTTTTAAATTAACATCAGCTTTCCTTTCTGGAGCTGATGAACAAATCCCACAGATTGTAGGGAGTATCTTTGGAAAACCTCTGCGTTTTCCCTGAGTTTGTGATGCCCATCCATGCAGTTGTGGCCAAAATGTAAAAGCCAGACACAAAAATAATAAGAGCAATTTTAATACCCCCAGAATATTAGGAGGTGGCATAAGAGAAGGAGGACCTTGAAATAAGAGAAAATACTTTATTTTGAAGTATTTTTCATCCATTATACCATTATTATTCCCAGTTTTGTTGTTTCAGAAATTGCACCTTGATCACAAATGCTTTAGATATAAACAAGGGGAAGGCATTCAACTTAAAATATTTTCTTAATGAAGAATTTTTTTAGTGCTCATTTTTTGGGTGCTTTGGTAGCTCTCTTAGCTGATATGAAGTATTCTTCAAATTTTTCTGCAAACAAACCTGTGGCCATCAATGAATAACAGCTGGAATAATATCATGGAAAGCCCCATTCCTGTGGCTCTGGTTTATTCCTGTCTGCTCTCCAAGGGGGTTATGCCTCTTTCTGGTTTCCAGCACTCTGCAAAATGTGAATTTTCAGTTGGGGTTGGCCACACCTTCTCCTCTTTTGCATGAAGATCCACACCCCATTGCTCTGCAGAAATGAGGAATATTAACATGTCCTTCTGAATTTTGTGCTTTTGTCCAGGGGATTAAACCCCAGCAGGTCTGGAATCAGTTTAATGCTCTTTAGTCCTGCTGGTACCTGAGGCTGAATCTGCATCTTTGGAGTTTTTGTTCTTTTTTTTTTTTTTTTTCTCATCTTGGGTTTTCCTGATCTTCAGGTCAGAGTTGTGGTCATTGCTGTTCAAACCAAGTGCTCCAACCTCTTCAGAGCCAAGATTTGGGTGTGGGATGAACAGGAAACTCTTTCCAGGAGTCAGGGACCGGGATAAGTTTGCAGGTTGGGGGTTCCCTGTTAGAGGAGTTCATTAATAAAGGCAAAAATACCTCGTTGTGTTGAATTCAGCTTGGGAAAATCCTGCTTGGTCTGTGGAGACCAAACTCCCCATCTCAGATTGTGCCAGTAACGACTCCAGTGCAGCCAGGCTGGTGCTCACCCATTTAATCAGGGAGCTGGCTGGGTCTAGCTGTTTTTATTATTAATTATTATCATCATTTCAGTGTATTCCAAATCCATGGGCACCACAGAATGGCTTGGGTTGGGAGGGACCCCAAAAATCCATCTGTGCCCAGCCCCTCATGGAGCTGGAACCCCAGCCATGACTGCAGGGTGATGGAAATCCAGGAATTCCTTCCTTGTGTGCTTAACTTCCTCCCGTGGTCTCCCACAGAAGAGGTTGAAGATGTTCCCAGTAGGATTCCCTGCTGGAAAAGCACAATCATTAGGAAATTAAGTTAATTAAAAAAAAAATTTTTTTTTTTTTGGAAAATGGTAAAATAACAATCTCACCACATAATCAACATCATCTTCAACCAGTCAGTGAATGGTAATTTATCCTCAAGGTCCAGGGAGTGCTGCGTTGTTGATGTGCCCCCATTGTCTAACAGCTAATTACTGCTGGGATTAACTCGATTTCACGCCAAGGTTTGTACGTCAAATAAACCTGAAATCTGAACATGAGGTACTTGCTGGGTATCTCTCAGTTTAAAATAACAGAGTGAAAGTCCTTTCCTCACAGAGACTGCAGGAAGCTCTGCACGGCAAACTCCCTCACCACACTTTTTTAGCGAAAAGCAGAGTGGGTTTTTTTTTTTTTTAATTTTTCCAAAAGAAAATCAGAAAAAAAAAAAAGCTCTTTTAGAATCCTTCCAGTTGATGCTCCATGTTGTGACACGTCGTGTAAAGCTGCATCTGTTATGCCGAAACCAGAACAGAAGAGAGACGCTCTTGACACGAGGAATCACAACACGGGGGAACAGCAGGAACGCCGAAAGCGTCGCGGCTCTTCTTCCCGTAACTCCCCGTAACCTGGGAGAAATACGGAATGTTACAGCGCTTCCAGCTCTGCTCAGCCCGTGTTTCCTTCCTCCTGACTCTCTCCAGGCCCAACCCAGCTTTTTCCATAGGGAAAAAACCTCCTGGAAACTCAGAAATGCCAAGTCCGAGGGGCGTTTTGCCCGAGCGGAGACCCCGGGATCAGGCCTGGGAGGTTTTCCCGCCTGCGGAGTAGAAAATAGACTCAGATTAAGCGAGCAGACTTGTTATTTGACAGTTTATAAAATATTTTAGTGTCTTTTTGGCAGTAGCAGTTTGAATGTTGGCAAATGTACGCGTTGCTTGCAGTTACAAAACCTTGTAATGAGTATTTCCCACCGTAATAGCAGCGAGCTGAAATTTGGATAAACCACTTAGACTTGTGAACTCTGACATGCCTGGTAACTATGTCTTTGCAAAAAGAATTTTGTCAAGTATCGGAGCTCCTACTAATAGCACATCCATCTTTCTGCACACTATAAATCTTTAGAAAATTTCTATTACTCTGCAATTTGTCTGGCTTATGCTATTTATTAGCCATTTTATTCTGCTGCTTTAAGAAGTAATGTGATGTTCATTTTATTGCTGGTTCAATAAATTGTTAATTATAATGCAGTGATTGCTGCTGACGTGATTTAAAAGCCACATTAGCACTATAGCATTAAGTTTTAACTATTTTACCCTTCAATTCCCTGTTTATACAACAGTAAAAGGAAAATAGCCTTAGACTAATTTAAAAAATGAAGGTACTTGTATCTATTGATCACACGATGTACTAGAAACTTTTGTTGTTTTTTTGGTTGTTTTTTTTTTTAAAAAGGTTACTTTCAGGTCTAAAAAAGAAAATGCACCAGCTGAGCACGGTCTTCCTGTTTAGCAAAAAGAATTCTTAAAGCAAGATTAACCCCAAAGTGAAATTAACAGAATTACTTAGTTAAATTAGGACAATTGGCCTAATAGATTAAAGGAACAAAATACCCAGATAAATCATAATCATTTTATAGTTATGTGTAGCTTTTGGTGCCCATTTTGTATAACAATGGAGCAGAAGGGAGGCTGAGTTTGGAAATTGTACCTATTTTCTCCAAGAATGTTGTAAATGGGATTGGGGGAAGTCTCCATTTTGCTGATTTAAAGTGAAATCTAATTGCTGCAAGTCTAATGATCCATCCTTGGCTGAGCAAGGAGAGAGAACTGACTCAGGTCCAGAAGAATATTATTTTTTATATATATTATTACATATATGTTATCTATTCAGAATTATGGAATTCTGAACAGGAGTGGCTGGGAACACCTGCTGCCCCTTGGAAATATGTATCAGACATGGAGATTTTGGGTGAAAATATTTACTTTTCTTAGTTATAATGTGTGCTTAATTTTTTTTTCCTTAATTGAGAAAAATACACTCATAGAAAAATAGGGGAAGAACAAAATAACTATGGAAACTGGTACACAAAGCTGTTATATTTGCATATACACACATATATATATTTAATATCTATAAAAATATGTATGAATGGATCTAAGTCTTGCTGTAAATGGTGCACCACCACCAAAACTGATGTGCAGCTCTCAAAGACTGGAAGGTAAAGATCATTAATTCAAACAAAGGCCTTTAAATACTCAGGAGAGTGTAAATTTTAACTGTTCCCAAGTGCCCCTGCCATGGAGCCAATTGATTCCATAGGGAATATTCACCATCACCAGACTTTCAGGCTGCAGCACCTCTGGTTAAAGCATCTTCTGAGTCCTGGGCAGGTTTAATATCTAATTAATAATGCAAAGAATTAAAAGAAAAAATAGAAAGTTGTGGTTAGGAGAAACTGCCTGGTTGAGGTTCCCTGCTCCATCCTTCCTCCAGCTTTTATTGGGAGAGCTGCTGCTAGACAAGCCAAAAAATCCCAACAAAAAGGCTTTCCTTGCTAGTCAGAGACTTGTTGAAATGAATTAAACACCTAAACCTTTTCGAGAATCCTAAAAGGGAGAACTCTTACCTTTAATTTTCTGATTGAATTTAAAAATCTGCCTGGAAGAGGCCTCCTACTCTAAGTCAGAAATAGTTATTAACTTGAAGACACCCTTTTCAAAGGTAGACTACAGTGGCTTTGCTGTAGGAAAAGAGCTTAATTTATTTTCTTGGGAAAAGAAAATAAGAGAATAGTTTCTGCCAGGGGAGTGTATTTTAAAAAAACCACCTAAACCAAGCCAAATGAAACAGAAAAAAACCCCAAATTAGCAGCTTAGCCCACACCTGAGTTTTGATAAATATGACTTATTTTGATGAATCTTAAATTATTCTTTTTACTCCTCCCCCATTTTATTTGTGTTTAAGACACTGGCTGAACTGCTTTCATAAAAGGATAGGTCTTGGCACTGGTCATGGTAAAAATTACAGATATTAATTTAGATAAAAATGACAGAATTAATTTAGATAAAATTACAGAATTAAGAGAAAGTTTGGCTGCCAGCTGGCTCCAAGATTTCAGGCTTTGGGAGCAAAGATCTGAGCTAAAGGGGCTGATAAAGCTTCTGGAGCTGCCATAACATACTGAAAATCCTATCCTTGACTTAGTGCTGCACGACATACCAATAAAAGAAATTAGGACATAAAAAAATGACTGTGGCCCCTATTAAGCAGATTTAAAAGTGGTAAACTAATTGCAAAAAAGTAATGGGGATGTTTTCAGCAACATCTCATGGAGATCCAGCCATGGCCTAACGCGTTTCCATGGAATGAGTAATGACCTGGAAAAAAGAACCAACTTTTAACACTTGCAGATGACACAAGAACTGGAGGAGTGATAAATAAGGAAAGGGAATATTAATTTGTAGAAAACCCAGATTATTTTGGAAGAAGGGATTGGTTTTCAAGGGTGAGTTTGTGCTCCATCAGGAAGCCCCAAGGAGCTGGTGGGGAAGGGGACAGTGCTACAAATCCGGGACAGAATCTCTCTGAACTTTGCTGAGGAGCAGGAATTTACCCACCCTGGTTTTCCAGAGGGGTGAGGGGCCCTGGCCTGGGGCAGCAGGAGTTGGACTGGGGATGCTCAGGGAATTTCTGCTAATTCCAAGTGGTCCAGGTGCTGAGCAGCCCAGGTGCCCTGCCAGGTCTTTGGAGGAATTTTGCATTCCAAGGTATTCTGTGTTAAAGCCTGGTTTAAAAGCTGCCCTTCTGCAAAAGCTGCCTGGAATTTGTTGAAACACTCAGATCAATTCTACCTCTGCCAGGGTCAAACAGGAGATTTTGGGGTAGGAGGCTGCTTTCAGTGGAAGTCCCAGCCCAATTAATTAATATAAGTTACACGAGGGAGTGGATAAGTGGGGGATAGCAGTGCTCTAAAGGAGGGTTAGAACTAGATGGGCATTAAGGTCCCTTCCAACCCAAATTATTCTCTGATTCTCTGTATTATTTATCCCTAAATAAAGGAGAGGAGGGAGGCCTGAATTGATGAAACTCCGGGAATTCACAGCTCAGTCAGCACAGAAAGCTGAGCAGCCTGTAAAGGGGATGGAAAGGAAACGGCTAAAAAGGCAAACTGAAAAACAACCCCAGAAGTTCAGTGAAATCATTCCACGTAGGGAACTGCCAGGAGAGCCAGGAGAGAGGGGCTGAAGCTCATAAAGCCACCAGGACGTGTGGCTGCTGCAGCTTTTGAGAAGCGCTCAGACTTTGGAAATGCCAATTCACTGCTGGCTCTAAACAGGACGTAAAAAAGTTATCCACAAAGCCATGAGAGGCAAAGAAACTCCTAATGAACTGTGAAACCAGATGCTTTATGCTGGAGAAGCTCATTCTGCAGCCTGCACGTTGTTACTATTTTGTTTTGGGGAAATGCTGCAATGTGCTCAGTAATTTCCAGTCGAGATGTGGGCGCAGTTTGTGCCCCGAAGAGTTTGTGCTGGGAGGGATATTCCTGTCTGAGGGTGGGGAAATACATTCCACAGAAATAGATTTATAATAAATCAGTTTATTTTTCAATCTGTAACAGCAGTTTAGTTTAGAAACATCATTTTGGGTGTTTTTTTCCATGCTGACAGTCAGCTCCCATCTCCTAGGAAGGATTGAGTCCCTACAGGGGGTGTTTGAGGGGTTTGGGCACCAAGAGGGTTCTGACAGGAGCTGAGGGAAAACTCTTGGATGGTCACCCCAAATATCCTAGAAACACTCTGGGCTGGCCTGAAATCAGGTATTTTTCTTCCTAGAAACATTCAGAATCTGGAGAATTAGTTATTATGAGAGGCTGAAGCAAAGCAACACTAACAGTGGATGGTGAAATAGCTTCTGTACATAAGTATTAAATTAATTTTGCTCACGAGAATCATTTTGATCCTTAAAATTTTTGAGGAAGAAAAGACTGCTAAAAAAAGGTTTCTTTTTACTTTTATGGTTGAAGTATCATTAGACCATAACTGATTTTTTTTTTGTGTGTTGTAGGAATTATTTGTTACTTAATCACGTATTTAAAATAATACAAGTAAGGAGAACTAATTTCATTCTGACTTTATTGGTGAGCTGATAGAATTGTGAAAACCTGAGGGTCAGATAAACCCTGAATGAAAAAAAAAAAAAGGTATTGAATGTATTGAATTATCTACGTGAAGCAGGAAAAGTGAGATACAGAAATAAGTTCTGATTAATAAGACAAAGGGAAATGGTGCAAAACAGATGGCATCCCATTCTGCCTTATGATTATGTATGATGTCATTACAAAACACTGGGATTTTTGTGTTAGGTGATTAGAGACCAAATTAGCAGCTTAACTTTTTCTAAACTTCAGCTTAATTGATAGAATTTTACATCCCGTTGGTAGTGGGCTCCAAGAAGCAGTTCCTGAAGCAAAGGCTGCAATGGGGAGTAAAAAAGGGATTAAAACCAAAATCTGAGATGCTTTTCTGATTTATCCATCAGATTTTGATTCAGTTAATCAGTTCTAACACGTAACTTTTGTTGTTGAGTGTGTTACAAAAACCAGAAGAAATTGCCTCAATTTTTTAATAAAAATTCCAGTAGACTTTTTGGATAAAATTTTTATTTTAAATTATAAATTTTATAAATGATAAATAATANTATTAATATATTAAAATAGATACATTATATAAGTATAAATTTTAAATTTATAATTAATTTTGATAGTTTTAAAATTTTATTTTAGAATTTTTTGGTAAAAATTCCAGTAGATTGGAGTCTTTGCCATAGGAAGTTGGTTTGAGGAAGGTAGAAAGAAGAGAGATTATATGGTGTGTATAGAATTAACAGAGGAAACCTATATATAATGGCTTGTATAGGAAAAAAACTCATAATTAAAAAAAAAATTAATAATGGGTGGGAAAAACTAGGAAGGAAACAATGTTCAGCACTGACTGAAAAATGGAATGTGTTGGGCAAACGGGGAAAAAAAAGAGAAAGCAATGCTGGTGGAATCCAGGGCACAGGGAATGTCTCTCTGCCTGTTTTAAGAAATTCTGACCCTCAGCAGAACTCTGCTTTTAACCTTCGTCCCTGGGAAAAATTGCCAAAACTTTGGGATGAGTTAGAGCACACAGGTAGCAGTATGTAATAGTAGTAGTTTTCCACAGAGTGTATCACAGAGTGAAGAATTCAGAACAGGAGACAAGATGGAGGATTTTGGGTGTTTCCCTTCTTCCTTCTTGTCCCTCTTCAGCTCCATTTTCTGTAGCACTGGTGGCACAAAGTTATTGGTTAGAGTGAGCAGTAATGTGGAAGTTACATGAATAGATCAGTAGGAGTTATTGGTAGAAAAGTAGAAATAAAGTAGATGTTAGAAAGTAATTGAGTAAAACAGCTTTAAAAGGCCTTGGTTTGGGTGTTTGGGTCCATTTTGTGCCTTGGTTTGGGTGTTTGGGTCCATTTTGTGCCTCGCTTCTCGCATGCTGAGTCTGGTGTGCAGACAGGGCTGAACTTAAGATAAGAATAAACAAAACCCTGAAGACCAAGAGAAAAAGAGTCCAGCTCGTTTTTCACCCCTGGAAAAGAACTCAGCAGGGAACCCCTCCAAAGGGCCCAGGGGTTGGGTTCCCATCCTTGTTGGGACCAAAAAACCTGACACAATGCTTTGGGAAACCTGGAAAGGAGGGATGGAGAAGCTGTTCTGGGGGAGTGCAGTGACTGAAGTGCCACCAATTCCTCCTGGTGCCACCCCTTTGGGTGGATTGCAGGGACACAGAGAGGGACAAGGTTAAAGGAATGATGATGGGAGGGTTTGAAAGCTCCAGGCCTATTTTTGATTTTGCTGCAGCAGGGATATTTGCTGTACTTGAGCACTGGGCATTTCTATTTCTGGAAACGCCCCGAGAACGTCGTTCAGACTATTTCAAAACTCAGGAAAATCTCCTGGCTAGTTTTCAGTTTGCATTGCAGCTCCTCTTGTCTCTTCCTTCCAAGACCTCTCTGATAAAAAGCAACAGATCCTGGAGATAAATCCACATTCGATCTTTGTCAGAATTATGGGTTGTTTGTTCTTTGACCAAAACTGCTTAATCTACATCTTCTCATCTTCATTTTAATCTTTGGTTTAAATCAGGACAGGGGGAATGTTTCTTAGCAAGAATTTTTTTTTTTTCCCCCCAGCATCATCTGAAACCTCAGAGGAGGGAAAGTTTACTCTTCAGGCATTGAGATGCCTGGTGCCAGTTTGGTTTAGTATTTTAGTGTAATTTGCTCATTCTATTTAGTTTTCATCCAGTTTTTAATTTGTCACTTGTGTGTCATATTGATAAATGTTTACTTTAATGTGTGCTATTTGTTAAATGAAAATAGACATAAAGAGAAACCACAATTTTGCTTTCCTGAAGGCTGTGCTTGTTTTAAAGTACTTAGTGAATGCTAGATGCCTGAAGTTCCAGGAAAAAGAAAAGTGAAAAATAGGAATATCGAATGTGTTTCTTTGTTACAGGTATATAAAAATATATATAAAAATAGGAAAATATTCTCACATGGGAAGAACAAAGTCTGAATTAACAGTGCAAACAGAGAGGGAAGAGCACAGATATTACAGGAAATAGGGCTTGGAGGCAGGATCAGCTGTGCCCAAATCCTTCCTGACAGATCCTTGTCTAACTGGCTCTTTACATCACCACTGATGGACTTCCCACAATCTCTATAAGCTCTTTTTTTCTTTTGGTAATGTCTAATCAAAATCTCCTTCTCAGCAGTTCCAGCCTGTTCCTATTTATCCTTCTTGAAGTGGACACATGGAGCAAATTCTTTGCAGCTACCACCCATCCATGTACAAACTCATCACTGCTGATCCTTCCCCTTGGCTTCACCCAGCTCACTTAGCATCAGTTTTACACAGATCATGTTTTTCAGCCTTTTGTTCCTTATCTCAAGAGTTTAGGCATGGCAAGAATTACTGGATAAAATATTATGTAAAAATATGTATATTTTCACTCAGTACTTGAACTGGGTGAATATTCAAGCCCAAATCAATTATAATAGCTAGAAATGAGTTGTGATATTTGGGATCGGTCTCTGTGGTTGTGGATATTTATTTTTTTTATTAGGCTTTGCCATCAATAATTGGGTTCAACATCATCCCCCCTCTCTCTGTGCTTCTGTGGAAATGACAATTTTGAAGCTGTGAACAGTCTGTCATCCTAAATCTGTTGTTTCTATCAAAAAGCTCCATGCTGAATCAGGTGGAATTAGAAACATCTTCATGAAGATGTTTTGAAACAGTTATTTTTAATTTAAACTGGTTTTGCAGAAGGAAAAATGGGCCTTCAAAGCAGAGCTTGGTTTTTCGCTTGGAAGGGTGTGGGGTGCAGGAAACTTTTCCTTCCTTTCCCTTCTCCTGACACTTTGTACACAGAACCATCACTAGTGGGTGAGATCCACATCCTAAAGGCTTTGGGAGACTGAAATTTTTAGGATTTGACCTTTAAAAAAAAAAAAACAAAAAAAACCAAAACCAAAAAAAGGCAGAGAATCATAGAATACCCTGAGCTGGAAGGGACCCAGAAGGATCATGGAATCCTGGAATCCTGACACCCTCAACAATCCCATCATACCCCAGAATTGTTGTCCATGGCAGTAAATTTGTGTTGCTCTTTCATATCTAAGATACAGACTGTGAATGTAAAAGAAAAAAAATCCAAACAACCAAAACAAAAAACCAACCCCTAAATCCTTGCCAAATGTTTTGCTTGCCTAAAGAAAAATATTGGTTGAATATTATTTCACATGTATTAACCCCAGGAAAATTAATTTGTGAGGGGGAGAAAAAAATCCCTCACGCACATTTCCAGAGCTAGAAAGAAAATTAGGTCCTTTTGATTTTATACCTGTTTATATAATGCACAAACTTATACATTTAAGTTACTAGATAAGCAATTAGCTGTTGAGCTCTCTTTGAGAGATTTGCTGAATGTTTGAATTAAAATCAGGGATTTGTTTTGGTTTTATAATCAAAGTTCCCTGTTTTGCTCCCCATCTATCTTTGGCCATCCGTTTTTCTACTTAACTTTAAACTTTGCTATTTTTATTGAATATAACAGTTGTATCACTGCCTCTTGTACCAAAAGGGTGGACAGAGGGTCCCATTTTGGAAAATCCTGGGCATTTAGCAGCAATGCATTTCCCAAAAATTCATGTAAAGAAAAAGCTGGAAAGTTCTCCTTTTTATTTTTTTCAAGCTCCAGCCCTCTGTCCCTCAAAAAATGTTCTACTTGAGTAAGGAAGCCCAGCTTCTGGGACACAAAGGCCCTGAAGGACATTCCTGGGCTGGCAGGAGCAGAGTTTGACTTCCCAACTGTGGGCAAGTCCCTCTCCTGATGCCAGAGGATGGTGCCCCCGCTGCACAGTCAACACAGCTTAAAACTGCATCCTCAAAAATCCGTTTGCTCATCACTTCAGCCTTCCTTGAGCCTGCCTAAGTCAAAAATAGATTATCCCCCGGGATAGGATTTGCCTGATCTGACTTGTGGTGTTTGGAGGCAGAGCTCCAGCTGCCCTGGGAGAGCCACAGGCACCCCTGGAGCTGAGGGTTCCTCTCCTCCTCCCAGCACCAGGAGATCCCTGTTTGCTCCTTTCTTTTCTCAGCCTGGGCTGGGTCAATGGCTGAACCTAAAAGTACAGGCAGAAGTCAAATTTGGGGTGGTGGTGTCTGGATGTAGGAGGCAAAGGCTGCGTGTTGGAGGCTTGCACCCCAAAAAATGAGTTCAATATTCCATTTCCCGTGTCCTCGTGCACAGGATGATAAATAGGAACGTGGGAAATAAAAGGTAGCTTTTGGCCACCAATGTCACTGGAATGTGTCAATAAGCAGAGCTCAGTGAAACTCCTATTTGAGATATTATTGTTATTTTGAGATATTATTATTATTTTGAGATATTATGGTACAAAAAGAGCTTTGCCCTAAGGAGAGCACCACAAACCCGGGCTGAAGCTGGAGGAACTACCTGGTTCCAGTGCAAAGACTTTTTGGATGTGGTCCTTAAGGTCTCTTTGAACTTAATCACCGATCATTCCTCAATAATTTATCACATGACTCTGTAATGCTGTTATTTGTTCTGCTTTTTAGGACAGCATTGCAGGCAGTGAAAGGAATGGATCCCTCTGCCACTGCAGCCACATCGCCCTCTTATTTCAGTGCCTCCAGGAGAGTCAGCTTTATTTGTTTACTCCCAATTAATAACATATTTTATTATTGTTCTTAGAATGCAATTACTTCAGTTGGGTGGTAAAAACAAAAGAGCAAAAGCTTTACAGGGAAAAGTGCCTATGGAAAGCTCGTCAAAGCGTCAGTGACCCACCAAGGCTGCTCCATTTGTCACAGATGGCTTTGTTAATACCCAGCCTCACCAGCACTTAGGCTTAATGCTCTGCCCAAAGCCCGACAACGGGAGATAAATACTTGATAAGACATCTATGTCGTTATTTATCATTTATAACTCGCAGCAGAAGCCTGGCAGGACATTTATTGGGTGTTTGGAGGCAGAGTGTTGTCACCAGTGCCACCCAGGCTGGAGGCAGAAGCCTGGCTGGCAGGAGAGCTGGTGGGTGGAGGGATCAGAGGAAGAGGAGAGGAGGAGGGAAAGGGAGGTGGGGAAGTGGGAAATTCCCCGGAACTGTGGGGAGTCAGCCGAGTAACGTTATTCACACCGATACGGTCACACAACGTTATTCACACCGATACGGTTACACAGCGTTCTGCTTTATTTGCTTAAAATGGCAGGTTATATAGGTTTCAATATTGTTTATACTTCAGGTATCCCCTCATTGGTGTGCAGCACAGAAAGAATGTATACAAAGATTGCCCACCTTCACCTTTAAGGTGGTGAAGGTACTAAATTCTACTTCTACATCTATTACACACACACTGTCTACTTTATTCTTCTGCATACCTTAAGCTAATTTCTAACTGCGCCACAAACTTTGTTCTTTGCTCCTCACTGGGCCTTGCCCAGGCCCGGGCTGGTCTTTGTTCTTCACTGGGCCTTGCTCTAGGCCCAGGCTGGGTTTTCCAACTAGTTCAGGAGCAAATCACGTCCTTGCTCCTTCAGAAATTTGGCTACAAGGTGGGAAAGGAGAGGAGATGGAGAAGATGGAGAGTCCGAGTGTGCAGCACAGCATTGAGGGGAGAATGAGAAGCTGGGGGAGCTGGGTTCATCCTAAAGCTTTTTATTACCAGCAGGAAAGCATGTGAGGGATGAGAGGAAAGATTGAGGAGTGGTTTTGGCAGTGCTGGGACCGTCCTGCTCCGCGTGGGTGGCAGTGCCACAGCCCCGCTCGAGGAGCAGCTGCCGGGCTCTGGGCAGGGCACTGCTGCCAGAAATGCACCCCGGAGCCTCACGAAGCAAAATTCAGGTGCTGTTTGGTCAGAGAGACAAACAACATTTGACTGCTCTTTCTTCTTCCACGGCAGCTGTTTCTAATTCCCCACGTGAGACGTGGGACTGAAGCACTCCTCTTCTCCAGAGGACAAATCCCTACCATCACAATTTTTTCATTACAGCTTAAACATTTTCAGTTTTAAAAGAGGAGAAAAATAAGGATAATTTGCTAGATCTGATTTCTGATGCATTTTGTTCAGTGTTATGTAGCCACTTTTTTTTTTCTGTGGGAAATTTGATACATTACTTGAAGTTAACTACATACAAGAGAATACTAAATAAATTCACTTTATGTGCTTCCCTAATTAGTTTTCAGTCATGTAATTCTCTTCAATATGGAGCTGAGAAATCCCCAAGTCTACCTTGATGTAGTTAGTGTCACATACACTGATCATGTGAAATTGAATTTGAATTTACTACTAATATTTAAACACGAAAGCTGACTTGAACCGTATTTCCCCCTTGGATAGAGATGTCACTGCTCCCTGTAATGAGCAGCATTATGTTGAATACTTAAGCCAAGAACAACCAAGTTACAGGAATGGGACATTAATCTTGGAGAACTGTGAATTTTGTGCTTTAGACAATGCAGTGTCTTCAGGTTCCTTCTTACACTTTAATTACTTGAGATGAGGATTTTGCAGCGTGCATTGCTTGAGCATATTTGGTGAAGATGGAGTGGGAATATTGAGATCTCCAGGATCTCTTGGATAACTATAAACTGACTATAAGCACAAAACCACATTATTTGTATCACCTTCAGCTGTTGGATGTATGAAATGCAATGAATTCCTGTCCAGATCTCCCTGACTTTTTCCCCAGATCTGAGGGTGTGTGTGGGGTCCTGCCAGTCCCACACTCGGGGGAGAGGGAGATGCTGAGTGTGGGTTTGGTACCACATTCCTGCTCCTGCAACTATTTCACATTCCTCAGTTAATTAAATCTAAAATCTGAGCGTCTCTCTGGTCTCTCCCTCACCTGGGGGGAATCTAAGGCTCTGGGGAGGAACCAGCAGGAATGATTTTCAAGGACTGAATACATCAAAATACTGCCAGGGTTTCTTTCTGCAGTTTTGGGGTGTTGTGGTTGGAGAAATGGGGCAGGAACTGCTGGACATGGCACTGAAACATGGTGTGATTTCTGTTGCTGCATCATTCACTCCTTACCTGAGTGGATGCAAGCACCTGGATGGCTTTAATGAACTTTGCTCTGTTATCACTCAGTGTTTGCTGATCAACTCACAAATTTGCAGAGGGAGAGAAAGAAGCTGGAGCAGGAGAAAGCAGAGTTTGAAACGTCGCTGTTGAATCTCTCAGGAAATGTTTGGGAGAAGCAGGTGGGATTTAAGCCTTTCTCAGTACCTCTGAAAAGGGTGAGAGACCTGCACAGCGAGGATGTGGGGGACCCCAGGCCAGCTTCAAAATAGCCCGAGGGGTTCATGCTCTGTAATCCCCTGTCACTGGACATTTTATAACTTTCTTGGGTGCAAACTTGCTGAGTTTTTTCTTCCATGGGAAAGCTCTTTTTCCTCTGCAGATTTCAAATCACTGTGTGTGTGTTTCAAGGACAAAATGCATTCCTTTGCCTGTCTCCCAATATGGGAGATGTGGTCTGCTTTTCCCAACCTATGATACAAAGAATTGCTCTCTCTGACTTTGTAAACATTTTCTGCCATTCTAGCAGAGTTGGGGTATGGAGCTGGAAGAAGCAAGATGCCAGCTCTGTACCTGGGCAGAAATAGCCCAAATCCTTCTGAACAATGGAGTCATTTAAATAAATAATATAAACCTTCTGATATTGGAGTCAGGAGTCTTGATTCACCCTGAGGGGTCTCCAACAGCAACCACCGGTGACCCCTGAGACGTGGGGCAACAATCCCCCAAACTGGTTCCACTCCCAGTATCACCACCAGGTTAATTGGCACTCATGCTGTAGGTAGAACTAATGAGAAAGGTAATTATTCCTTCTGTCATAGCTGGGGGAGGAGCTCAGCACAGCACAGTGGATGAGGAGGAATAATTTTAAGGAAATAATACCAAATCATCCACAGAAGCTTAATGAAAACAACCCACAGTGCATTGAGAACGGAGTTTTGTGTGGTTTTGTAGCCTTTTCTCTCTCCTTTCTACAAATCCATCCAGATCCTTTATTTACTTATTAATGGGGTGTGGTAGATTTGTTCCTTAACATGCTGGATTTGCTTTTCTATTTAAAGACTTTTAAGATTTTGTTTCTAAACTAATTTACTGAACCTGCATAAGATGGAAAAATTCCTCTTTGCATGAGGAATCCTTAAAAAGTGGCAAAAAAAGCAACTGGTAAATGAGTGAGTTGTGACCCACTCATGGAAATTTCCGTACATTCATTTAGGGCTTGTGGCAAAACAGCCTTTTGGGTCACTCCTATCACACCTTAAAGGAGGAGTTTGGTTGAAATCAGGTACCAATTTTGCTATTTTTTAAAATAGAGGAATTACCTCTGAAATGAAATGAATGCAGAGCTGCATCTTTCAGTATCAGGCTGGGTGTCTGCTGCGAGGAGAAGCCAAAAATTTGGTTGGTGAAGTTGTTTTTTACCATCTTAGAATGGATGAACTCCTCTTGCTGCTGTTCTCTCAACAGCAGTTGTGTCTGCAGGAGGAGGATTACACTGCATCTGGCAAAGGAAATTACGGATTAACATGTGCATTATGGAGAAGAAACATTACAGGAAAACTGTCATTTGTATTTTACAAGGAAATAATCCTTTAAGTCTCTTAGGGCTGCAATAACTCCTTCGTTTCACTCCCCTTTTGGAATACCCTGTGAATCCTCACATCAGAATTAGTAACAAACAAAACAAAGCTCAGAGGAATCTGGATTTTTTCAACTAGAAAGGTCAGTGCTAGAGAAGAGATTTTAGAAAATGTTCCAGGAGCTACCAAAGGAGCCCCCCCACAGTCAGAGCTGGGAATTTGGGAGTACTCCAGGTGCTGAGTATGGTGTAGATTTATCCAGCTGCCTTTCTCCCTTCCCACAGTGAAAATGTGGAGTGGTGCCCTGCAGAGGGGCTCAACCACTTCTCAAAGCCTGAAGAAAACTGGTTTAGACGCCACAGGCTCAATCTATAATTTTGCTTGTTAATATTTCCCAGGAGAAACATTGCTTGGAGGTCTGGAAGCATTTTAGATATCACCAAAATACCTGCTAATTCCTGCTCTCCTCGGCTCCTGCAGCACTTCACCACTTCCAAATCATGGATAAACTCAATGATCTTAGAGGTCTTTTCCAGCCTTAAAGGTTCTGGGAAATCATGGTTGGGTTCAATGATCTCAGAGCTCTTTTCCAGCCTAGATGATTCTAAGGCTGTGTGTTGCTGCCTCTGGTTTGCAGTGAGAAGGCCCTGCCTGCAGCATCCAGCTTCCTAGATCTGCTCAGAATGGGCCTAAATTATCTCCTCCCCCAACACTGGATTAAACACTTTAGAGCTGCAGCCATTGAGCAAGAGTGGGATTTCTGCTGGGAGCAGCCTTGAGCAGTTTCTCTGCTCAGCCTCTGCCGTGGAACCATCCAGTGCCAGTCACTGCTTTGTCACTGCGGAATGGGAATTCCAGAATTTGGGCTGCAGCATCCAGCCCTTCCCTCCATGGGATTGGGCCTTTTCTCTTCAGCAAAGGTCTTGGAAGCATCTTCCAAATCCAGTCTGGGCATTAGAGCGCTGGTGCCACCTTTCCATCCACGGTGTTTGGTGTTTTCTGGGGCCAGAGGGTCACTCTGTGCCGTGTGGTGAGGAGAACAACTTCCCAGAGTCCCCAGGAGCAGCTGTGTGACTCCAGGCTTGGCTGAGGAATGCCATGGACACAACCAATATTTGATGTTGACTTCAGAGCGATGTTATTGATTTTTAATTGATTTTCAGGCAGTTTCACGTGCGCTGGCGGTGGCTTCTCGCTCTGCCATCAAGATTGTCACCTCCTTCCAAGCCAAACTCTGAGCTGGAATGGAATTCCGAGGGAAAAGCTGGATTGGGCCATGGGTCTAAATTCCCAAAATCCATTTGGGGAATGCTGACTTTGGCCATGCTGGTGTGACTAAAATACAACATGGCAGAATGTTGTTTTCTGTCGGGAATGCTCTCATCTCCCTTTTCCAACAGAAAAATCCGTCAGATTTTTGGCTGGGCTAAGAGCAGCTTTAAGCAATAATCTGTATTTTTTTTTAGCCAACTCCACATCTACATTTATTTTTTAAGAGTTTTTTTTCCCTCTTTTCCTTTTAAAGAATTCCTTGGTGTCTGTTTTCCAGCCTTCCAAGAAACAGTTAAATGACTGAACCTCAAAGGTTTTGAGCACTTCTGCAAACAACAGTCACAGGGAGGAAAATTAACGGTTTTCTGTTAATGACTCATATTAGTCCTCTTTGGTGGTCCAAAGCAATGGATCAGATATTTTTTTATTTTTATTTTTTTCCCCCATTTCTTCTACATGCCTGTCATTGGGCTGCTTTTCTGATTGCTAGTTTTGTTGTTAAAAATGTCACTCTCTTTATTCACCCTTCTCCCCATAGAATCTTTAAAACTAAATGCAGGAAAAGTGGAATATACCTGTCATTTAGACCAGCTAGAACAAAGGTTGATAGAAAATACATTCCTAGTTTGAAGAGGCTTCCCTGCTGATTTTGTTTATCAGAAAATGGCAAGTTTTGTTCCTAATGGACTGAAATTTAAATAAAATCTGACTCTGGAAATAAAAGCAGCCATTATGACAAAATAAAATTATATATTTTATAGTAGAAATTGAATTAAAATGCTAGTTTCCTTTGGTTAAATTCTTTTACATAAGGAAATGAATAAACGAGAGAGAGTGAAATAGAATGAGATAGAAAGCTGATTGTTGAAGTAAGCTTTTTAAAAATCAATAATCTCTTGTAATTTATATTTTTGAAAAAACTTTGAACAGACTTCCATACGATATCTTGAATTATAGCTACATTTCTATGTTTCCTTTCATTAGAAGTTGAACTGGGGGTTAAATAGAGTTTCCCCCCTGGGATTTCAGGTTCTTTGGACCACAACCTTCTACAGAAGCAAAGCATCTCCAGAACCTGAGTTATTTGAGCAGTTTTATTTATTAATATTAATTAAATAATTTTTATTTTTTAAATCAGGTTATTTTATGTGCCAGGATGGGAACTGAACTCTGAGGGGAGGTGGTGGAGCCGCATCAGGGCTGGGGAAGGTGATGGTTGGGAGCAATCTACCTGTTTCAGACTTGGCTTCCAGGGAGGTATTTCATCTGAATTCAAGAGGCTTAAGATTCAGGTCCAAAAAAAAAAATAGCGTTTAGAACAAAAATTAACATTTCTGCACACAAATGTGTGCTCTCACAGCAATTTGTCCACCTGACTTTGGCACAGAATGCTGGAGAGACATCCTTGCATTCCTTGCAGGTGGAGGGGCTGTCCAGGTTTCCAGTGGCACTGGTTTCCTCAAAAAGAAATGGCTGGGATTTGGGACGGGCGAACAAAGGAGTTTGTAAACCCCAAACTATTAATTCACTTTAAAGGGAAGGCTAGGGTTGCATGGAGCTGTTATAATAAAATTTAAAATGCACTCACAGGCAGGCCATGACTCTAATCTGCAAATTTCCCTCCAGGAGCAGAAGGTGCTCGTGAGTGAGAGGGGAAGGGGTGGTGCGGGGTAGTTCATGCTTCTAACTCCAGTTCTAAATTCCACCTGGGTCCTGGGTGAGACCGCACGGGAAAAGAAGTCCTGGCACATTGCAAATCCTAATTCAAATTTAAAGAAAGAAAAAACACATTAAAAATCCAAAAATACATTCTTGAATTCTCCTCTGTTCCCTCAAAATTATGGCACTGTCCCAAGTGCAGTGTTTCCTGCTAGGGTGGAGGGTGGGGGAGGTCCGAGAGCACCAAAATATTGGTTCCTAAACTTCTTCTTGGTATGATGGGAAGCACCACGTGTTTCCATGGAACCTGGCAATGGAAATGGAAAATGGCAGCCCCTGGGTGTGGCTGGAATGGCATCGTTATCCCCCCAGGAATCTCTGCCACCCCTCGGTGTCAGCAGGGTTGTAATTATTGTCTTCTTTAACCAGCAGCTGGGGAGATCTGTGAGCAGATGTTTTAAAAGTGCTTTGAAGATGAAACTAAATTTTATTATTATTCTTAAATATTATATATTAATAGACATAGTAATACTAAGAAATAATAACACAATAATTATATAATATTACATATAATACTATTAAATAATATTACACATAATATCATTTTATAATAATATTATAAGCATTACAATAAAATTTAATAATATAATAATATTCATAGTTTAATAATTTAATATTAGTAATACAATATGATTTAATAATAGATAATAAATAATTAAAATTATTAATTAATAAAATATATATTAAGTAATTGCATGTATATTATATATTATTCTGGATCATAATATATAAAATCTATTTATTATAATAATAATAATAATAATAATAATAATAATAATAATAATAATAATAATAATAATAATAATAATATAGCTGTCCACAGTGATTACTGGGATCAAGGAGTGCCTTTCTGACATGTCGTTGATGACAAAATATCCTGTGGGCTCTGAAGGGTTGGAAGCAATTCCTCTGTCCCACAGGAACGTGTATAACAATCACATTTTGGGCAAAACTTGGTGCTGGCATGGCTTCGGACCTGCTTGTCCTGGTGGTTTTTGGGAGGATGGAGGTACCTGGGACATTTTTCCCCACCAAACTTGATCCAGTGTGTCAGTGGGGTGTCAGGGCTGTGGGCTGGCACTGGTCACACCTTCGGCTGCTTGATCCTTCCTCCAGTGAGGAAATGTGGAATAAATCAAAGAAATTTCTCTAAATCCCCTGATTCCTGATTTCCTGATTCCTCCAATAGCATCACACTGGGTTCTAAATTGTTTTTTTTTCCTCTTTTCCCTTTTTTCTTCCCCAGCTTACTGAGGTTGTGGTTTAACAACTGGTTCAGCTCTTTCGTTTCCAAATGAAGCCTAAGCCAAAACTGAGTTAAATTTAGGTTCCCAGGTCTATATTTAGAGATCCAAATGGAAGGGGTGTGACGTTTCCCATGCATCCTTTATGGGCTTCACACAGCACCCACTGGAATGGGTGGGTGTGAGAGAACATTCCACCTTTCCAGCTCCTGTCTCATGTTCAGAATATCAGGTTTCAAGCCTAATTTTAGCAGATTGAACTGGACAACTTTGGTTGTTTTTGGCTAACAGTTGATGTGGGAAAGGTCTGTTCCCTGAGAAACGAAATTAATTTCAGTTTAATGGAGAATTTGTCCACGAGGGATGGACACAGGGCTTTGCCTGTGGGTGTGTTCAGGGCTTACCTGCCTGGTGCAGCATTTCAGAGCTCCTGGTAATGATGGCAAGGCAGAGGGAGCAGTAACAACTCTTAGAGCTGCTTTTATGCCCTGCCAGATGCTGGAAAATGCCCTTTTTCCAAGAGACAGAGGGTGCTTGTTGGAATCCTGGTGTCTGAGAATTCCAGACTTTCTGTGCTGGCAGGCACTGACCCCCAGGAGAACTCTGCATTGGACCTGAGGCTGTGGAGAAGGCTTCCAAAATTGAATAAGAGAATTAAGATTATAAGTGTGGAGTTTAAATAGAAGTGTGTGATATCACATGGTAGAACTTAGAGTTTAAGGGTTTAGAATACAGTAATAGATATAAAGCAAATGGAGGTTTTAGGGCCGAGGCTGGTCCTTCTTCTTCACCTTCTTCTCCATGGGTTTGGGTGGTGTTGTGTGATTGGATAGAAAAGTCTGCATTGGGGGCACAGGAGGTTGGTTATTGGGTTAAAAGTAAAAATAATTTTGGTGTCATTTCTTATTTGGACAGTTTATTATTGAAAGGCCTTGCTGAGAGAGAGACAGGGCTCCATTTTTAGTTTGTTTGAGTGAAGTGCTGCAGAGCTCAGGGTGTGTGAGACTGGGATATCGATGAGAACTGATAAACACCTGAGTCCGAATAGAAATACCAGCTTGAGCATTTAATCCTGACCCTGACCAGGCAAAAAGAAGTTCAGACTCCCTCAAGTGCTTCCATGGCTGATCCTTTTCCATCCCAGCAGGAAAGGCTCTGGTGCAGAGCTCAGGGCAGTGGGGCTGTGCAGAGGCTGCCCCCAAACAGGGACCATTGTGCTGTGGGTGCCAGTGGGAGCAAGAGGAGGACCAGGACAGCTGTGTGCCAACATCTGGGGACAGGGGAGATCAGCTGTGGCACCTTGTGCTTCATTTCGGGAAGATTGATTTAGCGACATGGACCAAACAAGATAAAGGGTCCTGGTTTGTGCTTTTACCAGATGTGAGGATCCTGGCTGGGACATTTCTAAAAGATTTCAGCTTTCACAAGGACAATTCAGTTCCCAAGATTGTTTCTCAGTGTTGGGGATGTTGCTTGCATCCAGGTGGGCGTGCTCCTGCTTGGTAGAGGACAGGAAGGTCCTTCTCAGCTGTGTCAGGGCACCAAGAGCTTCATGCTTCCCTCTGAAGGTGTAAATCTTTTGAAACCCTTCTAAAACATTATCTGGTCTCTTGTCCAAGGGTAATCGAAGCTGGAGGAGTTGTTTACATTCTCGTTTTTAGAGCAGCTCACTCCCCTGGAAGATGAACCCACCCCGAGTAACTCCGACTGCGCGCGAGCAAGTCCTGGGTGTGTGTTTGGTAATCAGGAGATACAAAACTCCCTGTGAGGTTTGTGGGCGAAGCCTAACTCAGACAAAGAGTTTCCAGATAATAAATTGCTTGTGTTAATCCTACTAATTCATCTTCAGGTTTTCTCCTCCCCAAACAAACCTGCACTGGCTGAACCCCCTTGTAACACAACCAGTGAATACACGGGCTCGTGTTTTCACTCTCATTGAGGACAGTTCGGTTTCTTCTTTCCCATTTGTCTTTTTTCTTTTTTATTTTTTAAAATTATTGTTATTTTGTATTTGATTACATCCTATTATATCTGATACTTTCCAGAATTAAGCTCTCCTCACTGAAATGAAACCTCAGTGAGCCTGGAGGGTTTTGGCAAAAGTAACCTCAGGCTTGTTTGTAGAGGTGGTTTTGCCAAGCCCACACAGCTCTAATTACGTCTTTTCACTGGCCTGGTTTAAACTGTCCCCTCTTTCCAAAGTCTTTTTGTGTGTTGTTCAGAAATACATTGTTACAATGAGCACAGTATGTTTAGAATAAGTTTAATTGGATTTGGTAGCCAAGCAAGTGTACGTTTTCATTAGAGGTACTGACGGCTTCCAGTGGAGATAATATTTATACAGTGGTCCAGAATTGTTTGCATTTAGGAGAATAAATAAGATGAATAATATCCAAACAAGATAATTAAAATGTCAATTACAAAGTACCTTTAATTTGCTTTGGCTTTTGATTTGCATATTCCTTCCTTTACTTTGAAGACAAAGAAAAATACACTCAATACCAAATTTCCAGCTCCCAAATACATCATGTAATATGATAAATTAGCAAGTACCTCCCTTTTTCTCTGTATTTACAGTAAGATTGCAGAAGAACACCCATATTTGTATCTTGGGCTATTGTTTTTAGTAGATAAACATGTTCTGTCTGGCTTAGTCAGATGTTGACTTTCATTTTTGTTAAATCGCAGTGTTGTGGATGAGGAAAAAAACCAAAAACCTGAAACTAAACCTTAATAACACACTGAGAAATCCTTAAAGTTGTATGGAGTGCTGGCTAAAGGCTGTGATGGACAGGTAGTTGTAGAAGATGGTTTTTATTTGCCACTGACCTGCCTTTCCGTTGGTATCTGTGTTTTATTTTTTAAAAATCAACATTAAACAAAATAACCTGTCCTGTTACTAAATATATTATATATATCTTACCCTGAAGAAGTGGACTTTGAGAAACCAGCACTGCTTAAATTTTGTGTTTGGAGCTTCCAGGCAAGAACAAGATGACAGAAGTGCATAAGATTCATTAAAACCTTTGTGAACCTGTTGCTTTTTACGTACCTGGAGTTTTGTCTTTGTTTCCAACATAGTCAGCACTTCTAAAAACGTGTAATCTTGCAATGCCTGGGGCTATGTTTGTGTTTTGAACTAGAAAATACTTTCTTGTGGTTCCTAAAAATTACCATTTTTGAACACGTTGGGCATCTTCTGTCTCCTCATTTTGTTGTTGTTTTGGTGAACCTGATTTTTTCAACTCTTGCTGTGCCCGTACCACGAATTGGTTGTGTCAGTAATTATTGCTCTCCATTTTGATCTTCTGTGTGGGTACTTGGCAAAATCTGTAGGGACTGCTCAAGATGAAAGGGTTGCTATGCAAATAGGAAATCTTACTCCCCAGTACTTGTCACCAGTTGCAAAGCACAGATTTGGAATTGTGTGGCATCCTAAGTAAATAGGGATGCTGGGCTAACACAGCCTGTGGGGCTCCGAGACAAGTGGGAAAAGCAAGTTAAGCTTTTTATTTTTATAATAGTTATTGCTGCTCTCCATTTATTTTTTTTTTTCTGGCGGGCTTTGTTAAGCAGATCTTTATTCCCAGGGACTGAAATGTACTCCTCTTTCTTTTTCCTTGAAAATTAAAAGCTTCTACCTTAAAGAAGTGAATGATACATTATCTGCTGTCTCTAAATTGAACCCATTTGGAGCTATTTGCATCCTGTAGAAACCTACAGCTGAGTGCTGTGCTCAGAGGTGTAATGACTGGTTGTCACAACACGCTGGAGGTGGCCCCATAACAAAATGATCCCCTGTCAATCCCCTTGCAGGAAATGCTCTGGCAACCTGTAATTCAGCCTCAGTATTAACATCCTGCCTGGGTTTTGTTAAATGGCACTTTCTAGGAAGTAGATCTGCTGAACTTGTGCTTAATAATGTTTTAAGGGGAATATTTGATGGAAGTTTGAGAAAGCATCACATGGGGTTAACAGCGATTTGTCATTTGTTTCTAATTAAAGGACTTAATCTCTTATCACTGGAACAGCCTATTTTTTTTTAATACTAAAGGCACAGATGTGAATAGAAACATATTAATGAGATGTCATACTACACAGTCATTTAGTGTTTTGTTTAACTTAAACATAGCAGAAAATGTGCATCTAAGTAGACACATGTAATGACATTGAGACAGAATTCTAATTCCCTGCATTTGCATAACCTTTAGTAGCTTCCACCTTGCTGCAGTTATCCTGTACCCAAAATTGCTGTTTGTTACAGCAGTGAAAAGGTCTGGAATCACACCATGACATGGTTTTCCTGCCTTAAACCAAACATGGGCCTGTTTGACTTTGTTGGTTCCTCTTAAGACCAAAAAAAAGGGGGGTCCAGTTTGTCAGTCATGGCAGCTGTTCTTGTCAAGGGCTGAGGAACCAGGACTGACCTCATCCGTGGATACCAGATATTCCAGGCACAGGGGAGCCACTCTAAATATCTAAAACTGGGGAAAAGTGGCACGAGGTAGTCACAGAATCACGAGATCACTGAGGCTGGAAAAGCCCTCCAAGGTCATCAAGTCCAACCTGTGACCAAACCCCACCTTTGTCACATCCAGTTTTTCCCTGGACACTTCCAATTGACGAGAGAAATATTTTCATGTGGGTAGGAAAGGTCCCTATGTATCAATTTAGTGATTTAAACCATGAATGAACTTAATCCCACATTTAAGAATATTTGGGCCACTCCCTTAGTGCTTTACTTTGTTATTTTCATAGTGGGAGACAACTCATAATGGGTTTCATCCCTTTTTTTATAACAAATTGTTTCTTTTGGCTGGGGTGGTTATGGCAATTAAGGCTGTTCATTCAAAATTCCGTATTTTACCCTTTCCTCACTTGCCCCGTAAGTTTCCATTAAAAACAAAAGCAATGACATGCTAAAAACAATCCTGGCTCATATAATAAGAATTAAGAACAACTGAAGAGCAAAATGAGATTGCTTTAACATGCAGAAATTTTTATCAGGTGACTCTAACCTTTGGCTGTTGCTCACAGTCAAGACCAGCTCATTACTTGAGGACTCCATAAATGTTTCCTGGCATTATGAAACATCCACTGAGAGAAAAGGACAGAAGTGTGTTGGTTTTATTTAGACAAACATTCTCCTTTTGTGAAGGTGTTCTCTGTTTCTAAATGGAAAAATTGTAACGCAAGTGAGAATATTTCAAATTTTTGCACTGGCTGTCAAATACAACAGAACTGGATAGCCTTAGAGGTTAATTAAAAAATAATTGAAGATTTGAGTGCTTATGAGCACTGGCTAAGAAGGAAAACTGGATTCAGTTTTGGAGGTAAGATCTTGGTGTTCAGTCTTTGGTTTTGTTATGTCAGTCATTCACAGGTTTTGATGCTGAGTGAAACTCAAGGGGCTGCACCACAAACTGCAAACAAAACCCGGGGGTCGGTTTGGCTTTTCCATTTTACCTGTGCTTGTGGGGTGCTCAGGAATGTTATGATGACAGAACTCTTCATTATCAGGGATAGCCACATCTCCAGCAAGGAAAACGTTGTGCACTTTCAGGACCACAATGACGGCTATGCTGGGTTGCATGAGTTTCATATCTAGGAAACAAAAATTAATTTGTGCCAACTCCAGCGCAAATTATTGAACCAATTTCTTCTCTTCTCCCCATAAAACAGCACAATAAAGCCCAGACAGGACAAATCTGTACCAATTTGCCCCAACCTTTCCATCCAGCCTGAGGTTTGTGTCTGATGGAGAGCTCTTGTCCTTTCAAACGTGCGGAGAAAGTTTCAGCCCAGAGTTTCCTCAGTGTTTCTGCCCTCTGTAAAAGTTTGAAAAGGGCTCATAAATGGCAAGAAGGCAGTTTGTATACAAGAAATGTAGCCTGGCAATAAAAGCCTGTTTTGAAGTACACAACATGGTTTCTGAATAAATATTTCTTTAATGCATGTAATTACCGGATCAGCAGAATAAATGTGGTCATGTCCTTGTAATTAATACATTGTCAAAAGTTCATTTAAGTATAATAATTTCACAGCAAAACTGCTGCCTATGTAGTTTGTGTGGTAATTTGTTAAATTAAGTGCAATAAATATAAAATTATTGGTAGATATATATTTTTTAATTTCTTATTCATTACAACATGCTATCTAATACACTTAAAGGGATTTTTTATCATTAAAAGAAAAGCCACTAAAAAATAAAAGTGCTGTAATGATGTTTTTCTTCTTTTTGCTAAAGGAATTTTCAAGCAGCACCACTTAGTATTGCAGCTGCAATTGGCAAATATTTAGTTAAGAATTGTGTAATCAAGTTGGCAGAGTCTTGAAGATCCAGTGAGGAATGCACAGAGAAAGATGCCTGTTTATCTATTGTAGAAAAGCAAAATGTTTTTTCCTGGATTTGGTGTCAGACTCTTTCAGTTGTACCCAGAGCTAATTACGGGGCTGGGTTAAATGTTACAGCTGTACTGAGGTTTTAGCAATGGGGAGAGCGTTGTTCTTGACTTTCAGAGATTATTTGGAATAATTCTGAAGGAAATTATTCTGATTCTTCACTGCCAATCTGAGAATGGTGGCTTTTGGTGGCTTGTTTTGTGATGTCCAGGGGAGCAGAGGCTGTGCAGGAGGGATGTGACCACGGACAGTGGTGGTGGCCAAGCCCAGGCTACCCAGAAATGTCACTTTGTTCTCAGTCAGAGTCTGTGTTAATGACTGAGAGGTTAAGCATTGGAAGGGGCTCCCCAGCGAGGTTTGGAGTCCTGGAGATGTCCGAGGAATGCTTGGACACGGCTCAGTGCTCTGGTGGGGATTGGGCACAGCTTGGACTCCACGGTCTTGGAGGGCTTCTCCAACTTAAGCAATTCCATGGTTATGTCCTCATGGTTATGGTCAGAGATTAGTTTCTCAGCTGGCCACACAATGACTAATATGAATTAGTTAAAATATGAATATGTTAAAAGTAGAACCGGGATTCAATCCCCCGGTTTCCAAACCTGTGCTTGGCTGGTGCTCACAAGACCACGCTTCCCCCATATGGTGTAACCCACAGAATGACTACTGGAGTTTAGAATGTTTGTAGTCAGAGCCTTAAACTTACCCAGGCAGTAGAAACTTCTTACTCTATTTATGAAGACAGAAAAGTTGAAATTTTAATTTCTCACTGAAATTTCCTAAAATTTTTGATCCTGTCAGAGTTGAGTACGTGGGTCAGTATTCAACGAATATGGACGAGGAAGGAGTGGGTGTGTTTTCAGCTGGAGCTGGAACCAAACCAAACCAACCCAAACCTGGTTGGATCAGGAGGCTCAGAGAGGGCAGCAGTTAATGGTGGATGGAGCTGCCAGCCCAGGATGTCTGTGAGAAGGGATAGAACCTGTGGGGTTCTCTGAGGCTTTTTTGGTGATAACATCTTTATCAGTGACCTGAGGCAGCCACAGGGGAATTCTCAAGATGTCTGCAGAACTTGCTGCATCTTCATTTTTTCTAATGAGGGTGGTGAGGCCTTGGCACAGGTTGCTCAGAGAAACTGTGGATGCCTGGAAGTGTCCAAGGCCAGGCTGGATGGGGCTTGGAGAAGGCTGGCGTAGTAGGAGGTGTCCCTGCTCATGGGAAGAGGTGAGTTTTAAGGTCTCTTCCGACCTAACCCATTCAATTCCTCTCCTCTGTGATCCTGGGCAGCTGGAGCAGGGATGTGGCCAGGAGGGTGAGGGCTGTGACCACCTCCCTGAGCCCAGAACTTTGTGTGGGGCAGGCAGCAGTGCTTGGGAAGGTGGAGTTTCACACTGCACAAGGGGAAGAACTCTTTCCTCATCAGGGTATCAAGCAGGGCAGGAGTTTTTCCAGAGAAGCCATTCCCACTCCTGGAGGTTTGCAGGGCAAGAGTGGATCAAGGGCTCAGCAACAGGGTTGGACCCCAGAGCTGACCCTGCTCAGGCAGGGGGTGGTGGCAGAGTCCTGCCAACTTTTTCTGTGATCCCATGGATGTGAGGACAAAATAATCCCAATCCCTAAATCTGAGACCCACTCATCAGATCTGATTTAGGCCCCAGGAGTAAATTACAATATGTGAGGAGAATTCCAAACGATCTCTGACGTCCGTCAGCTCCAGTCAGAACCCATGGAATGCTGCATTTCAGTGCTAACAGCTCCATTTGCTCCACAGGGATATAAATGTTCCTTGACCTCAAACACAGGTCACAGAGCACGTGTGACATCTTGTAATTAAGCTAAAAGATTCATTGACAAACACCGTTCAAGTGGGATTTAGATGGTTACAAGAAACCATAAAAAATGTTGTGATCCTGCAGGGAAATTGGCTCCAATGGGTCTATTTTATATCTTGGCTTTGAGTATGCAGCAAGAGCAAAGCAGTGCTGCTCATAAACAGTGGAACATTAATTATATACATTTAATTTTATGTAACTTGTGGAAAACATAAGAAAATTCATGTATTGTAAATGTCATCTTTTTTTTTTTTTCCTGAAGGGATTTCCTATTATTATTTTATGATGATAAAATAAGGTGTTCTGATGTACTCTCAAAAATAATTTTTATATTTATTTTTATGTATTTCAGTAATATTGAGTCAATAACGATGGTATCAGGAAATCTATGAACTATAATGAATTTTATTTACATTTTTATTATAGCACTAACTTCACATCAGTTCCCTTCAAGTGTACAGTTGAAAAAAAATGTGCAAATCATCTCTTTTTAGCAAAACTACCCGAAACATCTCAATCACTTTTATAATGAATTTTTTATTGCAGCGTTAGAAAATATTTACATCGAGACAAAATGTTCATCAAACGAGGTCATATTCTGGGAGAATAGGGAAAATGGATTAATGGGCAGGGAATATTGCATGGTGAGAACTGGTCCTTGCTTCCATAGCCTTTTTCGGGAAAACAGCAGTATTTATATATTAAGATGAATATCCCTCAGCATGGAGAGAATTCTAGAATTGGTCTGCGCTGAGTGCCAGTAGATGAATTCCTTTCCCTTAAAAATTGTGCTTCAGGCTTGTCATGAGTGTATAAAATGGGTTTGATGGTGGTTCACAGAATCCCAGAAAAGTTTGGGTTTGAAGGGACCTTGAAGTTCATCAGTTCCACAGGCAGGGACAACTTCCACTGTCCCAGGCTGCTCCAAGCCCTGTCCAGCCTGGCCTTGGACACTCCAGCGATCCAGGGGCAGCCACAGCTGCTCTGGGCACCTGTGCCAGGGCCTGCCACCCTCACAGGGAAGAATTTCTTCCTAATAATCTAAACTTCTAATTTTCAGCCATTCTCAAAGTAAAGTCTGAAGTCATCCCCACCGAGATCCTTCAAGAACTGCGTCCTGTCAAAACGAGCCAACCGCGTCTTCACAAGAGCCTTTAACAAAATTCCTGATGAAATGAGAGTTTTGAGGGTGGGTGGGACAGCAGTCAATTGGCAGAAAAGTTTTGGGATTTGTTGTTGCAGAGGAGTTAATGCAGTGATTGTGGATTGGCACCTGGGAGGAAAATGGGATTTCTGGCAGGGAGGGCTCGGCCACCTCCAGACCGGCGTGGCTTCGTTTGGAAGCGTTGGTGGCACGACGGATGGCGTTTGTTTAGGGCGGCCATCTGGTCAGCACGGGAGTGTAATGCACCATATTGCATCCCCAATAACATTTGAACTGTTTGCAATCTCAATAAACCCTTCACTTTTGAAGTGCCTGCGCAGGGGTGCATTCAGCCACCACCTGAAACCTGATTTTCCCTCCTTGCTGCTGTTGGAGGGAAAATCAGGTTCATTTAGTGGCTGGATAATTCAATTTCCAAAAGCTGCCAAGTCGACAGCCAAAAATAAAAAAGCAGGCCAAGAGCAGCAAAAACTCTTGAGAGCCTCTGGTAGCTGTTTTCCAGTTCTGCTTTATTCATCCTGCCACTGCAGCTTGGGGCTGGGCTGATGGATTGGGAGCTGCAAGGTGTGGAACTCGATAGTTTTCTCCACAGGAGGAGATGAGAGGATTTTTACTGGAAACTTTGGTTTTGGGAGCCTGCAGAAGTGTCTCCAACCTGCAGGTACCTCAAGTCGTAAGCAAATATATAAATTTTTTTATTCTNAAATTTTTAAATTTTTTTTTTTTTTTTTTTTTTTTTTTTTTTTTTTTTTTTTTTTTTTTTGGCTTTTGCTGTGCATTTTCCACTCTGGATTTTTTACTGTGAGGGTGGGCAGGATCTGGCACAGGGTGCCCAGAGAAGCTGTGGCTGCCCCTGGATCCCTGGAAGTGCCCAAGGCCAGGTTGGACAGGGCTTGGAGCAGCCTGGGATATTGAAAGGTGCCCCTGCCATGGCAGGGGGTGGAATGAGATGAACTTTAAGGTCCTTTCCAACCCAAACCATTCTGGGGCTCTATGGATGAAGAGATGAAGGATCCTTTGTTGCATTTCTGCTCTTGAGAAAGCAACAGAAACAATGGAAGAAAAATTTATTTCACCTGTTGACTCCTCTGCTTTTCCTCTTCTCTCCCATTCCAATCCTGATGTCCACAACTAATTTCAAGTTTTATCTGAACACATCTCCTGTATCCTTTGGTGTCGTGGGGCTGCTCTGGTCTGGCTGTGACCACCCAGGACAAGGACCTGGCCGTGGCTTTGTCATGGACCAGAAAGAAAAGAATGTTCTTCCAGCCATCCATGGGGAAATCTTGGATCAGGTTAATTTTTTCCCAGATCCCAGCCTGAATTTTCTCTCTCTCTCTCTCTCCTGTTGCACCAGGCATCTGCATTGAATGGAGATTTTTACTGCTCTGTAGTTATGTAGGAGGACAGGGTTTCACACACTGAACCACTACTCAAGGTAGCAACAAAGAGTTGCTCTTTCCTCATCCATTTCATGCTTTTGTCTGGATATTCCAGTGTCACTTTTAGGACAGAGCCCCATTAATATAATATGGCAGCTACTTCTGTCAAGGCATTGATATATGTCATTAGCACAATGGAAATAAATTCAAATTCATACGTTGCATGTCACACACTGAGTTTTATCTTGACCTCCTAAGGTGAGAGACAGATGTTTTCCATTGGCAATGCTTTGGTTATTTGTTTATACTTGTCAAATGCACATCTGAAACCCACCTATATAAAACTGGAATATGGGCTGCATTTTAAGTGAAACCAGGGAAAAATATGCAGACTTTGAGAGATGAAGGGGAAAAAAAACCTGCAGCAAGCACCAGGATATGGGAGTGAATAAGCATAATAGATCAGAATAAGGCCCTAAATCAATTTTATTTTCACAGTTCTAGCATCATAAAAAGTGGGTGGCAGTAAACCAATTATTATGCAACTTAATGAACTAATTAGGAAAATCAGAGCAATAATGGTACTGGTACTGACTGATCTGAATATAAAAAGTAGAATTAAGTTCTCAGTATTGAATTTTTCGATGCAAAGGATCGTAGAACAACTTTTAGAGCATTTTGAGTTTGGGAAGAGGGGAACTGCATCTGCAGTTGCTGTGGGTACCCAAATGATCCCAGCACTGAACTCTCGGGGTATGTTCACTCCTGTACAGCTTTAAAAACAAAAACGAGTGAGAAACAGGTCATTAAAAGCTCTGCTTGCATTTATGTGCCCCTAAATGCTGCTGAAACTCTGGTGTCTGTTGGCAGGAGGCTCTTAAATACCCTGAGCACGGGGTTGGGTGGCTCAAACCCTGTGCACTGGGATTTCTGAGTAAACCCAGGCCCTGGCTTCAGCTTTCACAGGGGTGGGATTTGCACCAAACCCAGTGCACAGGAACTGGAGAAAATAATCACAAAAGCACAGCTTCTCTCCCTTAATATTGGTGTTAGCACATGCTATGCTTTAAAGTGTTTAAACCCTCCCATAATGTGGTTCCTGTGGACAGAAGTTATAAATATGTTGGTATCAGAGCAGTATTTCTCATTATACCTCTGGGATTATGTATGAGTGTTTCAAGACCTTCAATAGTTTGTTGATTTTCTTTCTTTATACCATTTCTGACTGTACATGTTTGATAATATGATGTGTGATTATGGGCCTAAACCTTTTCTCTTTAACATCAGTGACAAGGTTCCGAAATTGAAATGAACCCTCATAAATTCCTCCATCATTTCCTTGCTGTTGTGAAATGCACTGCAGCGTTTTCATTGATTTATAACATATTATTTTATCATACAATTGTAGCACAGGGGTCCTTTGCTGGTTTTCTTATAATTCCACGTCTGCCTTATCCATGTTTGGTGAATTTAGCAGCTGTTCTATTTGTAGATGGACATGTTGATTTTTTAAATGGTCTTTATGGTGTTTGGATATGGTATTTTTTTCCTGGAAGGAGCTGTCTGGGCCAGGAGTGTTTCATCCCAAAGGAAAGGTAAAAGCTTTCCTAAATATTTTCCTGGACAAACACAAGTAAGAAGAGAAATGATTTCTGCTTTCCATGATCAGAACAATCAATGTGAAGAGTTTTGTTTATTTTCCTGGTCAAAAAGCCACTGTCAGAGTCTATTTAAAACAAATGGGGCGATGGGAGGGGCAAATGGCCTTAAAGCAAGTGTATCACATCCAATACTTTTTAAAAAAGAGAAGGAGCTCAGGCCAGCACGTTAAAAATGAGCATTTCCAATGCAATTTGTCACCCATGCATAAATCTTGCTGACATTTTCAGTCACTTTAATAGCCTTCCCATTTTATAAATCAGTATGAACTTGCACAGTTGCAAAAAGTGTGTATTTTGAACATCTCATTTGCATACTTTACCAAAAGCCAATGAGGCAGTGGAAGCAACACTGGTGATCATAATAAGTGTTTGGGAAAAGGCAGAAAGATCACTAATGGTTTGCCTTTAGGGATTTCTGTACTCCATAGGGGACGAAAATGAGAAATATTTTTCAAACAGCAGGGGTAAAGGTTTTAAAACTAGAAACACATGGAGTGATGAAAATGTTAGTGCCACAGGGCGCATAGCAGGAAAAATTTACAATGTAAAAACTGTAATTTCAGCATTAGGAAGTAATAATCGTGTTTCATCATTGTTATTAAAGCATGACCCTTAAAGTCACATAAATTAGATATAACTTTCTGGAGAAGTGTATTAATCTTCAATGGAAAATATTAGGAAAGTTTATTATCATATGAAGATCAAAAGAAACTGGGTTTTATTAAAAAAAATGAAGTTAAACTTGGTGGGGTTTTAAATTTATTTATTTATTTAATTTTTTAAATAAATCTCCGGCATTTTGAACCAGCAGATAGGCTTGTGTTTACTTACTGCAAAGTGCAGAGACCAGCTTTGCTCTGAAAACCAGCGAGAGTTGGACGAGGGGAAACACAACCAACAATTAAATAACGAACTGAGGGAATCCAGGGGGTTCTGTGCGTGGGCACAAATGGTTTCTGTTTTGTTTGACAGAGTCATCTTGGTGTGGATGCATCCAAATGATCAATGAAGAATTGTAGTTGTTGGAAAGAAAGTGAAAGTGTCACAAGAATATCCACCGGGAGTCTTGGAATGGGAGCAGTGATCCAAGGTGTGTAATTAGTGACTGAGGGATTCCCATCCTGCCTGTAAAGCCCAGTTTTATGAGGGCCTCAGTATTTCCTGAAAGTGCTGTTCAACAAGGGCACTTCACCTGCAGGAAATTTTGGGTGAACTTGTATTTCTGGAAATCTGACAGCACTACGAGTGGGTGTGAACGCCCCTTCTCCTGCCCTGGGCTGTGGGAAAGGGGTGCAGGGTGGTGGGACTGGAGCTGCTGGAATTGCTGGACCACTGGAGTGGATCCATCCAGGATGAAAATGATTTCTGACTTTCCTGGCTCCAGAATCCCACAGTTTTTCCTGAAGTGAAGCGTTCTGGGTCTGGCTTTAGCACTTTCTGCCGAGGCCCACAGGAGCTGCCCGGGTGATAGATACAATAATTTTATAGTTTTATCTTGTGATTTCTCCGTTTCAGTTAAAAAAACTAACTGCTAGCGTTGACAGGCCGGGCGTGCTTTTTATGAAAAATTAATTTTAATGAAGAATGGGGCAGCTTGATGTTATTGATAAAGAGTTTTGACTTCCCTCAAGGCAAGCAGACAAACATTGTCCTGTTGGGTTTGGGATACTGGATGTGTCCTGTTCAGCCAACTCACTGCTCAGCCATTAGAGAGAAACCATAAAGAACAGAACAGCAGAGAAAAGCTCCCTTTTCATCCCTCACGTTCGGTGCCCCCAGCTTTAGCACCCAAATCTCGGTTTCTCTTTGTTCTGTGTTTCCTTTCTCCACGTTGTTCACCTGCAAGAGGGAGATGTCCAGTTTGGAGGAGCAGACATTGAGCCCTTCCCAATGCAATCTGCAGCCTGATTTGTGGGCAGTCGCTCTCCAGAGAAGAATAAAATCTTTCCCAAGTGCTCCAAAGACAGGGATGCTGTACACAAGGAGGGCATCCCTATTATCTCTCCTTACAGCTGTGCTCTGGTGTGAAAATGGCTGTAGCTGCTGTTTTTTCTGCCCCTTCCTGCCAGTCCCCCGGGCACTTTATGATGCTCATGCACAGCCAAAGATTAGGGATCGTGCTTCTCTCTGCAGTTGGACCTAACAAGACAAACTTGCTCAAGTGGGAACAATTTTTTTTTTTTCCAGGATGCTTTTCCCGTTTGCATGAGGAAAGATTGGAAGATTTCCATCAGTGTCAGAAACTGTCATTTACCAAGGCAGAAAAGGTCAATTTTTTTTTTCATTTTGTAGAAAATTACCTGTTCTCTAACACCAAAAGTTTATTTTATGAGTCAATGTGTTGTAAATACCTGCAGCTGCAATGGCACTGATAGAAAGAGGCTTCATCCTTTTCTCAGGGAAAAGGGAAATATTCCAGATCTTTATCTGGAATTCTCCCCCTGCAGTTTCAACGTCATTAGTTGCAGTCTGCTTCTATAATAATGATCTATAGAACAGAATGAAAATGATAATAATAAAAAAAATCCCTGTGAATGGTAGATTTATGCATATTTTTAGAATTCCAGAGTAAACTGGGTGCACAGAGTCCAGTGATGAGCTGCAGGGATTTTAAGAATTTTTAATGACACATTCCAACAGTGTTTGTCCAGGGATGGGATTAAAATGGGGCTCAGCTTTGGAGATCAGGAGTGGTTTTGGATTTCCTTGATATAAACTGCATCACTCAGACTGTAAAAGGATTGTACAATGGACACATGAAGTGTTTCTAATTCGAAACTCACTGTGGTTCTGTGCCTTTTGGAGTTAGGCCCAAAGAAATTTCAGTCTTTTCCTCTGGGAATTTTTTAACCCCTTTAAAAACTCTGATTACGTTAATTCACATGTTAATTTGGTAAGAATTTGTGCACTTGCTTGTATCTCTGCAGTTTATTTACAGTATGTACAACATATAGTCTGGACTTTGTGGTCTAGCAGTTTTGTTTTTCAGGAACTGAAACCTCTAAGGTCAAATCTAATATTTACAACTTGGACCATTTAAATGAATAATTTCAGATGGTACCAATTTAGAAATTGGGTTATCAATTTAGAAATTGATAGAAAAATTGGGAGAATTATGGTATATCTATAGGACCAGCTGTTGCAAAAATAAGCTGGAGTGCAATAAAATGAGGACAGACAGGCTGGAAGAAAATTCAAGGAGATTATCACAGATCAGACCTAAAACTTCTTTTATGTAATATTTTCATGAATGATCTTTCCAAAACAACGACAAAAATTTTTTTCTTTTTTTCTTTTAACACACAAAATTTGAAAACATCACCAGTTCAAATTTGAGATCTGCAGGAATAAGTAGACCATGCTGAACCAGTTTATATGAAATTAAATTTAACGCTATGGAAATGTAGCTGCTAGTGAAAGAAATTTCCTAGGAACTGGAATTTCTCAACACAGAGCAACAGAGGGGAAAAAAGGATTTGATTGCACCACGGTGTTAACAAATGATTGAGATCTACCAATACAAAACTATTATGAAAAAGATTAGACACAAGCAGAGATATTTCCAGAAGGAAAGATAATATAATTCTACAAGGCTTTTGTAATTTATTTTTTTCTCTCTCTATCAGTGTTGTTGTTTAATTTTCTTGTAATTTCTTTCTTCTTTCCCTGGGTTCTGTGGGATCAGTTTCCCTTATTGCATCCATTCTTTGGCATGAATTTACTGTAAGTACACTCAGAGTGTTTATAGCTTATGACACGTGTAACTTTACAGGTCCTAAAAATAAAATCAGGGATCTGAAATAACCCCTCCAATCCAAGAGCAGTTATTGAAAGACAAAGCTTTTACTCCAAGTGGGAGCATGACAGTTTCAGGATTTCTCTGGAATGTCAGGCAAATATCTCAATGTCAGAGACTTGTCCTGATTTTCCCTGGGTAAAACCAAACCAAACTTCTGCCTTTTTTTTTTTTAATTTTATTTTTGCCTTTGGCTGCTGGAGCTGAAATGAGGGCTTGGAGCTGTTGTATGATGTGAACTCTTCCAGGGCTGAGTGCATCCTCCACTGAGGGATCTCTAAAGGGGAATTTTTCCTGATGAGGCAGAAGATTCACACTGAGGAGATCCTGAGCAGCATCTTGGGGGCAGCGAGGCAGCAGCAGAAGTTCTGCCATTGAATGGGAATTTGGGAATGCTGAAAGATCCTGTGTGGATATTCTCACTCTTTGGTAACACAGGGACTTAGAAAAAGAATTAAAATAATTATTATCTTACCCCTGCACCTGGTGTTGTGTGGGATGTTTACAGGTAGGTGCTGTTCCTGCTTGTCCAAGAGTGTGAGAGAAGTTTCCTAAAGACAATCAAGTCTTAGGTTCACTGTGCTCCCCATAAGAAGTGTGATTTTCTATTAATAAATGCCTTTTATGCCTCCTGAATCCTGGAGTCAATATGTTGTCTTTGTCTGTCCCCTGTGTCACTCGTGTAACAATCCTGGGCTGCAGGTCAGACCCTGATCTCCAGAGATCCTCTGTCAGAGGGCATTCATACACATGGGCAGAGAGAAATAATCAAATTAAGTATTTTTTTTAATACTTCTAATCCCTTCAGACCAACCCCCATCCCCCAAGCCCCATCAAGTAGGCTGAAATGAGTTCTCAAGTGAAATCCACTAATTTAGATTTGTTTTCTCACTTTCTTTCTATAAAGTATTTTAATTTCTTGGTAAAACTCTCTTGAAATGAGTCACAGTAATCTTGTTTTTCCCAAGGTCACGCAATCAGTCAGTAGTGGGCAGCCAACATCCATGGAAAACCCTACCATAATAACATTCATCCTATAAATAACAAACTGGTTCTTATGCCTGATAGAAGGAAATAAATTTTTAGAAGTGATTTCAGTATCAAGTGATTGAGCTGTTTATTGAATAAACCAGAAGTGAAACACATTATTAAAAGTTATGAAAAAATAACTGTAGAAAGCCAGTCAAAACATCATATTTTGCCACGCTACTTAAATTCAGCAGCCTTTTCCCCATGAAATATATTTTCCCTGTGAGTTTTTAAGTAAATATTTTCCTGGGAAATTATAAAGTGTACATTGCTCAGGAGAATCTAGTCTTGAATAAAATGCTTTTGTCTGCACAACATTTTTTTGTGTTGGAAAAGTTGTGGTAATAGTCCCTACTGACCCCAAAATATACAAGTGGTTTGGATTTTGCCTAATTACCAGTTTTCACAGTTTTGATACTGAAACAGAGAAATATTTTATTTAATAGTACTTTGATCTGGTACAAAATTTGCACCTTTCAAATTGGAAAGTCTGTGCTTCACACAAGGCATGGGAAACAGAAGCTACTCTGGGACACAGCTAGGATGAATTCCACTGAGGGTTTTCTATAGCTGGAGGTAGAGAAACGTGGTTGCAATCATCCCCAAATTTGTGGGTGTGCAAAACACTTGGAGCTGGGAAGAAAATATAATGACCAAGTTCAGCTGAAATATTCACAGGCTGAATTCTCTTCTGCTCTGGTTTGACCCATTGTCACCAGATGCAGTCATTGTCCAGAAGGAAAATAATTTCTGGTAAACATTGGCTCTATTTTCAGCCCGCTAAACATGCAATGAACCAGTTATTCATATTTTTTTTCCTATGAGTTTCAGATAAATGACTAATATTCCCTCAAAATGATGATCTACTGATAGTTGAAATCACTCATTCAGACCAACATTCTGAGTCAAACCCAATATTTTTGGCAAAAATATTACTCGAGATATAAGAAAATCACATTCCAGGTGGATCAACCACCCCTCATGCTGGTGGTGTGAAGCTCAATGTAGCTTTGAAGAGTAAGGTATTTTCATATGCAGAAAATATATTTGTATTAGCACAATTAACTTCTGCAAAACTCCAGGCTGATTTTCTGTAGCATCAAGTTGTAGGTTTCACCCATTTCTACATCATGCATCACCTGCTGCTGAACTAAAGCATAACCTCTTAGAAAAATAGTGTTAAATTTGATTTAAAGTCCTGAAGTGAAACTCATGTGTATGAATTATTCCTGTGATTAATGATTAGAAAACTGTGTTGTGTTTCTGCTCTGGATTTGAGTGCATTTCTGTTTACCAATGTTTGCAGCAATTTGTACCATTTCTCTAATAGTGACTGAACTTCCAATCTTGCCACAGTTTAACCTTTGCAGGAGATAACTAAGGAGGATTTAGTTTAGTAAGTGAATTCCTGAGAAAAAAAAATTCAAAAAAATTTCACAAACGTCTTTCTAAACCTTTCCCAGGTTTGTGACCTCCAAGCAGTAAACAGAGGGACAGAAGAGGACACATTTTCCTGCCTGATTCTTCTGAAGATGGAATAATGATGGATGTGAACTCCCTGTACAACAAGGTAAGACTGGGACCAGACAAAAAGCCAAGAGAAGGTTTTGGCAGCACAAAAGTGTTTAATTTGAGCTCTGGTATCACCTCAGTGCCTGAATACTGCTTTTTTTGCACGCTGGAAGTTGCAATATTCAGACTGCAGCTCCCTGTGTGTCTGAGCTGGCACTCGAAGTACAGAAACCAGGCTGGCTGCAGGGTGCAGATTCCATTGGGTTCTCCAGGGTGCATTTTGGAGTATGGACAAAGAGATAAAGCTGGAAATTCAGACTGAGGGGGAGCTTATTGATCAGGAGTAGCGTGATACCAGCGCTTTGGGAAGGAGCGAGGAGCGCGTTGCGGGAAAGCCGCTGGATTTCCCTGTGGCTGCTCTCAGTTCTTCTGTAGAAAGAACTGAGATAAGTGGCCTGGAAAACTTGGAGGAGAGAATTGTAAACTATATTATTATCCTGCTTTGTACCTGTTATTTATAATAGCTTGTCCTTCGGAGTCCCTCACCAATCGTTTGTGGGATGTTCTCTCTGACCTAGCGAGGCTGGTGAGAAAACCTCGCTGGTTTTCTACACAGGGGCTTTTCTTAGAGTGTGTCTTTTTCTTAGAATGGGGCTCTTCTTAGAATAAAGCTCTTGATAGAATAAAGGCTTTTTCTCTCACCTTCTGGACCATGGAGTCTCTTATTCTGTTCCTGGCACGGCAACGCTAAATGGCCTCATCATTTAACAAATGGCCATTACCCCGGTACAACAACCAGAGCCCTTTACAACTAATGGTGACCCCAACCACAACATTTCCCCACATCCCAGCGGGGCTGGGATTTAGGGATGGGCACCTGGAAGTAGCAGCAGCCCTAGAGAAGGAGGGGAAGGAGCAGAGGGAGAGCAGCTGTGGCAGAGGAGGTGGCACCAGCCCTCAGGAGCGAGGTGACGCTGACGAGGCTGGATGGATCCGCACGGGTTACGGAGCCACACCACGACTCACGTAATCACAGAGCTGGAAAGGAGGTCCAGGGGAGCACCTTGACTTCCCCAGGAAATGAGGAGGCAGCTGCAAGTGGTTTTTTGGCAGAAAAGTGCTCTGGCTTTTGAGGATTGGCATCGTTCGCTGTGCTCGCTTGGCATTGCCCCGCCACAAGGTTCAGTGGGCTGTGCTATGGAAGGAAACTCCCGCCTGAAAAATCACGTTACAACACCAACACTATAAATGTGTTATGGAAAGCCTGCTTTGAAGGAAGAGAGAAAAATGTGGAGCATTTGTTTTGTAAATGGGAAATTCTCTCTCTCTCTCTCTCTCTCTCCCCGATATAAAACAAGATTGCTGGTCAAGAAGAGTCTTATAGATTTAAAATATGTTTTTTATGAACACTCTCTGGAGACATTTGCCCAGTTGTTTGAATGACAGTGGTGGAGTTGCCGAAAGCTTAAATGGCAAAGAAAATGGGGAAAAATGAAAAAGCAAGAAAAAAGGGGAAAATTAATAAAAAAAAAAAAAGAAGCAGAAAGAGACAAGGAAATCCCTCGTCCCTTTTTTACAATAAAGAACAAACTGTAATCAGGACTTGCTGATAAGCTGTAAACTTCTGTGTTCTGCATTTCCTTGGGCGACCACAGTTGTCCTCCATAAGGATTGCTTCAGCAAATCCTGCAGGATCTGAGGGAGGGCAGGAGGCTTCAGAAATGCCCAGAACTGCAAGCTCAGTCTTGCACTTGGTGAAGTGCAAAATGTAAAGTGATGCCTTTGGAGAAAGCAGCCTGTAATGCAAGAAGACAAATCAATGATTTGGACTTGATACATTCCTTGTACTTGATATGCTCATTTATATACGAGGACTTTATTTGATCCCAAATTTAGGAATTTAACCAAACAGGCAGATAATTATGTGGTCATTGAGTGAAGAAATGAAGAAAAAAAACCCCATCAAGTTCCCTGTTGCAGAAAACAAGTCTGTAAATTGGGGAACAAGTGACAAATCCTGAAGGGGGAGGGAATATCCTAAATAAAGTCCAATTCCAGGCGTGCAACTTGTGTAACATTAAGGCTGTGCTTGTACAAGAAGCGAGGAAACTGGAACTGGGGGGAGACAAGTCAGCATTAACTAATAGCCCTCCTCATTTCTCAAATGAATTTATCTTTATTTTTCCACGCTCACAACGCGTATGCCAATGTAAATGGCAGAGCATTACTAACACAAACAATATTAAGGCGTTGAAATATAGAGAGCTTAGATTTTATTTGGTTTTCAGCTCTGAACGAACAAAAACAATGTACAGCTCCCTCCTCTCTCATACACATTTTTTAGGCTGGTGTGTTTTGGTTTTTAGTGTGAATTCCTTTTTATTTTAGGTTTTAATTGCTAATTAATTAATTACTAACTAATTTCATTACTAATAATTATATAGTTAATACATTTATATTTGTAGTCAATATATAGTTTAATTTATAGCTATAAAATGTACTAAATTTTAAAGAGGAGACATGAAATAATGACAAAAAAATTCAAGGTCACACACGTATCCTCTTTGGGCTTTTGAATATGTGTTGGCGAATTTTGAGACTAATTTTCAAACTCTCAGGAAGCATTTTAAAATATTTCAGGAATATCCTGAGATTCAGGAACCTTAGGGTCAGGAACAGTGGATCGGATTTGAATTTAAAAGGACTTAGGTCATAGTGCTTTCTATTTATTTTCCTTTTCTTTCCTTTTTTTTGGTAAGAAGTTTATTGTAAAATGCTAATTTTTTAATAGATAAAAATTGAATAAATATTGCCTTAAAAGGTATAAGCACTTCTCACAAATCAGCACTTCACATAGTGCTTCACACTGTTTGATAGACAAACAACACCGTGGATCCTGCTTAAAACTGTGAGGAAACATATTTTATTATGGTGAGTAGAAAGGGGCTCTACATGTAATATATAAAATTATAAGTACAGAAAGAATTTACGCTTGAAAGAATTGCGTCAAATGTCATTATTTCAATATAATCTGATTTTATAAAAGCTGTAAATATCAGCACAAACATCATCTTGTTCAAATATGGATCATTTTCATTTTCTTCATTTTAATTCTAGGAAAACCCATCAGATTTTTGGCAAAGCTGATCTATTGAAAGGTTTGTGGTTGCTGTTTTTGAAAATACATTTAAGACACATGTAAATTTTTTTTTTAAATTTTTACCTCTTTTTTTTTTTGGCTCTGAAACGGAAAGAATGAGGATTTCATGCACTGAGAGAAGCAGAATTGCCCACCAAGTCTGGTGGTCACATCCCTAAAATCTGTGGGAAATTTTAATGATCAGAAATTTAACCAAAGAGATGAGGACTTGGAGTGTCACTTTCTCCACATAAATTCATTTTAATCACAGGAGACATGCAGTGTGACTCAGATCATTAAATGGGCATGTTTGGAATAGTCCACAAAGCTCATTTCACTCAGGTTATTTTTTTTTTTTCTTCTCTAAATACCAAGGATGCATTAAGATAATTGCACCAGAGTAATTAGACTTTCTCCTAAAAATGACTTGTCTACAAGTGGTTTAATAGATTAAAGATTTTAAAGGGGTTGGAGAGAACCAGTTACAGTAATCAGAGAAGAAAAAGTGCTGAAGGTATCACGAAGGCTCATAATTAAAGCCAAGCTTACAGCTCAATTAAACTCGAGCATCATTATGCATAAAACATCAGTGGGCATCAGGAGTCCAATAAAAAGAGATGGGATCCACATGAAACAGCTAAAAGGTAAGGCAGGATATGGATTGGTCCAAGACTCCCAGATAAAGTCAAGGAAAACCGGGAATAAAAATGGAAATAAAAACTGGAAATAAAACTGGGAATAAAAACTGGGAATAAAAATGAAGTTTCCATGTTCTTCTTTCAGTTAAGAGAGAGCCTTGTGTTAGTTTTTTTTTTTCTAAACCTGCAGCAGTCAAATAATTAAAATATTGTGGAATTCCTGTCAGTGCAACAATGTTGGGAACAGCACATCAGTCAAAACTGGTGTGCCATAAACTCCTTGGGATATTAGAGGAAAAAGAAATTTGTTGCAAAAAAAGAATTTCATATGAAAAGTTTTTTCACAGGAAGGCAGATTTTGGTGCTTTTCTCTGAAAAATATCATTACAGTTTCAACTGTAAAAAATTAAAAGTGCATCGATTGTGCAATTTGTGTTTCTATAACGGGAAATTTGAGATGGTGAGGGCTGAGGGAAGTACTGTGGGAATAAGAAATTGCAGAGTATCACAGGAAGAATGAAGAGATCCTGGCATGAAAGGCTTGACAAGATCCCGTAAGATTTACAGTTATTGATAAACTATTGTATTTAGATACTCTTGCCCTTTTTATTTGCAGCTCTGCATGATTTATTATTCTTTTTTTCCTCTGTGCTGCCCTCTGGATTAGTACCTGCAGGAAACCTCCCAGCTCCCCTTGGAGAAATTTGATATTAAGGAAGCAAATGTCATTATTTAATACAGAGAAAAAAAGGAAAATCTCAAAGTGAGCGGCTTGGAAGTCCAAGTGCCAGCACATTTCAGATCCAAGCTCTTCCCTTACAAATACAATAGCTGTAAATTGTAAATATAATTGTAAAATTCCCCTTGTCTTCCTAGGAAGTGCTTTGTAGTGTTTAAGGGATATTATTTGTGCAGAGGAGTTAAATTATCACTTAATACTGGTTTTAAAGAAGTTTGATCTGGAGGAGTTCCCAGGTACCAGAGGGAGGCAAAGTGAGTTACACTAAAAATTGTAGGTGCCACAGCTGTGGCTCAGGTTGGGTCTGAATGTGGCTCTCCTGCATCCTGACCGGATGTCCCCAGGTTTTTTGGAATGCTCCTCAGGGGATTCTCTCTTGAGGTGATTGACTTGGTGGCTCATAACTCCAAGCAAAACCCAGAGGGGGGGGATCCCAGAATCCCAGATCTGAGCATTCCTTTGTCCATGCCTTAATTAGTGACTGAGTCTTTGATCATGCCTTAATTTTATTTGTGTTTGTAGTGCAGTGAAGATGCCCCAGTGTTAATTGAGAAGGGTCCATTAGGCCATGCAGAAATTCCCTCCTAATTCAGAGCTCCAGTGTGGGTTAACTGGGCACTGATGGCTCTGCAGTGTGTGCCCAGCTCTGTGGTAAACATGAATTTAGCTCAACTCACAATGAATGCAGGATAAACCAATTTAAATTTGTCCTGCCTGGTTAGTTCCTGCGAGGCAAATCGGTGCTCTTTAATGGTATTTAGATTTTATTGTGAAATCAACAGTTAAGTGTACATTGTACATTAGCCCAAGCAGCATGGTTGTTCCTGCTCAGGACCTTAAATATTATTTTTGTTATTATCCTTGTTAGGACGTTGTTATATTACACTAAATAACGTTAGCTAAAATTATAATTACAATCATTATGTTCTTATTGTATTAGCTGCTATGTTGTGATAATATGATCACAATATTACAGCATTATCAGTGATGGGGTGGTGATAAACAGGAAATTCTGTAAATTCTTTGTACAGCTGAAGTTGTACAGTGGGATAAAGCCTTTAATGTTCACACTGACATCAGCTGAAAGAGTAAAGATCTAAAATTTGCGGCTCAAAGCCAACCCTGAGAAATTTGGATGCTTAGGAGAACACATCTGAACTTCCTGAAGGAAGGACTTTTCCTTTGGGGCCATTAGAAAACAAAGGCTGAGGTGCCCAGAGCATCACCCCGAGGCAACACATTGCTGTTAAATTTACTCACCAGTCCTTTAGGTCAATTTGTGCCTTTTGTTTTGAAACTTTTTGGATGAGGAGAAAACCCCAAGAGAAAATACTGTCACTAAAAGCTGCAGAGGGGCACAAATTCCAGCCCTGCCTTGTCCCTAGAGCCTTGATACAAACCCACAGTTCAACAAAACAGTTCTAAGTGCCCACAGAGACAAATCTTTGGAGTTTGATGTGCTTTGTGTGAGCCCTCTATTTCTCAATTTAAAAATACACAGGATGTTAATACATGAAAGAATTTAAAGGGTTTGCTAAGCCAAGGAAACAGGTGAATTTGTGAATCCCATTATCTGTCCCTTCCTAGGTAGTTCAGTGTGCTAACAAATGTCTGGGCCATAACATTTCACTGGCCCAAGTGAATGAGCAAGGAATGAGCAGAACAATATTTCATCTCGAGGCTTTTTCTTTACTCTTTCCCAGAAGATGCTGTTAGCAGCGTGCAAAAAAAAATTGTATTATACCAAAACTGTACAAAAATAAATTCCCTCCCCCCAAGCCAATAGGTATTGTTTTACAGCTGGGAGACAGAAAACATATTGGTTGAAAGCATTCCAATATTTAAAAACCACACGGAGTTGTAAAAATTGGAATGAGTCCTCTAAATCTTCGATAAAATGGTTAATCAGTTGATCCTTAACAACTGCTATGTACAGTGCAGAGAGCTTATAATTCACAAATGCAGGTTCAAGCAGTGTTCCCCAAGGATGGGGAGAACAGATTGAAACACTGAAAAGAAAGAGGAAGGAGACAGAAGGAAAGAAATAATTAAATAAAAAATGTCAAATTCTTCATTGGCTTTTTTTTTTTATATTTTGCATTCTCCCAACTCTTGTTCTCTGTCTCTTAACCCTGAAAATAAAATATTCTCTCACTCTTGATGGAAATAATCAGTTCAATATTTTTTTTAATACTTATTATTAAACTTGCTGCTTTTTTCATCTTCTCTAAGAAATCATCTGTATTTTGCAAAATTTAAAGCCAAAGGCTTGCTTGTAGTGCAAGAAAGCAAAGATATATAAATATTTTTTTTCTTTTTAATGACAGTCAATAGTCCCACAACTCACCAGTGCATTCCAAAAATTTCATGCTGTCATCATAAAAATCTGACTGTAGCAGAATCTGTCTGGCACTAGACAGAGCCCTAATGACCCTAAACTCACATACGATCCCTGGTGATCAGAAGAAGAAAAATACAGTAAAAATAGAGAAATATGTAAACTGCTTAAGTGACAGAAAAATATCCTCTGGAGAACGTCATTCATTTTTTTTTTCCCTGTCTTTCACAACTGTCAGAGGTACCGGGTCTCTGAACTTGTCTTTTGTGTTGTTTAACAGGAAGCACTGGAGAATTTTCCAGTCACTTGGAAAGTAAAATTAGTGATGAAGTGGGGTCGTTCCCCCATTCCTACAGTTCCAGCAGCACATTCCCACTATTTAAACAGGAAGCCCAGCATAACTTTTACAAATGTTGGGGGTGTCGAATTTCCCTCCCCACATTTCTGTTTCCAAGGGTTCACTTAACCAGGAATTGTGTTGCGACACAAACCAATAAAGGTTTTACTTGGGCATAGAAATCATGGAATAACACAGGCATTTAAAAAAATATAAGTGTTTTGTATGTGCTTTTCTCCTTTTTTTCCCCCATTATACAAAATAGCTTGATAGCTGATTGATTTCTCACGTTGCTATAAATTAAGCAGGGAGGAATTGGTAGGATTCTTTGAAAGTTCAAAAGCATTCCAGAGAATTTATGCTGAAGAAACAAAGAACTTCATACAGTTTGATATGTTTTTTGCCATATTGTGTGACATTTGATGTTTTTACCTCCAGCTTTTGAAATCAGCCTGATAGGAGAGGCTTCCTTCTGTCTCTCTCGACTATAGAGAGATAAGACTGAAAATATGAATCATAAACGCTCTGACCCCAAAAGAAATGAGAAATATCAGTGTAGAGTTGCTTTGAATAAATTACAGGCACTTTAGAGCCATTTGGTGTTTAATTCATTGTGGTTTTTAATGTTAGCAGTTAGCAGGAGCCTTCCTGTGCTCTGATGTGTTTAGCTCTGCCACCACAAAGTGTTTTACACATTTTCATGAACCCATTGATTTCCCTGGGATTGGGTCTCGCTCTGGTTTTTGGGTTGAGCTCTGAGTACCACGAGCAGGATTTTTTTTTCAGCTCCTCTTCTCATGGCAATCCTTGAGGAAACAGTTGGCTTTTATAGAGCACTTTTCGAGGTGGACCAAGTCAAGCTTCCTTACCAATGAAATGGATTGATCAGTAACAGAATCCTGGAATGATTTGGTTGGGAGGGAACTTGAAACTCATCCAGGTTGATCCAAGCTCTGTCCAACCTGGCCTTGGATACTTCCAGGGATGGGGCAGCCACAGCTGCTCTCCATCTGCCTCCCCACCCTCACAGGGAAGACTTTCTTCCCAATATCCAATCTAAACTTAATCTCTTCCACTTTAACATGTAATTTTCTATTACTAGAAGTGTACAAAAAAAACCCCAAAAATCCACAGGACCAAAGATCTAAGTCACAGTTCAGACATGCAAAGATCCTGCAGTGGGAAGGGAGGGGGGAAATCCCTCTTATCTGCAGATTCTGTCCTTTAAGGCTTGGAAATAACAATATTGGGGATTTTTCCTCAGTGTGAGCAGCAGCTGGGCAAGATCTGTCAGGAAAAGGCATCATTTTAGTTGCTGATTCAACAGAAATTTTGCTGTCTTAGTCTCCTATTAGAGAAGATAAAAGTGGCGAATTGTTGGTCAAAGCAGTCCTAAGCTCTATTTCAGCCTGGGAGGTGTGTTCCCAGCAAAAAGTGATTTCTTCCCATAAAAATGGCTATCTCAGCATACCAGGAGCTTGGAGAATGAGAAACCCTGATGTATAAATCCTAATTAAAGTTGCCAGAAATCCCTGGAATTATTCCAAGGCCGGGTTGGACGGGGCTCAGAGAAGCCTGGCCTAGTGGAAGTGGCAGGAATGAGCTGGGCTTTAAGTTCCTTTCCAACCCAAGGATTCTGTGCCATGCCCAGGGTGCTGAGGCTCACGTCAGCACCGCTGATCCCACTCCCTGCTGCTCCAGCCGTGCACATCCTCATGTTTAGCTGGAAGTTTGTGGGCTTTTGTCCACATCCCCGTGGTATTTAATGCCTTTCAAACCTTCACAGATCCAACTTCCCAACATCCTGAGAGGCCTTGTCAGGAAAGCCTCATCTAAATACTTTAATCTCTCTTCTTGCAGTAGAACTTTCGCTTCCCTTGCACACATCCTTTGTGTTTGTTGAACTTGTATTTATGGGGCTAAGTTTTCTTAAACCTAAACAAAACAGTAATTTATCAACTTTATTTCTTTCAAAATGGTGTTCTTAAAGTACATCTTGCAGATAGATGATCTGTCCCTAACAGCAAAGCCTCACAATGGGAGCCTAATAATTGCTCTTTTTCTAATTTCACTAAATGAGTTATAATTATTTTACGTCTGCTTTATGGTTACAGAATAGTATTAACCTAAGCTCTAATTAAAATATAGCTTTCAAAGAAATGTATGGACACTGAATTGATGGACTGCCAGCTTATGTAGGAGCATCACATAAAGCAGATATACAGCTGATGGTTTAAGGCATAGCATGTTAAAATTCAGGGGCACAACTTGTTCATGCATAAGCAACAGGATGTAAATTCATTGGCTATTTTTTATTTTTTTTTTAGAGGATCAAACAGAGAAGGGCACAATTAACACTTGTCAAAATGCAAGTACAGTTAAAGTTGGATGTGACTGACACCAGTAGGATTGGGAGACTCAAGCAGAGCCTGGAAGTCAGGTTAGTCAACACTGCAATGGTAATAATGGATATTTTACCTGTTTTTTACTGTTTGCCACGTTTTGGAGCATTGCCAATGTTACTGCCACAAATTAACCCCTTCTTTTTTATGTATCAAGTGATCCTTGACCAAATATCTTGCAATTTCCTTATTGCCAGAGGTGGTAGAAGGTAAAAATATAAAGAACCAAAGTTTTTAACATTGTCAGCTTTACAGAGCCTCTACCTACCCCTGCCAATGAGAAGTCTGGCTGCAGATCTGCAGCCATGGAGCCTCATCCCGTGCATCCCTGGAGGATGAATCCCCTCCCAGCAGAGCTTCCTGCAGCCCCCAGCTTCCCACACACACTCAGCAGCCTCCCCCACCCCAAAGGGGACTCATGGCTTGCTGATCTCAAAGTAGAAAATCAGGTATATTTGGGCATTTATCAGCTTTTCACTGGGCTGCTCAGCAGAGAGGGGTTGTTTGGGCCTAAATCCCTGGCAGTGACCTTCAGAGTGGCTTTGCCTTTGGTATGAGAGGATTCATTGGACAGCACTGACTTTTTGCTGCTCATCTGCACCATCTGACAGAGCCACCATCCCTGAAAATGTCCAAAACATGAGTAGGTGGGGGATTTTTGGTTCAGTGCAAGTGGGGATCAGCCAAAGCTTGGATTTGGTGGTCCTGGGGATCTTTTCCAGCCTCAGTGAATCCATGATTCCACCTCAACACAGTCACCAGGAGGATGCCTGACCACCCTCCAGCCCCCAAAACCAGAAATAATTGACAATTCCCTCCCCCCAAGGGTGACCCCTCCCATTTGACTGTATCTGACACCCTTTCACCCCAGACTGGGATTTTAGAAGTCGGGTGCAAACTCAGAGATGAAAAGTGCTGCTTGAACGAGCTTCAGACTAAACAAATTAGATGTGTAAAACACACCTGGCTCTTATCTCCTTCACAGCTAAACCTTGGACTATGAGAACTAAATAAAACCTTCGAGCCATTTCCTGGCCACTATGGGAGATTTCCCCTAAAGTTTATTTTTTAAGCCTCGGTGTCTGTTTCTTAATTACTTAAGGGTCCACGGATTTGTTCTGTTGTATGAAATTTGATATAAATTGTTTACCAGACTTAAGGGGGTGAGGAGATTATGCACTTTATTATTTTTAATATTTCTCTCTCCTATCTGCTGTGACCGGACAGAAATTTCAAGCAACAGTTCTTGGAAAACATATGGAGAGCAGCCTGGGAATTTTGTAAGGTAAGGGACTGTCCCTGATGCCAGGATGTCTGGCTGCTGCTTCTGCTGAGCAGCCCTGCATCCTTTATATTTTGAAATAATTCTATTGTAACCATTTTCCATTCAGTTTAGTTTGGCAATGTATCCTTGTTTCTAAAGGTGTCTACACTTGTTTGACTACAGAAAATATTTACTTTTCTAAAGGGCAGCTTAACCTTTGTTTAAATTTGAGGTGAGTAAAAGGGCACTGTAATTATCTGCCGTATTATTTGTGTCACATCTGAGTTACTATGAAGGCTCAGCATGCACTGGCCTTTATTAGGAAACTGCTTAACAAAACCCAATATAACCCCAGGTTTTGCATCCAGCAAATATTTTATTGAACTAAAGGCTTGTCCAGGAAACTTGGACTCTGAGAATATTCAAGTGGCAGAAAGCTGTCCCAGGGGATGGGATAGAGATGGGTGGTTGGTTATGGCAGCTGTAGCCACTTTATTTTAAATATCTTGCAGTCGGGTAAAGGGAAATGTGATTTCAGTGTTTCCTGATACAGAGCTGCAGAGTAGAAAAACTCCAGTAGTGATGGAGGCTTTATAGCCAAGGTGGATTCATGGGTAGGTCCCACTGCTTTCCCATAATATTCCCAAAATATAACTTCCCCATAACTCCCTTGAGAGGTAAGGAAGAAGAAATATTCAATGTGGTTGTAAATTATAACTGAAAGTTACACAGGATGTTTCAGTCACGCTTCCAGGTGGGAGCAGTTATTTAGTCCTGAATAAATTATAATAACATCTCAATAAACCATATTACTGCAGAAAGGCAGTTCAGGGCTGCAGGAGGGGCTCCACCCTCGTGGGCAGCAGGGATGGCTGTGGGACTCCTCCTCAGTCAGGGGAAATGTAATTCCCTGAGGGAAAGATGAGATCACCCTTTAGTTTTGCTGCTGTTGGTTTGTTGCAGTGTTTCTGCTCTAACTGCTGTTTCATAGAATCAGAAGGGACCTTCAAGCTCATCCCTCTCCTTCTTATGAGATGTTACATTCTGTATATAAAGCTGCTGGTTTGTTTGATCCAGTGAATAATGAAATGTTAATCTCATTTGAGACAAAGACATCAATGCCTTTGCCATAGAAATTGTCTTTTAAGCAGAGCAAACAAACATTTAAGTACCCTTAGATTCGTGTGTCTGGTTAAGGACTGAAAAAGTTTCACCTGATAGTGCTGTCCCCAGGGAAAAATGAGCATCAAAGGAATCTTCAGGATTCAACCACACTGGGAATTTGTATGGATTCACAGGTAATACAGGAATCAGCATTCAATAATAGAAGTTGCATTGTGATAATGCAAAAAAGGAAGTTCTTTAAATGGATGAAAGATATTACCAAAGAAAGAGGGAGCCTTGTTTGTGCCAGTAACTGATCCTGCTCTCCTACAGAGATTCATGAGGATGCAGTTGGGATTATTTCCAGAAAAGAAACTGGAATTTGGTCAAGTCAGGCAGGTGACTCCTTGGTTAGCTTGGTTAGGAATGTCCCTTCTAATCCTGGGTGAGAGATGAGCTGCCCCTCCCAACAAAACCCACGTCCCCAGCAGGAACCCAGCTCCTCTGGTGGCAGAGATGCTCTGAGGAGCAGAGTGCACGTAGAGATCCAGCTCAAATTTAAAGTCAAGAAACTTTGTGTGAGTCTGTTGCTTGGAAAATATCCCAGGAGCAGCTTATTTGTGATGGAGTGTGTGTAAATAATCAGCACCTCCCAGGCTGCTCCCAAGATGAAGCACCATGGCCGGGAAGGGTTCTTGCTCCATCCCATCACTCAGCTGGGTTTATATCTCCATGGCAAAGTAGCAAATATATATGGATCTGGAGGAGCTTGATCCATGGCACACTCAGAGCAGGGTTTTTGTATTTGTGTATATTTATGGTCACTCGCTAAAGGAGCAGTGACCTTTTGATAGATTAATATAAAGTACTTCAGATACAGTGGCACAAGGAAAATGACTTTGACAGTGAATCCACTGGTTAGTGCTGGAGTTGCCATGCAAGTGTAGGAAATGAGAGGCCTTCAGCTTAAAAACCTGTCCTAAAAATCAGCCTGGCCACCAAAGTCCACCAGTACCCTGAGCAAAGTACATTTTTATATTGAGTCAGCCCCTACCTTCCCAGCAAATAGAGCTCCTTTGTCTTAACACGTTCCTTTAAACAACATCCATTTATAAACATCAAAGGGAAGGCAGAGGTGGTGGGAGGCAGCCAGGACTGGATTGCACAGACCCCTGAGGGTCAGGTGAGAGGATTGCTCCGTGCAAAGCTGATGTGAGCAAAGGGAAGCACAGGGACACCTCGGTGACCCCGCAGCGGGGGCAAGGCTGGCTCAGCGAAGGTGCCCTGCAGGGAACCACCAGGGCTTTGTTCTTCCACTGATAACGGGATGGGCTCAGCTGGAAACCATGCCATTTCTTCCCCTTGCTGAGGAGAAAGTCAGGGCTCTAAAAACACCAAAGGCTTTGAGAACATTTTCGGAAGAGCTGCCTGAGACAGAAGTCTGGGATCAGGAGCTGTTGTAAAAAAATTTCTGGGGAGTGTTGTTAACCCTCAGAGCATATTTGGGGATGTGTCGGTCTTCCAGAGATACTGCTCCTGCCAGGAAATCATAATTTATTGAGGTCAAGAGGGTTAATGGGCTGGACTATGTGCTACCAATTGGTAGACATAAAATATATTTAGTCCTGTGACAAACCTAAAAGGTTTTCAATAGAGGGAGGCTCACAATAAAATGTGTGATGAGTTGTTGTATTATTTTTCTCTGCGAGCATTTTTTTCTTTCAAAGAGGAAGGAAAGAGAGAGAAAGTTGATGTTTAAAATAAAATAAAAGAAAATAAAAAAAATCTGGGTAGCTGCTATGTTGCAGATGTGCGTTTTATAGTTTAATATTTTTTGCGTGAAAAAGCAGTTGGGATTCTAAGCAGACATGATGTAGAGCAATTTAAAATTAATAGAGCACTTCAAATTTTTAGGAGCACTTTAAGTTAGAAGTGATCTTGGTTTTGGGCAGGCTCGGTGCAGAAAGATGTAAAATTATGCAAGAGTTCCAGATATATGAGAACATATTGGCATAAAGGCAAACACCAATTCAGCAGATTAGGACAAAACAGATTATTTAAAATTCAGCAAAACAAAAATCCAAAAACCAAAGTTTGTCTTACTCTGTTCTTTCAGTATAATTCCTCAGCTTCCATTGTTCTGTTACTTTAAATATCCAGTGTGGGATGGAATGAAGCATCTCAGATAAGAATATTGAGAGAGAATCTTTTTGAAAAATGAAGAAATTCTGCTCTGAGCAGAATTCTGGGCTGAGTGTCCCTCCCAGGGAGACTCAGATTTTGGATCAGCAGTGGAGGTACCTGCCTGTCTTTCCTAGGTGGAAGAGCAGAGGAGACAAGCTCGTTATTGACTCTCTCAAGGCCACAGGGGCAAGACTGGGCTAATAAATTCTCTTTTAAAGTGAGTGAGTGCTCCTCATTCCCTCCCCTTAGCCTCGCACTACCTTTTCTGGGTGCTGCAGCAATCCACAAATTTTCCTCCTCAGCACAGGTATTTTCTGTGCTGGGTCAAGTCAGACTGAGCTTTTGGTTTGCTGTTTGCTTTGTGAGTGTGGGGTTTTGTTTGTTTGTCTGTTCATTTTGGAATTATTGTTGCACCATCAGCAGCATCCCCACAGTTGGAAATAAATGGAATAAGCAGAGATTTGAATGTTAAAAAATGTGGAGAGGTAGAGCTTAAGGAGCATGGGTTAGTGTTGGATTTGGTAGAGCCGTGTTAAAAGTTGGATTTGATGGTTTTGGAGGGTTTTTCCATAATGATTCAGTGATTCCATGATTCCATACAGAAGGTTGGATGAAGGTTCTAAAACCAGATCAAATGCTTGGTTCAAATCACATCCACACAGCACTTGGTTAAACCAGGCCTGAATTGTCATTTGAATTAATCCCATCCTCCCCTCATCTGTCCAGATCAGTTGCTTCAGTACCAATATCCCTCGTGGTCCTGCCAAAACACAGGAGCATCCCACCTGTCACAGGTTTGGGGCTGGAGCTGTGGATCAGGTGTAAAAGGCACAGAGAGAATCCCTCAGGCTGCAGGCTGGGAGAGAGAAACACCGACCCTGCTCAGCCTGGTGAAAGAAATAAGGGTGGTCTGGCGGGTGAGACAGGAATCTCAGTTCTTTTTCCATGGGAAAACATCAAAAGTGCCCTCAGTTTTGCAAAAAGTGGGTTCTCTGCTTAACATTGTTTTTTCCTAATCCTTTCTTTACCAAGTAACAAACCTAAAAGCATGACCCTAATTTGTGGTGCATTGATAAAACAAATTGTGTTATTAACATCCATACCTTTAAGGATAAAGTGTTTAATGAATTTGAAGCAGTTCTCTACTAACTGGAGCACACAATAAATACCTGGATACACAGATTTTAGGCACTTTAATCTTTTTATTGCATCAGAGAGATCAGGTGGCTTTGACTACTGCATCCCAAGTAAGTTTATTCCTGCAGAATTCCTGGGAGTGATTTAGTGTGTAAGCAGATATTTCGTCACTCCCAAGAAATTAAAGATAATGTATTACGTGTCTCTTCCATGCCTGGTTCGTTATCCTTTTGTATTGATTTGCATCCTTTGCCATTTTGACATGCACTTTTTTATATTATTAAATGATGTGTTTTTGTGATAATGCCTGGATGTTTGTAACCCATTGGATGGGGCTTGTTGCAATTGTGATAATGAAAAATGCGATCCCTCCCTCCATGCCCTGTTCCCTCTACATTTATTAGAGTTGCATATATTAAAATGTTGTAGAATTTTTCAGTGTCTGGCTGTACATACAGACACTCATGTCTACATCAGAGGGAAAAATCCTCTGTATTTTAGTAGTTGTGCCAGCCAGCAATGTTTTATGCAAATAACAGAAAACATGTCAAATTTAATAGAAAATATATCTATTTCTTTTAATCTATTCCCTATATTTCCATATATGTGGTATAATTTTATGAGCTAAACTCTAGTGGATAATTTGGAAAAAAATCTATATGAAACTGCAAAGAAATTTTCCCGAAGTGTTTTGTTTTATACACGCAATATAAAGATATCATTTTGCATGTGCACGCTTCGTTTTTCTAATTTAAAATAAAATTTACAAAAAGATTTTCGAAGCAAATGGTTTTGAATCAGACATTTGGGTTTATAGCTAAAGCAAAGGAAGAGAGCAGAGATTCTTTGCTTCTGCAGAACTGGGAAGTCTTTTATTATCCAAAGTCACACAAAATTATGTTCTCCATCACAGACCTTGAAATGCCTGTGCAAATCAGTCATAAAAACACCAAAATTATCCCCAATAACTTTTGCAATTTTTGCCACTTTTAACAGCATTTAAGGAGAGTTTTGCACCTCTCCTTTTTTTATTAAGAAAGGGAAGGTGCGGATTTTTAAGCAGATACTGCAATTTCTGCTCTCTTGCCTGAAGTACTATCTCAGTATTTCCCTTTCCCACACTCCAAAATGAATTGGCAAAAGTTTTGTGGAAAACCTTAAAGCAAGGTCAAACAAACCTTAAAACATTTTTCACGTGTGACGCAGACAGCGGTCGCTGGCTGGGGGTAACGGGAGATCCGAAAGGGGTTTGGAAAAGAAATAATTATTGCAGGTGTCCCTTGCATGTCCTTATAAATGTCCTTATAAAAGAAAAGTCATTTAACAGTTCTGTTTTCTGGTTTGTAGGACTGGAGCATTCCTGCATGAGCAGAGGGAAAAATCATCCAACAGCAAGGACGGGCTTCTCCTCTTTGCGCGGTAACGCTCGCGCCGCGCCTGGGCCTGGCCTAAGGAGTCGGGATTAACCGCCAGCAGCAAAGGCTGATTTACAGAAACCACAGGAGGAGTTCCTGAGCTCAGCCCAGATAACAAAAATATTATCGCCGCTGTTTACAGTGGAGGGGGTCAGTTTATTTCTCCGAGTGCTTCATTATGTATAAAAGATGGCAGCGATAGGCTCGCAGTCAAAATAAACAGGCAGAAAGTGTTCCACAGACACACTTTGGAGAGAACGGTTACTTTGCTATTTATTTAATAATTGACCATAAATGGAGTCAAAGTGCAAAGGGAAAAAAAAAAAAAAAACCCTAAAAAAAGCAGCACACTAAGGGCTTTTTGAAAGATTGATAAATAATGTGGAATCTCAATTAGGCTTTAGAAGGAATGCAGATATTAAAAATTTGGTCAAGAATCTAATTAGCTGGAGGTAATTAAACAGTCTCACACGGGGTCATTAATCTTTTCCACAGACCTTTGATGTTTTGCACACTGTCTTCTAGTCATTAATAAAATTCATAACACTCCTCTTTGTGGTGTTTTATCATCGTGTTTTTCTCTGTAAGAGCATAGAGCAAGTGTCATTGTATCACAAGGGCCTTACTTTAGTTAATTTCTTTTTTTCTGCTTGTTAGACTTAACTCTTTCTTGCACCAAGCATTGCCAATTCACGCCAGAAGTTTTAAGACAGGTTTTAAATCCTTGTTTTGCCATTCCCCGCAGCTTTCAAAATCTGTACATTGAGAAATAAACCGTTCTCATGCATCTGGTCAATTAACAAAGTTTTTTTTCAAATCTAGCTCATCTGTCCGGTGCTTAATTTTGCAACCTGGTTCATTTATTATTCACAGGAATGATAGAAAATGTATTTTATTTTGCTTTTTTCCTTTACCTCCTGTTTCTCTTGATGGCAAGTCCCTGGGAGACATAACCTGTAGCTTGTGGTTAATTTTAGTGGCGTAACCAGAGAGCTCTTGAGGATGGGGCTGTGACAGAAGTGAGGAATAATTACAAAAAAAAAAAACCCAAAACCCTAAGTAAAATGGAAATTTGCTGAACGTGACTGATTTTATGTACAGTCTCAGTACAGTACTTCAATAATGCATTATGCTGACTTATTTCAAAGACAAACTGTGCTCAAGAATAGCTGAATTTAAAAGGCAAGAAAGCTACAAAGGGCGCCTTTGGAAGACAGAGCTGATTTCTATTACAAATATTAAAATCCATACATTTTTAGCCCATGTGTGCTGTGTGTTTATGGCTGTCTGTATTACCAGACCCACACTGATGAGCTGTTACGTGGAGTTGTGTGAGTAGTTATAAACAGAGGGAGATACAAAGGGTTTGTTAAGGAAATGTTTGTGTCTGGACAGGGACATTGCACTTTTTTGGCGGATTTATTTCTGAAAGAGGCAATGTAATAATTGTAATTATTTCATGTAATTATTAGTGGGGTTTGCATTTTGGTCGGAGCTGTTTCAGGCAGGTGTTTGTGGCAAGAAGGTGTTGAGTCATTAGAGGGTGTGGATGCTGAGATAATACTTCAGGCAAGAGAGCAGAAATTGCAGTATCTGCTTAAAAATCCGCACCTTCCCTTTCTTAATAAAAAAAGGAGAGGTGCAAAACTCTCCTTAAATGCTGTTAAAAGTGGCAAAAATTGCAAAAGTTATTGGGGATAATTTTGGTGTTTTTATGACTGATCTGCACAGCAGATCTGTGCCTAAAAATCCACTGATCCTATAGGCAGTTTCAAAAAGAATTCCCACTTGATACCACTTCAGGAGTAAGAGGAATTCATGAGAGACAGGAATGAAAATCTCTGGCAGTTTACAGTCATCCAGAGCAATCATATTCTGAACTTGTGAGTGTTGTTTTGTTCATCTCCTTTGTCCTCCCCTTCCATATCTGTTTGATAAGTCTCTGTCACTACTTGTAGCTGCTGCTTTCTGCAGCTTCTTCTGTTAAGTTCAGACCCAAAATGCAGCAGAAGCCTGCACAGACCAGAGGGGGAAAAAAAAATTAAAATAGAATGCACAGCTCCAAGGCTTTGGGTAAAAAAAATACAGTTTCTTTCTCAGTTGAATTTTAAATATAAAATGTCATGTGTCATTTTCTCAGAGGAAGGAAGTGATTGCAGTTATTTTATTTCCACATTACTGAGCAAAAATGTTTCCCTCTAAAAATATCAAGCCAACAGCAGAATATTTTGCAGTGATCCACTTAAAAGTGAGTGGGAGACGGCCAGCAAGGATTGTTCTCTTTTGTGTTTACTTGTAATTTATAAACAAGTTCTGGCAGTCTTTTTTTCTTTTTCCCCTTTCTGAAAACATGAGGAAGGCAATTTTTATGCTTTTTATTCATATTGAAAAATTCTTTTTTTTTTTCTGTTTAAGGCTATTTTTATAGCTGGAAAACTGACAGACACCTTTAAAAGATGAAATGATGAAAAAACTGAGCAGTTTCTAAGAGAAAGTCCTGCTAAAACTGCCTTTTCTTTTTTTTTTTTTTTCCTTAATGCTCATGCATTTTCAGTGACTAATTAACTTTTCAAAAGGACTTCATCTTTAGTTTTTTGACCTCGCTTTCTTTTACAGCATGAGCCACTCAGGAACCTCAGGAGTTCCATCAGGAAAACAAAGGATGGATGATCGTGTCCCCGTTACTTCCAAAGTAAACAAAAAAACCTAAAATCCCACAAGAAACAAACAAAACCGAGCAGAGTTCTAAGATCGTTAAATTCTGCTTTTTTACCACGAGAAACGCTGAAACAGCTCAAAGACTATCTAAAAAAAAAGGTTATCTCAATGATAATTTTAAAGTAAATTGCAGCTGTCACCTTGTGACCTTTCCCAAGTGATGGTAATGAGATCCAAAGGTGATTTCAGCTGCTTAATAATAATGAGATTGATACAGGGAACGCTCAGATTGGCAGCAATTTGATAATTGTGCGAGCAGGAAGAACTAGCCCTCCCTGGTGGTTTGAAAACATAGCTGAGATTTGAGGAGCTGCACAGAGCTCTTATTTAATCTGAGCAATTCTATAATGATGTGAAAAGGTAAGTGTTTTTGATTTAGTGATGTCTATATTTCAAGAGACAAGATGTTGGTGATAAAGGAAGAGAGGAAGGAGGAGAAAAAAAAAGAAAAAGGCGAAAGATGAATGGCTGGTTTCTGGAGACATCTTTTGGCTCCATATCTAACACCGTGTCTGTCTGTGTGCATTTCTCTCCCTTCTCCCACTAGGAAAATAGAATACTAATTAGGTTTTGATTACAGGCAGTTTTTAAAGTGTGGAAGGCACACTCACATTTTTGCTGTTAAATTCTCCTTTAATAGCTGGACACGAGCCTTTGAATTTGATGTGCTACCAGGGCTGATCAGCTGGAAAGAAACCATGTACACGTTACTTAAAAAACATGTTTTGTTTTTTTTTTTCCTGTGATCAAAATTGCCTGGTGATGAATAACAACCCCAATGAAACACTTATTTGGAAAATTGGTAATTCTTGATATTTTCTGGCACCTTTTTTAAAGGTTAAGAGGTGAGGATAAAATCCTTTGCTATAGAAACCACAGAGTTTGAGATGCCTGTTAAAAGTTACTGGGGTTTAAATGGATAAAGAACTGTGAAGATCAGTGTTAAAACATAAAAACACAACCTAGAAGTGCCCAGGGGTGAATAAAAGTTCTGGTGGTTCTGAATTCAGCACCTGAGTGCAGAAGCTTCAATCACCTGGCTCCCACTTTTATCCTGCTGAGGAACCAGGAGAGACCTGGACGAGTCCTCATCGCTCCCTTGACCAGCAAACATAATTGAATTTTGTGGATGTAAAATAAGAAATACAGAAATATACACAAATATACAAAATTCCTGAGCACACATGCAATTTTTTAGTATTCTAAATCCATTTTAGATACCATGCTTCCACTTCAAACCGGTTTTAGGGTGGGGGGAAGAAAAAAAGTAATCTTAAAAGGAGTGCTGCTGAATTTGCATTTATCAGGGTGAAATTTATCAGTTTAGAAAGCAGTCCAAAATGCTGAAAGTGTTTTTTTATATATATACATGGACTGTATTAGACATCTTTTAACTTTAGGGAGAAACGTTGAAAAAAGAAGATGATGGAGGAGATTTTCGTGTAGACGAGAACTTTATAGAAATAACTTTATAGAAATGTGATTATTTTATTGTTATTTTATAAAATGTTATTTAATTTCATTATTATTTGTTAGAAAATGTGTAGTGTGGCTGGGAAAACACCGAATTTTAAAGGAATGCATTGTCTAACAACAGCTGATCTGAACCAGATCTCATCTTTAGAAAGAAAGCAGTTCCTCAATAACTGAAGTTAAAAATCCTCCAGCAAAACTTTCCCTGGGAATAAATATCAATTAGGATGTCCATCAGGTCGCATCAAATATTGCCTTTCACTCATCTGAGCCCTCCCCGGGCTGAGTTTTTTGTGCAGTTTTTGTGCATCCCCACGTGGAAGGAGCAGACAAAGGTGTAAATTTTGGGAGGTTCAGTGCCACCTCCAGCCTCCCACTTAGCTGTAAGGTCACCAGCAGCTGGGCAGGGAGGAAACGTGGGGCTCTGGAGCCATGAGATCATTTCCTCCTCGGTTCCCTCTTCTGCCAGAAAATGGCCAATAATGGGCAATTTGCATAGGGCAGGAGGAGAAGGCAGGCTGGAGACGGGCTTTAATGCTGAATTTCCTGCTAAATGTAGTTATAAAAACTGGACTAAAGAGGGCAGGAGATACTCTATTTAAAAAAAGAAATGCAGGCGGGCAGACGGTAAAACTCCGCGGGGAAACAATAATATATATTTCAGTATATAATAAAGTGATTTATTTTCAATAAAATCTGTAAAACTGCTTTAGTTACTTTGACACCTTGATTAACTGGAGTTTCAAAGATATTTGTGTGCGTGTGAACCTTCTTCATACCAACAGTCCCGAATGCTTTATTGCATCTGCTATTGAATATGTATGTTTTAAAAGCATTTGCTACACTGTAGTTTTACTGGATGTCAGGGACAAAATAGATTAATATTAGACCTCAGCCAGAAAGCATTTCTGTGGCAGCACATGAAATGTAGCGCTCTCCACTGCCGCTACTCTCCCTGACTTATTCCTGGGGATGCTTTATCCAGAGCTCTGGGCTCTGGCACAGATTTATTCCCTCTAAAATCGCTGATTACCATTATAAAACCCTAAAAAGTTTGCAGCCGTTGAGGAAATTTCAGAGCTGGCCGTGGCGGGAATAAAAGGATTAGGAAACGCTGGGTGCATTGTGTGGGCACAGTCAGAGGGATCTTCCTATGGGCTGTACATCAGGGACTGGAAAAACTTTATTTCTTGTCCCTGTGATGCCTTGAGAGGCTGCCCCAGAGCAGGGGCTGGGCAGAGTCACAGAATAAAGCAGGGATTTATTCAAAGCATTTCCTCCATGGATCCACCTTGGGCAGCACAAGAGCCCAGCCAGGGCTGCACCCAAGAGGAACCAAAATGGGCACAAAATGGACACCGGGCACGGCTCTGGCACTTTGATCAGTTCTGCTCCATTTGCACCTTGGAGTTCATTGTCCAGTTCCAGCTTTAGCCCATCCAGTCCCATCCTTCTTGTTTTTCTCTCTTCATTCCACGGTGTTTGTGCTCTTGGGCCTGAGGTTTGGATCATTTGTCCTTGGTCCCCAGGTGGAGCAGGAATTGTTTTGTCTCCCTGCTCTGTGCACAGAGCTCAGCATCCCTTAATGTGAAGCCCAGACCCACACACTAAAGCAGCACAGAACCTGAAAATATAAAAGCCAAAACCTGAGGCATCACCTGCACCCCACAAAGCAGCACAGCACTGATAAAGAGGTTGTGCTGCACCTTCCAAAGGTCCCAGAGCTTTTTCCCGAAGCCTCTCTGGGGGATTTGGGGGGATTTCAATGCCCATGACCTCACACCCGAAGGATGTGCAGCAAATACTGTCTCTTGCACTCCAGCACAGCAGGGTAAATTTCCATCAGGAGGAAATCCTAGCATTGAGAAAGGCTTTTTTCCCCCTTTCCTTGACACATGCAGGCTCTGTGGGAGCCTGTGCTTCCAGAGGGTGGAGGAGCCTGTGGGAAAGGGCTTCCCCCTGCCTTCCCTCTCCTGCCTGGCACAGGGGGTGGCCCAGGTGCAGAATTTATTTCATGCAGGGAATCCTTGGCTTTGAGCTGGATGCAAATGGCTCTGCAGGGATGTGGGAGATGTGGGAATCACCCTGCCAGGATGTTCCCTTCCTGCTCTCTTGGCGCCCTTTTCTCCATACAAACACGAGGGTAGGGAGAACAAATAATCCTGGAATGGTTTGGTTTGGAAGGGGCCTTAAAATCCATCCCATCCCAGCCCTGCCATGGCAGGGACATCCCCCACTGTCCCAGAGACCCCTCCCACTGTCTCAGGCTGCTCCAGCCCTGCCTTGGGCACTGCCAGGGATCCAGGGGCAGCCACAGCTGCTCTGGCAATTCCAGCCCAGCCAGGAATTCCCAATTCCCAATCTCCCATCCATCCCTGCCCTCTGGCACTGGGAGCCATTCCCTGTGTCCTGTCCCTCCATCCCTTGTCCTCAGTCCCTCTCCAGCTCTCCTGGAGCCCCTTCAGGCCCTGGCAGGGCTCTGAGCTCTCCCTGGAGCCTTCCCTGATCCAGGGGAACAGCCCTTATTTTTTTGACAGGATGGCTCTGGCAGGACTGAGGGGCACTCAGCTGGGTCTAGACCCCACCAAAACCTGAGTTTCTCCTCATTCCTCTGCTTAAATAATATGGAATCTTCCCAGGAATTTTCTTGTGTTGGATATGACCAAGTAACACACCAGCATGAATTTGAATTCTACTACTGAATGCAGCTTTAGTTTGATTGATTTTGTATATTCACAGACTGTATCTTACTGGGAAAAAAAGTACAGGATGGATTTATGGAAAAAAGTACAAGATAGATTTATTTATTTTTTTATCTACTTATAAAATATATGAATTATATATTTATATAATTATAGATATAAAAATTACTATTAAAATTATAATAAACCACAATAAGTTTAATAATAAAGACTGTATTTTTTTTTCTGTGAGAAGAAGCAGGATTTATTTAAAAATGATTCAAGCCCCAACACCTTCAAGAATGTTGAAAATTTGCTGTCTTGTGTATATTGACAAGCTGAGTGGTTTGTTTCTGTTTGAATACAGCAGAAGTTTGTTGCTGTTGTTGGTTAAGTGCTTCCAGTGTGTTCATCTCAGACAGTATTAACAAGGAATAAACAAGACCTCACTGGAGGTTTAGAGAACCAGCAGTATTTATGTGTTCAGAGCTCATTTTAAATAAAGACTCTCTTTTGGGGATGTCAGAAGGACAGAAAATCAGGACCACAGGTTTTTTTCTGTTTAACAGTATTTTTTTTTTTAAACTCCTGAAGTTTTTAGGTTATTCCAGCACTGAGTGTGTCAGTCCAAGGAATGAACCAACCAGTAAAAGCCACTTTCTTTTACAGAAAGATTAGGAGCTGGTCTGGGGCAGAAAATCCAAGAGTAAACAAAGGGTGCACGATTCCCTTGGGAAAACACTGAAGTTCTGTGCCATGTGTTAAATGTTCCTGCAAACCTCTCGGTGCTGGTTTGAATTTCATATGCTCTGTGACACTTTTTGTTAATGTATCACCACATAAAGCTGAGAGGGGAGAGACACCAAAACTGTACAGACAACTGTGCATAAAAAGAGCATTAATAACTTCCTGGACTTTTTTTTTTCCCAAGGTTGGTGATAATTTACTGCACAGAATTAAAGCTCTTTTTTTTTTTTTTAAGTTGTCAGAATGCTAAAATGAAAAGTATGCAAAATTATTCCGGTTTGAGATGTAAATTATGCTGCCAGAAGGATGGGTGCTGTATGTAATGGAAGAATTAGGTCTCTTAGACTAAAGCAGATTCTGGTATATCATAAAATATGTAAGGAGTCTGTGGCCAATCCTGGATTTGCTAAATGAATATAAATGTGAGGAGCATGTGATGGAGTGACACCTTCTGCTGTCACAGCTGGGGAGACAATTCCCAGCAGCACAGACACCTGAGCTTGGGATCAGTACAGCTCAGGGTGTCACTGTCACCTCTGGAGGAGTTTTTTGCCATTATTTCCCAATGTCCAGCCCTGGCCCAGCTGCCCAGGGCAGTGGTGGGGTCCCCACCCCTGGAGGGGTTCCAAAGCCATGTGGGTGTGGCACTTGGGGACGTGGGGCAGGTTAATCCAGGTTCTTGGGCTGTGACCACCACCAGGGAATCACTGCCCAGCACCTGAATGATGTCCAGGAGGCATTTCCCTGTTTGCTCTGGGGAAATGGCAACCAAAAGGAAGTTTTTTTAACTTTTACAGCAAAATGCCCTAAAGCTCAAGGTTCTCTTACCAGGCATTGAATAAATTCTTTTTAGTCTGTGTTTATATCTGTGACATGTATATATACACAGAGATATGTACAGAATCTAGCTCTGAACTTTCCTTCATTTGCTTTTCCCAAAGGCTCTAGAGACTTTGCTTGCCATTATCAGGATTTTCTCAGATTTTGGTTGAGTTCACCTCTCACATATTTGTAAACTGGAAAATAAAGTTGCTGTGGAGCCTTTTTGACAAACTCCTTTTGTTAGGATCATGGCTTATAAAGTTTATTTCCAAGAAATGAAGACATGGCAGTGTTTATGCCATAGACTGAAGCCAAGTTTCCTTCTTTTTCTTGGCATGAAGAGCTCAGGTTCAGTATCCTCAAGATGCATAAATTATGCAGGTTTGACCAGAGAGCTCTAAAGAATTGGTACACACACCTTCCAGTTATGGATGGTTTCATTTTACTGTCATATCTTCTCCAAGTTCAATCTCTAAAACAGCTTTTGAACTCTCAGGGTGTTACAATTTGCTTTCTGTTCCTCCAGGAAGACAGAACCTTGCTTGGATGGCAGGAGCAGGCAGCTGGATGAAGTGTCAGCTCTCTGACCCAATTTAGCTTTCCCTTGCACCACTTTCCCGTTTGGAAGTGGCCAGTGAAGAATTATTTTAAAAGAAAAATGCTGGTTTATCCTCTTTATCCAAAATGCTTTCCCTATTTTTGTAGCATTAGGGAATGCAGCCCATTTTTGACATCCATGGTAGGTCTATTTTGCTGTTTTTCTGGCAGAATTTGAGCTTCTTAAACCTCTAATATTCTCAGATTTCTTCCTCTGCAGCATTTTTGATGCACAGCAAGTCCCTGCTTTCAGGGCTGGCCCATCCCTTCTTAATCACTTTGCAGACAGGGTAGCTTCATTCAGGTAATGAATAGATAATTTCAAATTGTTTCTTAGAGGATTGATCAAATATCTGATTCTCCATGAAGGCAGAATTCCTACTCACTTTGGGATGTTTTATTTAAATTTTTCCAACTAATTCTTTTAAAATTTCATGCTATCAATTCTGTTTCCATGTTTCTGTGAAGTGCCCAAATCAGCCAAGTGCTGGTTTCAGCAGTAGTTTCATCTTTGTGCTCCTTGGCTTTCCTAACTGAAATCTCTTACACAAATGAAGTTCCTCACATCAATTTTTGAATTGAGTAACTTTAGTACTTTTTTTTTTTTTTTAGTTTTTACCCTGGCCTGCACTATCTGTGGATTCAAAGGCCATTTAACCATTTATCTGTTTTTTTTTCAGTCTGTTTCCAGAGTGTTTCAATTCCCACCAGCCCATCCAGCTTCAATGTTCTTCTAACCCATCTCTTTAATTTCTTTTGATTATTTTCAGCATAGTGATGCGTTCATCCATCACTTATGGCCTGCATTACAACTTTCCTGTATTTTTTTACCACTTTGCACCCTTTTGCAGAAGACTTCCAAGATCTCCACACAACCAGGATTTGTAAATCCGTTCCTAAGGAAACTAGAGGTATATAACTGTAGAACGTTTGCTCACAATTGTTGGGCCACATTGGCCACTGAGAAAAAGGATCATAAATGCCATTAAATCCCTCCAAACGTAGTGAATGTGGGCAGCTGGGTACATGGCACAGACTCAAATTAAAGGAAAATCTGTGACCTCAGTTCAGCTGTGGCAGAGTGAGGGCTCCACGCTGGAGAGAGGAGAAACCGCGCTCCACAAATCCTGCTTCTCCTGGAACCACTTCTGTGCCACTGACCCCCTCTGTAAACCAAATCTTGCACTGGAAACATGAAGGCTGCAAAGTCAAATGCTCCCAGACTGATGCATTTCAAGAAGAATTTGCATTTTCTGCTTTATGCCACGGGCTGAAACCACACAACCTTGTCCTTGTGGCTTCCCTCGGATCTGCGCAAAGAGCGCGAGCTCTTCAGCCGAGCTCAGGAAGATTTTGGAAAAGGATCTCAGGCACAGGGTGGGATTCTTGGGGTCATCCTGTGCAGGGCCAGGAGCTGGACTCCTGTGATCCCTGTGGGTCCTTTCCAGCTGAAGATATTCCATGGCTCTCTGAGCCATCACCCACAAGGCTCACCCCAGAGCTGAGCACCCGCCTCTCGCGCGCTCCTCAAAACTGATGCTCTGAAGCTGTCATCCCTAATTTGCTGCATTTGGTGTCTGTGAAATATCCGAGTGCTTTAGGAATGGTGGGAGAGTGGCTTCTGGGCTAATGGATCAGGAGCCACATCATGGGAATATCAGCAGGGAGCAGCTCCCCCAGGGCTCCAGGTAGCACACACAGATCCTGACACCCTGTTTGGAGCACAAACCAAAAAAAAAAAACCTGTTTGGAGTCCCTGGAGTGGAGCTGCAGCTGGGAACCAGCGCGTGCTTGCCATCCAGAAAATCAGGGACTCAGGAATAACAGCCTCATGGGAATAGTTTGGGTTAGGGAACTTCACATCCCACCAGAATCTGTGATAGAAATGATGAATTATCTTTCTTTCCTTATATACTGTCCAGCTTGTGCACTGAGGCTGATAGAGACCAAAGATAACACATACAGTAATATACAATACATAAATTCATGTACAGTTATGCAGATTATAAAATTGCACGGGTAATTATTTTTATTTAATCTTTTTTTCTCTCATCTAAAAACACAGAACAAGTGTTTGCTGCGAACTGAAGAAGGAAAGGCTTGGAAAGAAGTGACAAACAAATGCTGCATCTTACAAGTATCAGGGTAGAAAGTCAAAACTGGCCACAGTTCTTAAAGTCAAAGCTCTGGATTTTTTAGTTTTGATGTTCTTTTTGTGTCCTGTGGGTGAAAGAAGGGCAGAGACAGGCAGAAAAGAGAAAGGGTCTAATTGCTGCAGCCCTTCCCGAGTTCAAACCCATTGTAATTAAATGTTAATTTTTCTTAAATTAGAAATTATTAAAAACCTGTGGCCAGGGTTGTAATGTGAGCTGATCCAAAGAGGAGGCTTTGCTTTGGAACCACTGCAGAAGGAGCTGCAACCTGAACAAAGTAAATGGCTTGTAAATACATCGAGTAATTGGGTATTAATGGAAGCTGCTGTGCACACGCTGCCCAGGCCCCTCTGGAGCTGCAAAATTGGACTGTCATTCACAGATCTGATTACAGGAACCTGGCTCTAAAAAGTCTGTAAAGAGTGGGAAACTCACGGCTCGGAGCACAAGCCAGGAGAGAGGCAGGTCAAGAATATTTTTCTCTAGGCAGACTATTGTATAATGGCTCATTTCAAGGCTTTGGGCTCTCTCTAGGAAACACCCAGCACTGGGCATTGCCGGGGAGGAGATGCAGTTCTGACCTGGTGCTGCTGTACCTTTGGCATTTTGTGATCTGGTTTTACAAGACTTCCTCATTATGGAGGAGAAATTGCTAAATAGATTTTAAGTTAAAGCAGACAAATACCTAGACAGCCTACAACATAATAGGGGAAAGATCAAATTCTGCCCTTGTCTAAATCCAAGCAGCTCATTAGCATTAATAGGGCTGCATGTGTAACCGATAGCAAAATTTGGTTAGTAAACCTTGAAGGACTTCAGCTTAAAAACAGATTTTTATGTACAGGCCAGGGGAAAAAAACAGCTGAAACTGATAAAATGCAATTTATACCACCATAACAACAGTGCCTAGGAGTAAGATGTTGGGATTTTTCCCCTTCAAATGGGTAAAGATTGTTCCCAGACTGAAGCCTTCATCACAAGCCAACTTTTAACTGCAAGGGAAATGTCTGAACTGGTGAGTTAAGCCTTGCAGACCTTTTTTTTTGGTTTGTTTTTGATGTTGAAAACATTACTGTGAAGTCATATGGTGCAAAAACCACCGTGGTGAGCAGGGGCTTTGTTAGTGTGTTGTCTGCAGAACTAGGAAGTGGGATCATTTCTGTTGTAGTTTAGTTTTGTCTTAAATATATTTTGGAGTATTGGGGGTATCAGTGCTAGAAGGTGTCAGACCTTCACAAATATATGAATGTGTAAAGATAAATAAATGAATGAATGAATAAAATAAATAAATTATTACCTTCATAAATAGGAAAGCCTCAGTTTTAACCCTGCACTCCTAGAAGTGTTTTAGGGAGGTTTAGGTCAGATATAAGAAAAAATTCTTCACCTGAAGGGTTGACAAACCAAAAAGAGATGAGCAGGGCAGAGGGGGAGTCCCCATCCCAGGAGGTGTTTAAAAGCCACGTAGATGTGGCACCTGGGGACTTGGATTAGTGCTGGCCTTGGCAGTGCTGGGGTTGGATTTGAAGGTCTTTTTTAGAGGACTTTTCCAACCCAAGCGATTCTATGCTCATCATGAAAATGTCAACGTTTTTGTGCTTTGTGAAGAATTTTTGGGATTGTCCTTTTGGTGCTTCCACTTCAAACGCAAACAAACTTGTGATTGCCATTTTCACCTTGTGCCAGCTGTGCTCAGAAATATTTCCATTCATGGCTGGGGGAGTCACCACCTTAAATATCAGAAGTGTGTGCAATCACAGCGTAGAGAAACCACAATTAAAGCACTGCAGTTCCAAAAATACACTTTTATTCCAGAGCATGAGACCTAAAACCTGTGGAGTTTTGTCTTTCCCTGTGTTGTGCACTCCCAAAAACACCTTTATGGCTCTTTCAGCCCAGGTTTTGCTGGCTGGTATAAAAAGCCATATAAAAGATATAAAAGCCATATAAAGATATAAAATCCATTCAGTATTTGCTTTATACAGTAAGAGCCAAGGGGCTGAGGCTGCTCTTCCACACTAAAGATTTTTAATTGTTGGTACTCTGGTGGCAGTTTGGGTGAACCACATCCCTCACATTCCCAAATATCAAACCCCTCATGTACGACACCAAATATAATCTGTGGCCCTCAGAAGAGTCTCACAGAGTCCCTTATTGTGCCCCAGAAATTCAGAGCTCGGCCAGGTCACTGAAAATCAAGTGCAGGGCTTAGCAGCACCTTGCAATACCTGGAATGGCACTTATTCAAACCTTGGCAACACCCAGCACAGGGTGTTACCAGTGCCACCCAATCAGCTGCTTGAAAAAGTCACAAAATCTCAGTTAAAACAAAGAAGATGGCATGTTTAGTTGTTTTTTTTTTTTTTTCCTGTGAGCAATAAAAACCAGGTACTTCAGCAAAGCAAGATAACTCAAGATCTGATGAATAAATAATACCCATGGATGAATAATTTAAATGTAGAGTCAGATGCCTGGAACAATCTTTATCCTTGAAACAATAAGATGTGACCATGTGCAGTTTGTGTGGCAGGCAGAGAGGGTGGAGGATTAAAACCCTGGCTTGGGGAGCTGCACTCTGAAATTCCAGATGATGTTGAGCACTTCCCAGGAAGGAAGAGCACTAAATTCCTGAAGTTTAGGTAGGACAGGTGAAGTTTAGGTAGGACAGGATTAAAACCCTGACTTGGGGAGCTGCACTCTGAAATTCCAGATGATGTTGAGCACTTCCCAGGAAGGAAGAGCACTAAATTCCTGAAGTTTAGGTAGGACAGGTGAAGTTTAGGTAGGACAGGATTAAAACCCTGACTTGGGGAGCTGCACTCTGAAATTCCAGATGATGTTGAGCACTTCCCAGGAAGGAAGAGCACTAAATTCCTGAAGTTTAGGTAGGACAGGTGAAGTTTAGGTAGGACAGGATTAAAACCCTGACTTGGGGAGCTGCACTCTGAAATTCCAGATGATGTTGAGCACTTCCCAGGAAGGAAGAGCACTAAATTCCTGAAGTTTAGGTAGGACAGGTGGCTTTTCCCAGGTTGTTGTGCTGCCGAGGATGGAGGAAAATTCCATCAGGTGAGGCTGATTAAGGTATTTCAGCCATGCAGGGAATTAAATGACAGCTGACATACAGCTGGGAAAAAGTTTTTCCAGTTTTTTCTCCTTAAAAGAGAGACTGAGAAGTATCACAGGGCGGAGGAGCCTTTAGCCACTCTCTGCTTTATTTAGGATAACCAATTGGGGTGGTTCCTTCAGGTGGTTTTGGTAAATGAAAATCCAGAAATTTTTAAAGGTGTCCTTGCTGCTCTCCAGACCTGTCACCAGCACAGGCAGGGACATGTCCTGGTGTCCTTGGGAAGTTTTGTGCTAAGGGGTGGCTTTGGATAAACTCGGGGAATTTGACTCTCCTCAGAAAAAGGAGAGCAAGAATGAGGTGCCCACATAATTTTTATTATCTGGTTTATTTCTTGAGAACTCTGTTTTGTTTCAAAAGTTCTGTTTTGGTTTGTTGGTTTGGGTTTGTGTGGTTTTTTTTTTTTTTTTTTTTTTTTTTTTTAATGTAAATGGAGGATTTTATGAAAATGCCCACGAGGGAAACACTTCTCACTTGATTTTGCACGCTGCTCTTCACCTCATCTTCATACAAAAGAGTTTTTAAGGTTGTCTGAGTAATCCCAGATTGAAGTATTTTACTCTTGGAAAATGTCTGTGAACTAAGAAACTGTTGTAGTGAAGGAAATTCAAGTTGTATTGTCCTGGAAAGGATTTATTTGTGGAATTAGTATGAGGAAATGGGAGCACAAGATCTCCTTTAACCTGGTGTGGTCTGGAGTGAAAACATGGTTCTGCTTTTCTGAAATTAAGGATTTTGGGAAATGTTGTCTTTGGGCTTTGATTTGAGGTGTTCATAAATATAATGAATGAGAAGTGAAGGAGAAATATTTTGTGTCTGATGAGGACACTTTGCTGAGCTGCTTGTGCTGAAGGAGTTTAAAATGAAAATACACCTCATGCCACAACTCCAGTGAGCACAAATTAAAACTGAACTAAGTTTGGGGGTTTTTTTTCAGTTCACATTCCCCTGTAGACTGAAATACCTCCTGAGGTTTTTTTTTTTTTACCATTGGCAAATTACCAGGCTTCTAATAGTAGTTAAAATCTTATTATCAGTATAAGTAATATTTTACTTATGTTGTTGTGATGACTACTAAGATGTCTTGAACTGTGATAATATTTTTAATACTCTGCAAGTTACAAAAGTGCCCATCTCATCAAAAAGCCCATCACCTGCATGATAGAGAAATCATAGGGAGCAGGTTAGGGAGGGGAAAAACTGCCTTTTTTTATTTTCAGTTTAATCTTGGTTTTGTTTCTTCCTTGTTTCTCCATCTTGAGCTACAGAAAAGTTCTGGCAGGGTTATGAAAATTAATTTCAACCAGAGAAATGCCACTGTTCATTTCTGTCTACATAGTCCAACAGGGAAATAAAAAAGTTAGTCTAAATCCAGCATGTTTCTTCTTCTTATATTTCCACAAAACCAAAGAATTCTGGATCAAGGATTATGTGGAAAAGTAAGATTTAAACTTTAAAGGAGATATATAGAATGTGTAGGACATTATAGAGTTAGGGAAAAAAGATAATAAACTTCAGAGGAGTGTGGAAACATCCCTGAAACTGGAATTGCTGGAATTTTAGCAGGTGAAATCCAGTGCTGGTCGAGTCTGAGGTCAAAGTTGCAGGGTTTTCTACTTGAGAGGATCACACCCAAATCTGCTCCAGGATTTCTTCTTGTAATTCTGAAACTTAGGACATAGCTCACTTGTCCAGTCAGCCTGGTGTTTAATTAATCCTTGTTAATGAAGTCATGATGTGACATAAAGCTTGCGACATTTGTGGGGGAGAAAAAATTGTGGTGTGGTGTTATTTTTTTTTTTTTTTTTAATTTCTGCAAAAAATGCAAATTAAAATTCTCCATGTGTAATTATGAAGTGGATGAGAGCACAGAAACTTTAGTGAAGCTGTGTGTGCCTTGGGGCTCTGTTCCTTCACTGAAGATCCAAGGATTCCTTGATGCACAACTTGTATTGTCTCAGATCACAGTTTTTATTGGACATCTAACCAAGTGATTCATCAGGGCTCCAAAATGAGCTGCTCCCCTCAGCTTTAGAGAAGCAAAATGCCAACATTAAATACCCCAGACCAAAAAAAAAAAAAAAAAATTGAGAAAGTCACACAAGGAGAGAGCTCATGAGCAGGTTTTGTTCTTTGGCTGTTCTGTTTCAGGGACTAATTTGCTGTTTTCTCCTTTTAAGGAGAATGAGTAGTTCCTGTATCAGTAAATTCTCTGTATCTATTATGTCTTACACAGATTTCTCTCCTTTTGTGGCAGTGGTTTGAGTTTTGGTGGAGGGATGGTGTCAAACAAAAGATTGTTTCAGTCTAATTTGATTCAGGGGGAGGATTTTCCATGGAATTTGACCCAAAAACTCAGAGCAGGAATGATTTTAGGACCTGCCCAGGCTCACCATCTGTAAGGTGGGATCCTGGCAGGGGTGGATGAACCCTCAAAACCCCTGGGACACCCCCTGGATGCATCTAAAACACCCAAACCAGCCCAAAACTCTCCTCCCTTCCCTGTTCCCCTGCCCAGACTCAAACTCTGATATTTTAAATATTAAAACAGCACAGAGAGGTAAATCTTCTAAACAACAAAGGAGAATTAAACAGGCAACTTCTCTGGGTAATAACAAAGTTTTGTAGCTGATTCTCTCCACATACTGTGCAGAAAATGAATCCCATAAAATACAAACAACTTCTCCCCAAGCACCTGTAGCACTTCTTGCTAATATTTAAAATTTATTTACGTTTCATTTAAATAAATTTTAAAACTGTAGCACGAGCTCCTTGTGCTTGGATGTCAGTACTGCTCCTGGAGATGGAGTGGCTGTGCCATAAAGTGCAAAGGTAAAGAATAAATCACTTTTGTCTCGAAATGTTGGTGGTCTCTCCTGCAGTCTGCTCACAGTTTCAGCCTGGGATTAAAAACAGGAGTCTAAGGCTGAAAATAGTCCTAAAGAGTGCAAGTTCAAAGCAAGTAAAAGAGTGAAAACCTGGAACAAGAAATGAGTGGGTTTGGTGCTGCTTTAAGAGGTGTAAATACAAAATCCTGAAACCAAGGTCTTTGTAATGAACAGTTGTGGGTTTCTTGTGGTGTTACCCGTTGGATTCATTTTGTGCTTGCCTTCCCCAAAATTAGGGGAAGATTGTGTAGAGATGCTGTGCAGTTCATGTGATTTAATCTCACAGGTGAGTCAAGCTCTTCAAGAAAGGGCAGGGCTCAGAGCATCTCTAATCCTTCCAAGAGAGTGAATTTCTTAATTCATTGATTTCCCTCTATTCTGTACCAAAAATCTGTGCTGTGAAGGTCAGGAGGGAATGGGAGCAGAGGGAAGAACATTATCCTTTCCAGCTCCTACTCAGTATCCAAGTGCCTGGGAAAACTTTGTGGCTCTGCATCTGCTTCATGAATTTCTTTCCATATTTCTTTTGGAAACGAGGGAATCTTGTAGCATCTTTTTCATTGATTAATTTTTCTTTGAGAAAAAATCTCGTGGTAGACATTAATCCCCATCCCTGGAAATGTCCAAAGCCAGGCTGGACAGGGCTTGGAGCAACCTGGGATAGTGAGAAGTGTCTTTGCCCATGGACAGGGGTGTGGTTGGATGAGTTTAAAGTCCCTTCCCACCCAAATTAATCTGTGATTCCGTGATCTCATTTACCTGTGAGTAAAGTGTGTGTATGGAACGTACAGAAGAATACAAGAAATAAATCAATTGCTGAGGTTTGTGTTCCCAGCACACCAGCACTGTTTAGACAAGGTGGTGAGATGGCTGATGGCATTCCAGGCTCAGTTTTAATCTTGCCCAGGGTAAGGTAGGCTGGTGCTATTTTATTTGACCCTTCTTTTATGTTGCCTTCAGTGCTGTGGTACAGAACCAACCCAATCTAATTCAATTCACCACCACTTTACCCTTCAGTCAGAGCAAACCTACAGTGAGCACACAAAGGCCACTGTGATGGTATCTCCTTTGATCTTCAGCTTGCTCAATCTACTTCCCACTGTGCTGGCTCACAATTTCATTTTAATAGTTAAGTAGTTTGGACATCATTAAAAGAACTGTGTCTGGAGGCAGTGATATGGCACTGATCAGTTTGTCAAGTAATTCCATTAAAAAAAGTTCACAGTTCTGTCCTGATATGATGTAGAGAAAATGTCTCATTAAAAACAACTTTTGTAAAATACTTTCACCCATTTCAACTTAAAAAAAAATGAGGATAATTTCTGGAGACTCGCTCTTTCCAGTCTAATACATCATCTTCTTTTAATCTCCACTACTTCCTGCCTTTTTTTTTTTTCCTAGCAATTATTAATAATTTTGTTGCTCTGCTTAATTTTCATAAGTGGGCTCAAGTATATTTTTGGAAGCTCTGCTAACGACGGCCTGGGCTGTGATTTGGGCTAAATGCCTGTTCAACATGAAAGGGGGGTCAAATATCAGCCTCTGAGCCCTGGGCAAGATTAAACCCCATTCCTTCCAAACTGGGGGAATTCCCTGTGCTCTGTAGCCTCATCCCATGGCTGTGTCCACCAAAGGAACAAGTTATGTGTCTGCCAATGAATTCATTCATCCCAAAATCCCTCTAAATCCATGCTCCATCCACCATCTCAATCCCTACACCTCCCTGAGCTTCTCCCTCCAAGCTCTGCAAAATTCCTCATGCACTCGTCCTTGGGACTTACTTGAAAAATCACAGAAATATTCTCAAGCTAAAGTTTTCTTTACGTTGTTTGATGATTTTTTTGGGCAAGTGATCTTCCTTTCTCTCAACCATTCTCTAAGTGGCAGTGAGGTGCTGATGAGCTGGTGAATTATTCCTTTTCCTGCCTGGGAATTGGAGAAGTCAGCCTGGAGATGGTGACCTGCTCCTACATTGCACTGGCCTGGTTTGAGGCAGATCCTACAACCTCCTTCTGAAATATCAGAGATCCTTTACATATTCTGGGGTGAGGGGTGGGTTGTTTGCTTGGTCTTCTTAAATCTAGAAAATCTGGCGAGTTGGCTCCACTCTTAACATTTGTACCCCTTAATAACAGCCACGTTCTCAAGGCACTGGGCAGGGAAACTGGGCAAGTAATTTTTTGATCATTTGTGCAGTGAGAGGGCTGAAAACTGGTTCCAAAATGCAGATTCTTGTCCCTGGGGCTGAGGAGCTGCTGGGTTCCAGCAGGATGAGATGCTGGCTGGCGTGAGTAGGTGTTGTGGTTCCGTGTTGGAATCCAGGGCACAGAGAATCCTTCTCTGCCTGTTCTGGGAAGCCCTGACCCTCAGCAGAGCTCTGCTGTTCACCTTCCTCCCTGGAGAAAGTTCCCAAGGCTTTGGGATGAGTTAGAATCCACAAGTGGGTGAATTAGGTAGTGGTAGATAGTAATGGAGTTTATCACAGGGTGAAAGTTTTAGAGTTTTGGGATTTTAGTATGAGAGTGGATAGGAGGCAAGATGGAGGATTTTGGGCATTGTCTCATCTCCTTCTTGTTTCTTCATCTGCTCCATTTTCTGTAGTGTTGGTGGCACAAAGTTATTGGTTAGAGAAAGCCGCAGTGTAGGTGTTACATGGACAGATTAATGAGAGTTATTGGTACAAAAGTAGAAACAAAGAACGTTTTAAGAGTTAATTGGGGGAAATAGCTTTAAAAGACCTTGAATCCATGGGTCTTGTGACCATTTTGTGCCTTGCTCCTGGTGTGCTCAGTCTGGTGCACTGAACTGCTGATAAGAAAAAAATAAACAACAGACCAAGACCAAAAAACCAAGAGTCTGGTCTGCCTTCCCTTCCTGGCACAGAACTCACAAGGGGAGCCCCTCATGGGCCCACGGGGGATTTCCAGGGTGTTTTTGGTTCCACCAAAACCTGACAGGTCTCTAAGAGCAGGAGCAGCTGGCTTCCATCCCTGTGAGGAAAGGAGAGACACAAAGCAGTTCCAGAGCAATTTGCCTGAGGATGTGTCACTCTGCTTTATGTGTCTGCATTTTACTGGGACTTCAACCTCTCTTTTACATCAGCTGAGGGTCTCACAGACAGGGGTGTTTCAGTGCTAAGAGTGAGAAAAAAGTGATGGGTAGGCACTGGTGTTGGGTTTTCAGCAGGTTGTTTTATCTGGGCTGAGCTCAACCTACCACATGCAGGAATTTAATCTACACTTTAATATGGTCAGTCTGGTTTTTATCATTTTCACCTGGCACACACCTATAACAGGGTGCATATGTTCAGTTCTCGTTTGGAGACAAGCTGCTGCCAGCGCTGCCTGCATGAATATTGAGGTTGGGATTGATGGCATTAAAATCAGTTTAATCTCTCCACCCACATTCTCTGATGGAGCTGTTTTGCCAGGTGGAAAAGGTCTGAAAGAGTTTGAATAAAGTAGGAGTAATTTATGTTCAGCAAATGCTGTAGAGCTAATAGATGTTAAAGCAAATGAAAGACTGCTATCAAGAGTGCTGGTCTACAGTGTTTTGTTTTTTTTTTAAGAAGTCCTTTTGAGAATTCCTTAAAAAAATTGTTGTAGCTATTCAGCTTTATAATTCTGATCAGTTTGAGCAGGTATGCTCCACCTGCAAGGCTAGGAAATAATTTTCAATGCATAAATCAACGCGGCTCTCCAATTTCCCACCCCGAGGAAGACACAAAAAAAAAAAAAAATAGAAGGAAGAGAGACAAACCCACAGAGAATACCTTGAGCCCTGGTATCTCTTAAAATAACAGATGAAAAAAGGAATTTGAAAGCAAAACAAAGAGCTAAGGAAGCATCAGGCGCTGAAACCCCTCAGGTATTCCACCTTGCAGTGTGCACCATCTGACTGACACACTTCTCCATATGCCGGGGAGGAGAAAGAACTATTCCCAGCTAACCCACAATTATGCCTTCATTATTTCTTTTTAATCTCCTCAGAGCTCCCACAGGGCCTCATATTTGGTTAGATGAATGTCCCTGCAACAGCCCAACTCCAAGAGCTCCGCCGGTCTCCCAGAAAACTTTTCGTGTTTCTCGTCGCGCAAATTTGGTCCGCAGCTATTTTTATCTTCCCCTCGCTCTCTTTTTTCATCCCGTCATTTAATAAATTATTTTCAGGGCTGCTTTCAGTCTCTTTTATGGCTCTGAAGGATTTGTTAGGACAGAAGAGGAATAGGAGATATTTCAGTGATAATTTTTTTTCCCAATAGTGTTTTTAGAGGTATTTGTATTTAGATTTTTTTTTTTTTATTTAATGGACGAGCTGATTTTTAGATGTACAGCAGGATTTGGACCACTTGTGTAATTCTGTGCCAAAAATCCCTGGATTTCACTGGGAGAAGTGGTATGACCTATTAGTCATGTTGAATATACTTTATATATTTCACACTCTGCTCCGTGCAGATCTGAGATAAAAGGATATAAACAGAGATAAGTATTTTTGCCTACCTATTCTCTCTGTAAAGTTATTTTGCTTGGGGGCCTGAAGTATGAGCTGTATAGTATTAATATGGTGAAATTGCTACAATTATGTTGTACTCCCACATTACCTTTGATGTGATATTTTGCAAATTGTTCTGTGCAGAATTATTTTTCTATGGTTACATTGTAAATGTCATTTTGCGATGAGATACTTGGAGATGTATATAATGACTTATAATAAACTTTATGGAAGAATCATAAATAAGAGATTAAAATCTTATATATTGTAATGGGTTTTTTTTGCATCCTTTTTCTGTACCACCTGTCCTGGTTGCTTGGATTTGAGAATTATCTTTCTTCTGCAATTCAGAGTTTACTTGGTGAACTTAGTGCTGAAAGGAGGTGATGGAAGGACAGGGCTGGCTCTTGTCAGTTCATATCCTTGATTTATTTTTTTTCCCCATGCTGGGGGTTTTCAAGTATGGGACTGACCAGTAGAACACTCAAATCTTCCTTCGACTTCCAGATTATTATTTTTGGTTGTTAAATCCATCAGATTCTGTCTCTGGGTCTCAGCTTTCTGTCAGAATTTTGTTTTCTGTTGTGGGCGGCCGAGAAAATGAATTAATGACTTGTCTTAGGTTTTGTAACTTGAAGGTGTCATCTTGTAGTTTCAGACAGATGATTTATCCTTAGAGAATTAATCTCTACAGGTTCTCACCAGGTCCAAGAGAGTTACCTCCTTACTCCCTGTTCATTTTTAATACAAAAAAATAAAAACGCAGCAACTGGATCTCCAAATGACACTTTTCATCAAGCAACATGAAAGCCCAAACACACCAAAATACAGGGAGTATTGACTGGAAAAATTGTGTGTGAGGAGGAAGAGGGAAAAAAAAAAAATAGAAGAGCAGCAATTACAGTTTATTGAAAAGACCACATTTCTGCATTTCCAGAAACTTAAAGAAGAAATCAAAACCACGTTTGTGGTTTTGCAGCTAACTGGAAGCAGGAGAATATCACTTCTCTGGAGCAGGGTCAGACAGAACCTTTTAGTGTGGCTTGAGGATGAAGGCTGCAGAAATACACTTAATGGGCTGAGAAAGAGGGTGTTGAAAATAGATCCATGAATGATAATTTGAAAAAGAAGTTGCCAGTCCCAATAACTTTCTTAAACCCACATCTTGGAAAGCATTTAGGCTATTTTTGGAGCATGATGAAGTCCATCAAAAAGTGCAATCGGCTTTGAACGCAATAAAATAAAAATCAGGTTTGCAATTATGGTCTGGTGAAAATCTTCAAAAAGTGGGGAAAGTTTCTCCATGAGACAGAGGATTTATAATGGCTTTTGTAATGGAAGATGTCAGTAGCTATTGGTAATCTTCGTATTTCATTAAGAGTAATTGTCTCAAGGTGTTTTACTGTGCTGTCCTTAGTAAAATTTTTATTTCATATTTTTCAAGTGCATTAAAGCCCTTAATTTAAGTGTTTAAAGGACGTTTTGTTCCCTTAGAAACATACTGAAAGCATTAAAGATAAGCCAATGAAATCAAGATGTGTTTATCAGGCCATGAGAGGATCTTAAACACGTCATGGAATGCTGCTAATGAAGAAGGAATCCCAATCAGTCAGATTTAAATTCTCACCTTTCATAATCGCCCCATCCCAGCACACTGAGGCACAAATTGCAATTATGGATCAAGATTTGCCTATTTTTTTTTCCTCCTACTGCTTTGGAAGGCCCTCAGGTCTGTCTGCAGCTTGGATTTGTCGCGTTTTTCGTGGTTTCTGCACACTTGTGCTTGCCCCGTGGGGATTTCTCTGGCAAAATAAGAAAATAACCAGGAGGAGAGGGCAGCTCCATCCCAGTTATTTGCTGCCCACCAGCAGGGAAGAGGGTTTTTGCCCCTCTTCCTCTCTCTGCCCCTTCCTGCTGCTTCTCAAGCTGATGTGCTGGTGTGGGAGCCATCCCTGGAATTTCTGGTTTGGATAGGCAGGGAATGATTTGGGTTGAAGGTGGTGTAGGTATGGCTGGGCTGGCAGGAGGGGTGGTGGTTTATGCTGTAAACCCTTGTTTAAGGGCCATTTAAAATGTGTGTCACAACACCCCTGGGACCTGCCTTGCTGCTGGCCCCAGGGACCTTTGGGGACAGCGTTTTGGAAGGTGATATTGTCATTATTCCTGTGCTAGCGTTGGGCGTGAGCACTGCCAGTGGATTTTGTGGGTGACAGCACTTTGGGAAGCCAAACACGGCCATGCAGCATTCCCTGAGCTTTGGGTGTGTGTGATTTTTGGCGGCTTTGCCCATGTTTTGGGGTTGTTTGGTGATGGTGTGAATGCAGCAGTCGCTTGTCTCACAAGTTCATTCCTACCCCCAGGCTCAGTCTCGTAAGGACGCGCTGTGAGCTGAGGCTTAATTAACCACCTGCCTCCCCAATAACAGCTCACTCCAGTGCAGTCCTGAAGGGGCTCCTGACTGAGGAAAACCCATTTTTTACATTATAGTAACTCATTTTGTGTTGTTCCAGCACTCTGTGTCGCAGGCAGGGTTGGGGAGTGGTATCTCAGTGAGTTTTTATCTTAAGCTACAGGTGTTGGAGCTGAAAGCTGACTTTGAAGGGGTTAACTAAGACATGCCAAGTGAGTAAAATCAGGCCAGTTTTTAAATTATTATATATTTTTTTCTTTGTCACGAAGCAAGATTGCCTTAAAATTTACAAGTCAAAGCTTCAGCCAAAGAACCACGGTCTGTGGACTTTTAACCCAGACTCTCTCTAACTCCAGCTCTCCTCAGTTTGTTTAAAGCTGAAATGCTTCAGATTAAGTGGCTGCAGCAAAATTAAGTTTTCAGACCTGGCAGTGGAACAGATTCAATGAAATTTCTGTTTGAAGTTTGAAGTGCCATGAGCTGGCATGGAGTGACACCTCAGCGTTAGGTGGAAAACATCACTTTGTGTGGATTTTCGGGCACGGCCATCACTCAGCAGAAGGGATTGAGCACCTACAAATGGTGTTCATGGATAATTATGACACTTTTTTGGCCTAAAGTACCTTGGAACCCACAAAGACAGCTCCTAGACAAAGGGGACACCAGCGAAACTCCCTGCAATAGATTTCTCCCTCCTGTAATGACGGGAGCATCTCTCTCAATATCGCTCAGCTAATGAAGGAACGGATCTGCTGCGGAGTTCCTGGGAGGCTCATTTCCTTGAGTACAGTAGTAAAAGTTAGCTGATGGATGACCTGAACTGCTTAATGCTCCTACTTACAACTTCTGAGCAGCAAGGCGTAGCTGGGAGAGAGCTGAAGGAGTGATCCTCGGGAGGCCCCGGTGTCCTTGTAGGTTGTCAGAGTCAATGAGCCAGGTTTATTTCAAACGGCTCCTTAAATGAACATTTATTTTGTGCCAGTAACACGTTTTTGATTAACAGCTCCTTTTGACTAATTTGCTTCCCAAAACAGCCCAATAAAGGGCTCGTTTAAAACATAATTAAAAGCGTGTTATTGCTAGTAGTTAATACTGATTAAAACAGGCATTAAGACAATTATCGTTGAAGGGAAGTAAGCACCCCGTAGTCAGTATAGGATCCCTTCTTACAGTTTTTATGCATTGCATACACCAGTGGGCTGCCTGCCAAATATGCACAAGTCCTCATTCTGCGCAGAATTGTACCAAAATTTGGTTCCAATTAATTTTATTTTTTAATGGACAAGCATGCCAACGACGTTGGCGCCGAGGATTTGGATTTGGGTTTTCAGAACTCGCGCCGAAGCTCAGCTTCCTCTTGCCTGGTTGCTCAATTAACTGATAACAAAACCTGTCCCTGTTACTGTGCCTTGTACTGGGACTGTAAAGAGTGAGATTTCTTAAATGGACTTCAGTTTTTGCATCTTTATTTTTGGGCAGCTTCACACTGTGGATTAATTGCCGATTTTTAAATATTTTTTAATTAAAAAGAAACAGACCAAATTATTGACTGGGAGAGGTGGGAGTTATTTTAGGTGCAGAAATAGGAGCTAGTTGGGAAATTTTAAAGCCATAATGTTTTCTGGTAGAATTTTTTTTTTTTTGTTTATTTTGTGGGGGTCTTTTGCCTGTGTTGGTTTTTTTTGTTTGATTGGGTTTTTTAATGTCACTTTTTTGGAGGGGGTGTATTTTGAGGGGCTTTTTTGGTCTTCTTTTTTTTTGTATCTGAATGCACAGGCTTTCCTTCAAATACACCCTGAACTCCTGAGAAAATTCACATAGAAAAAATATCATGCTCTTCTTATTAAAATAATGAATTATTTTTCCATCAGAGCGAAAAATTAAGAATAACTTTTTAAGATCAAGGGCTTTAATTATGACCTTGTAGCTTTTTATACAATAATTATATCAAAAGAAAACACAAAAATGTGTTTTTCGCTGCTTTAAATTTTTATGTGAAAATTCTACTTGTCATTTCACACTTGCATTTCTGCTTTGAACATCTTAGCTCCTTAATTTCTCAGCTGCATTCTGGATCGTGGTTTTGCAATTTGCAGCAAAAAAAAAGTGTGTATCTCCTGTAATACAGTTTAATTTAATAAATTTCTTAGAATAGACGAAGAGTTCTGAGGTTATTTTTATGTTATTTCATCTGCAGATGAACATTTTGAGGGATTTTAACTAAGGAGTTGCTTTCAGCATTGATTTCAGCTTTTTCTGCCTTACCTCAATGTAACATTAATATTGGAGAACGACCAAAATTATTATACAGGGTCTTAAAAACGGACTCAAGGAAATTCTGGTCTTATTTCCAAATGTGCATTTGATTATGTTCAGGTTTATTTATTGTTTTTAATTAAAAAAAGGAAATTAAAATATTCTGGAGGTTATTTAGCACATAGTTCTACACCTTTGGCTGTGGAGGTTTTCACAGTATCAGCTAAAATAAAGGAATGTTTTCCTCAAATTTTATCACTATAGGGGCTAAGGCAAAATCAAAGTTTCACTGGGCAACTTGTACCAGGGCATCACCACCCTCACAGGAAGAATTTCTTCCCAATATCCCATCTAAACCTCTTCTTTTCCAGCTTAAAACCATTCCCTCTGTCCTATCACTACACTCCCTCCTCCTAAAGCCAACCCACACAAACTTTAAGCTGCATCTGGAAAAACTTGATCCTGGTTCCACTGTGGAACTTCTCTGCCCTCCCTGGCTGGAGGCTGGGCCTGTGCTCCAGGTGGAAAGAAAAATCCATTCTGTTGAAAAGGAAAAAAAAAAAAGGAACTATGACTTTGCATATATTTAAAATCTCATAAATATTTCCCCCCAGCACCCTTCTTCCTCTGAAAATATCAGATGTGGATGTAAGCCTCTCAGGGGAACCAACATCTCTCTGTTTATCTGTCTTAATTAAACTGTTTGTTAATTCTTGGGGATAAAGAAGAGGAAAGGAAAAAAAATTATTCAGCTCCTATAGTTTAATGGATTTTTAACAATGACAGATTGGAAAGCAGCAAAAATAAATAATACAGTTGTTAAAACTAATAATGGAACAAAGGTAAAGACACATCCCTGTAGGCTGGGGGAAAGTATTAACACAAACAGACAAATCCCAGCAACCCTGCAATCAAAGAGTAGCCAGCTTTCTTCTTTTCCCACTGGATGGTCTGGCAATTAATGGCCCATTTGCAAGAACATCTGAGGAGTGTGGGGCAGTAAGGGAGGAGAAAAATCCCACGGATTTGAAATTGTAGCAAACAGGTGGTGGAAATTGGATTTAACTGTGGATTAGATGTGAAATTTGGGGATTGGTAATAAATTATAGATGATGGGTGGCTATAGATCTTGCAAATGGACAGGAGGAGAAGTGAGGGAGGGAAAAGGGGCAGCAAGAAATAATTTGAGATTTTGGGGAGGAACAGTTTCAGCAGACTGCAGGGATCAGGTGATTTCCATGGACAGGAGAGACAAACATGGATCTGCTGAGCTCCCTCCTGCCTTCCAATGGGATGAGGAGGAAAATGGACAAGAAAGGAAACAGGAAAGCTTATGGCAAAACCCATGTCCCAAGACCTGTGGAGGCAGGGAAAGCCAAAAGAGTGGAGAGGGGCTTTTAGAGATGGGGACAAGTTCATTTGCCTGAGGACCCCATGGAATTGTTAGTGAGAATTCCAATCACACAACAGCACCCAAACCCATCGAGAAGAAGGTGAAGAAGGACCAGCCTCTTTCCTAAAATCTTCATCTTGCTTTATATATATTACTGTATTCTAAACCCTTTAACCTTAGGAAACTGTATTCCTAAACCTTTTCTCAGGGTGGAAAACTCTAAGTTTTCCGCCCTGTGCTATCACACACTTCTATTCACACTCCACACCCACAATCCCAGTTCTACCATTCCATTTTGGAGCCTTCTCCACAGCCTCAGGTCCAATGCAGTGTTCTCCTGGGGGTCAGTGCCTGCCAGCACAGAAAGTCTGGAATTCTCAGTGACCGGGGTTCCAGCAGTGAGGGCTGGAGGTGGCCTGTCCCTGGATGCCACAGGGACAGATCCTTTCCCTGAGGGCTCCCTGGCTGCAGAGGGAGCCCAGCAGCACTGGCAGGGTGGGACATGGGGACAAATGTCCCCACTGGTGCCAGGAGGCTCCTGAGAGCAGCAAGAGGAACAAACTCCAGCCAGGTCCCAAAGCTGCCAGAATCGTAGGGATGGGAGAGAACTGGGCAAAATTTTCTGTGAATGACTTGAATGAGATAAAATTAAGCCCACAAGCAAGGACAGAGAGTGGAGCAGAAACCTTTCTACTTCTGCCCTGCCTGCCCCAGTCACTTTGAGCTTTCTCCATTTGAAAGTGAAATTTCTAATTTTATTCAAATAAAGCCTGGCTTTCTTGTGTTTAAAAGACTTTTGGTCTTTGGGGATCTCACTGTAGGTGATGGCTTCAGCAGATCCACTTCAAAGCTTTGGCAGATTCAGTGTCCTATCAGAGCAGATACTAATTAGTGAAGCTGTGGGCCCAATTCCTGTGGGATAGAACCCAACAGATACAATAGCATTATACTGGAATTAATCCCCTAAACCAAAAGAGTAAAACCTGCACAGGCACAGCTCCGTGGCAAATTCCCAGTCAATTCCAGTAAATATAGGACTGTGACTTAATGAAGAGATTGGGGAAAAAAATAAACAATTTGTGGTTATTCTCAGATTGCAAAGAAAAAGATCTGGAGCTCTTTTCTATCAGAAGGAGAAGAAAATGTTTGCTGAACAGCTCTGAGCATTGAGAATAATAAAGCATTCTTGTATTTGCTCAATGTAAAAGAGAGCAGGAGATGTATAATGTGTATGTATAAACATATAAAAATAGGATTTCTCACTTACATGCAGAAGAGGAGGGGGGGAAAAATTAGTAATCTGTGAGAGGAAACAGGTGGGCAAAAAAGGTACACAGTAGAATAAACTCATTATTTGCCATTGGAATGTGTGGTGTTGCTGCTGATGTCAGATGCATTTAGCATTTGCCAGTCTGTTAGAAGAGAAAATGAAGAGCATCTGTCTTAAAACCTCCAAACAGAAACAGCAAGCTCTGGAAGTTTGTGCTTTGATACCTTTGCTCCCCCACCACTCAGCAAACAACTGCACATTGGAATGTCTGAGATGTCCTCGCTGTGGCAAGGCTCCCCAGCTCCTTGCAGGCTAATAAGGAGATGGATTTGTGGATATATTTTAGGAGGAGATTGTGTTTGGAAGGAGAAATTGGACGCTGAGCTTTTGTTGTGATAGCTCTAAGGCTCTGTATTTTGGCTTTGAGTTCTAAGAGTCCATTTGAAGGAAAAGGAGAGAAACCAGCAGAAATTATTCAGGTGTCAAACAAAAGTTTCTTCCAAGAATAAGATTTATTTCACTCTGTAACCCCTTGCCAGAAGTTTGTGTTTTTGGGAAATGAAAATTTCTGTCTTGGTGGTATTAGTAAAGCAAAACCAGCTGAGCACATTCAAACAATGGACAGAGTATGTCTCTGCTAATTTTGAGTTTTCTGGCTTTTGTCACTGTATGTCACAACCATAATTATTATTTAAACATAGAGGTGAGCTGCAAAACAGAAATGAAACTTTAGCTGAGAAATGCTGTATGAAAGAAAAGTTCCTGCTAAGTTGTGCACAACCCCAGCACAGCTCCATGTTTTAATTTATCCTTGTTTAAAATTCTGCATCTGCCATCTGCAATTAACCCAATGAAATGGTTATTTACCAGTGAAAAATAGGTTTATGTGGTGTTTTTTGGGGAATTTGGGCACTTTCAGAGGTTGAATGATGAGCAGAGAATTGGTGCTCACCTGAGAGTGTGGGCCAGTGCCAGGGATATTTCCTTCTGTCTTCCAGTTGGCAGATCACTTCTTCAGCCAATGTGGAGCAGGGTTTTGTGTTTCTCTTGTCTGGACAACTTCACATTTTAACTAAACTGCACTAGAGTGGTTTTTTTTTTTGTGGTTTTTTTTTTTTTTTTTTTTTTGATACAACAGAATAAGCCACCTAAAACAGCATATTAAAAAATAATCTATGTAAATGAAACCTTTTCTCTAAAACTGGTAATTTGGGATAATAAAACTTTATAACTGGCTTCACATTGGCTTTCTGGCACAGCCAGGTTTGGTGTTGGGACTGCTGATGGTCTGCACTGCTTGACTCTCAGATTTTGGGAATCTGGTGGTGAGAATCATTCAAACTATTACAGGTTACAATCCAGTTTTGTTGTTCCTGCTCTGCAAGTCCAGGGCTCTTTCTAGTAGCCTCAATTTGCATGACATGGATGATATTCCAGATGTGTATGGGGCTAATTCCATCCCTGATGGACTTGTGGGGCTGCAGGGAGGAGGAATTCTGTCCTGGTGTTCAGCTGAAAGCCTAATCTGGGCTCCCACTGCCAGAGGGCAGGGATGGATGGGGTCTTGGCAATTGGGAATTCCTGGCTGGGATGGAATTCCCAGAGCAGCTGTGGCTGCCCCTGGATCCCTGGCAGTGCCCAAGGCCAGGCTGGAGCACCCTGGGACAGTGGGAGGTGTCCCTGCCATGGCTGGGGTGGGATGGGATGGGCTTTAGGGTCCCTCCCAACCCAAACCATCCTGTGCTTCCATGATTTACTGCAATGCCTTCCTGATGTTAAATATCTCTGCCTTGCTTGTGTTGGGTTCTGAGCTGATCATTTTGCTGTGTTTTCTGCAAACATCTCTGTAGAGGGTTTAGTTTATGAAATTAGCCCCTCATCCTGTAATATGTTTAAAACCAAGGTTAAATTGGAGTGAATGCTTTCTTTTGATATGCTACACCAGGACAAGATAACTCCTATTTTCACTTTTCATCCATAACCAGGTGTGATATTTTGCTGCTGATCTTTTTATATAAGGACTTTTATTAGAAACATTAGAGGAAGACCAATGGAAAGCTTGAAGCAGAGAATCATGTCACCTTTCAAACACTCCCTCATCTCCACACTTATAAAAAGATAATGGGACTTTCAAAACTAGGTATATTTAACCTCTTCGTTATATTTTAAAAAGATTTTTTTTATTTTTCCCGAACAATTTCTGTGCAGGGAAAGCAGAGCACAACTGAAAAATTTGAGAATGCTGGTCTGGGTTTAGTTCTTAACTTGGGAAATGTAGGGTTACTTTTGTGTGCAAACAGTGGGTTTGAGGATGGATTAGCCAAGGGATCTGCTTCAGGAATCATCACATCATGACATGATGTGCCTTCCTTAACTGGACAAATGTGTGACCTTTGGGTGGTTTTGTTAAAGCAATTCTTACCTTTCTGTCCACAAAAACAGCTCCTATGCCTGTCCTTAGAAATATCCTTTTGTTTTATCTGACGTCTGTGTTCAAATAAGATTTTAAATGTTATAAACCAGAATCCTGCATGATGGCAAAAAGTTCTATTGGTAACAGTAGGCGATGTGGCATTAAGTCAGTGATGTTAATATGCTCTGAATCTGTTGTATTTCCTTTTCCCCCCCCTCTGGAACAAACTAAAAAGGCTTTGGCAAGGCGGGATCTTACATCAAACCCTACCAGAGGCAGATTTCCCACAAAGTGCTTGCGCAGCACAGAAAGTTTAAGTGCTGGCACCGAGACAGGTTCGTGTGGTACAGAGGAATTCTTATATTTGAATGTTTCTCTCTTACGAGCCTTTAGATGTCAAACTTTAAGTGGAATTGACTGTTTATCCCAGTTGATTTTGACTAGTGACGCCTTCCAGGTTGGAGGGCGCTCCCTTCACTCTGTTTCCCATCAGCACTCCTTGACTACTGGCATGTGGTGCCAATTTGTTCCTTCTGTACAGAGAAGAAAAGAAGTTTGGATTTAATTTTAAGCCTTGACACAAGGTTTAATTTGCTAAAAAGGGGAGCTGTGCCATTGTAAATCTTGGAGGAGACACCAAGGTTGCAGAAATTGTCAGCCCAATCTGTTTTGAGCACCATTTCAGGCGTTTTATTAAAGGAACAATATTCCTTTTCACAGCTTGTTCAGCTGTGTCAAACCACACAGGTTAGAGTGGAGCTGGCTATTTATTGTACTTTTTATTGCTTTCTGATCAAGCTTTTATGCTAGGAGGGAAATTTATGTGCTGGAAATGATTTATCAATACTACAGATGGGAGAGAAAAAAGTTGGTGTTTTTCAGGTGAGTAAAGCTCAAAGCACAGCAGCTTAAAGCTTTGCCAGAGAGACTCACAGAAAGAATAAAATCACTTTCCTCTTAAAATCTCCCAGAATAATCACATGGTGGGTCTGCTACCATGTTTTTGAGAAGGAAGCTCTGGTAGAACATGATGTTAGCACTCAAGCGCTGGTTTATTCCTGGTGTTGACTCAGACCACACTCAGCTCTAAAGGCTCTTTGGCCCCGTGTGTAGATTCTGATCTTGCCTAGGATGATGCACAAGGTCCCTCTGCCTCCACTGCTTACACTGCAGAAGAGGAGAGGCTTTAGCATGGAGCTCCACATCTCTGCCGACAACGTGAATTTGGTCATTGGCTTCGGGTCAGGGTTTCAGCCTCTGTCCTAATTCTTTGTAAATGTTTTCTGAGCCATGATGATATTACCAGGGAAGGGCAGCATGACGTGATGGGATTTGGTAAATATTTATTTCAGCTAGTCTGGTTTTTAAAAAAATAATCATTTGAAGCTGGTTAAAATCCAGAAATTTCAAAGTATACCAGCAGAGCTCTAATACATTAATGTATACTAAACCCTACGCAGTATCTTGCTTCAGACCTTTTTTATTTTGCTTTTTAAGAAATGGATGTCTGACCCAATAGTTCATTTATGCTCATCCGTCACAGAAGTCCTTTTTATTTCTTGGATTAAGTGCTACAGACCCAATAAATCATCACTGCTCTTCTGGCACCAGCCCAGCTCATGTTGTCAATCTGGGCAGTGTGCATATGTAATGTTTTAAATTCTGCAAACCAGCAAGTTTTTGTCAAATTTAACTCTATGCCTTGTAGAGAAAAGAGGGGAAATGAGAGGTGTGCCATGAGCTGCACAATTTATCAAAAGCATTGGTTTGGGGCATTTAGGACTGGCATGAAATGGGACCTGAAATTCTAAATTTGCAATGGATTTTTTTTTTAAACAAAACAAGCTGAACTGTTTGCCAAAACAGAAGGGAATGTGTATCCCATTTTCTCTTTGCATGAGTAAACCAGGTGTAACCAGGGAGGGTGGCAGCCATGGGTGTGTCCCTGTGAGAGCTGAGGAGCACGTGGGGCAGCAGGAGTGTGCAATCCTCACCTGTGCAGTTCAAATGTCATCCCTCACACCCCTGAGCACAAACATTTTGATTTTTGCCAGGCTGAAGCCCATGCTCTGTGTTGTACATCACATCCCTGTTCCAGAGGGTGGGATTTATGGAGAGGAGGTGTTGGGTGCTCTGCAGGAAGCTGTGTAGCCAATTTATCTGTGCACAGCTCCTGACTCACCAGCTCTGTCTCCCAGATCTTTTTCTCCTGGCATTCATGGCAGGATGGTTACTCCTCAGGAAGGTCAGGGAGGAATGCAGTTAGTTCCACCTCTCCAGCTCTTCCTGCTGCTCTCTAACTCCTCAGTGGGAAGATCTGCTCAACCCTTGAGCCAGAAATTCTGATTTCTGAGTTGCAGCTGTCACTGGTGTCTGACATAGTTTTGAGTTAAGGAGATTGTTCTAATCACACACAACAAATTGCATTTATAAACAATATGCCACGTGTAAAATTCAACCTGGATTTATGGTGTCCTACAACATTTCAGTGAAGGTGGATACTGCAGAGATTAGGCTGTGATTCATCATCTTTCTAGAGCTAAGTTGACTACATGAGGCTTTCTGCTCACGAGCACCGTGTGTTTATTTTATTCCACGATGGCACCGTGGATTTCAGTGCACGGGGGAATCTCCATCCAGCTGATCTAGAAACCAGGCTCAGATCTGAGCCTGAGCAAACCTGGTGTCAGCTGCTGCTGAAAAAAGCCTGATGACCCAGGGCCAGCCCTCCCTCGAGGCCAGGCACAGGATTTAAATCAGCTGCCGAAATCCAGCTGGAGCCCTGGGAGCTCTCCTCATCCCCCCTGCCCGCCAGCAGCAGGAGATGCTGTTAGAGAAGGGAAGTTTCTCCTAGAAGGAGATCTCTCCACGCTTCCCTCTCATTCCAGTTGTCCTAATATTTCCATTTAGGGCAAGGCAACAGCTCTGTTTGGGACTGGAGTGATCTGCAGGGTCTTGTGGTGAAGCAAAAAGTTGTTTACCTGCAACAAACAGAGGAATTCTCTCCCACGTGGCTGCTGGGAATGTCTCAGGCATCCTCTGCTGGTCCACAAAGGCAAATTGCATTCAGAGGCACGCAGTGTTTGTGCAATTAATCAAGCCTTTTCTGAAGCCAGAATAATTTGGAAAGATGACCATTTATAGAAGATTTGTTGTTTGCTGACCGCAGTTACAATTATCTACGGGAACAGATAGGTCAGATTTATTTAAGTTGCTTTTTTTGGTAAAAGCAGTATATTCTGTTAAATTTGGCCGGCGAAAAGATTTGTTTCCACGCGGGTGTGTATTTCAACGCTGCGGAAAAATGGTTATTTCATAAGCTTGAGCATCAATCTTTGGATTTACACAAATTTAAAATTATATTCCTAAGAGTTCGCAGCGGCAGCCAAGAGTTATTTTCTGGTTATTAATCTTTCTCCCCCATCCAAAAACATCCCCAAACTTTGTTTAGCTGTACAGTCTCTTCAGACTGTTGATTGTACTGTACTGGGGCTGAGAATGTCGGAGTTTATGTAACCAGTCTCTCTGTTTAAGTTTCAGTGACAGATCTTTTCGCTTTGTTTACGGCCAAATAACAATGCAAACGTGTCACGGCACGGCCATCGCAAAGGGCACTCGCCAAATTGATTCCTTGATCTTACCCTCTCAAAAACTTATTAAAAGCATTTCATTGTTGTGTGCCGCCTATTAGTGAGCAAAAACAAGCTTTCCTTATTTACACAAGGGTGGTGGCCAGTCGCTGTGTCCTGTGGGTTATTGGTTGTTTGGCTAATCACAAAGCTCTGTTATTCCAGCCCGTTTGGAGTTTGCAGCTAAGCAGAAAAGCCACACATGACACAATGGTGAAATGTTTCACTGCAAGCCCAAATGCTTCAATAAAACCATATCTTTAATCTGTTTATAGCCTCGCAATATTTAAATTGCTCGCATGGCTTTGGTTATAAACTTTTACGTAGATATCTCCACGCTGGAGGATTTGGTAATGTGGACGTCAAGGCGAGGCAGCTTTCTGGGCATAATTAATGCTAAAGTGATAATTTGCAAGTGAATTCGTGGAGTCTCTTCTGGGTTTTCCATCTGGTCCTTATCATGCAAAGATGTCCAGTCAGCAGTGCTCAAGTCGTTCGCCAAATTCTTCCCCGGCATCTCCAGGCACAGAAAAGTCTCCTCCTATATCCTCGGTGAGGTTTCCTGACCTTCCCAACTTCTGTTTGCTCTTAAGGAAAGTATAACAACTTCCAGTTGCTCTAATATAATTCATTTCAGCGTTTCCCCAGGATTTTAACAGATTTTTGAGGTGGGCTAATGACGCAGGCTTAGCTTAGGCTTTATTTTTGCCTACTGCAAAAAACCAGCTCGCATCCTGAAATCCTGTTCAGAAATTCCTCAGCCTCTGTACTGAAAATGGTTGAGTGTTTTCCTTCCACTGCTTTGCCCATGGTGTGGAGCCATTCACAAATGATGCTTCTCTTGTGCTTTTTTCTGAGTTTAGTTCTGTCCTAAACTCAGTGGCAATCAGTTTATACCTCTTCATATCCATGCCAAGACTAAAATCTCTTCTTCCTTTACCTTTCTATCCTGAGCAATCATGTTTCTCACCCACTACTGTTTTTCTAGAATTAATGTCCCACCTTGAACTTGTATTTTGTGTAACTATATTTAATTCCATTTATATTAATCTGATCAAGGACACATGACACATTTATAGGGCGTATTTCCACCTTTCTGGGGGTGGATGATACTTGTTAATTTTTATATCAGCTGCAAACTTCACTCTCCTCTTTAAGGCAAAATCATAAATGAAATTTAAAAGCTTATTTTAAAAGTCTTATTCGAGGAACTTCTCCAGTATCTCTCCTTCAACTCAGGAGCATGACAATATGAAGTTGGTACTTCATGTTATTTATTTTTCACTCTTATTTTGCTGCTTTCTGCCTCATTTTTCTTCCTTCCTTCCACCTCAATTTCTCTGTGATGAGTGCTGTGTTTACAAGAGATTTTAATGGTTCTTACAGGGTTGACTATCACTGTCTTGTAAAAACATTAACCATCTCTCTTTTTGCAGGAATAAAAGAGTATAGGGTTAATGTATGTGAAACATTCCCCAGATAAATCTGTTTGTTTTTTTTTTTTTTTTTCTCTCCTCATTTAGAATTTTTTTGAAGCGTGAAATTCAGTGACTTAAATACATTTGTTCAGGATTTCTGGAAATTTGTGTACCTGGGGAAAGCAGTAGGTCCAAATGGCCCCCTGGACATTTGGAAATTTAAGAAATTTCATCTGCAGAGAACAAGCGGAGTGGGGATTGTGATCCCAGGAAGAGTCCAAGCTGCATGTTCAGGAATTGTGAGTTTTATAGACCATATCCAACGCTGTGTGGACACAGAGTCCTTTTAGAAAAATATGGATGAACCGGGTGATAATTGTTGGTTATTCCACTCTGCATGTTCTGGGAAAAGAAATAAGAACTGTTTCAGCTTTTGCATTGTATTCCTGCTGTGGGGTTGAGAAATGGATTGGGATGAGTATCCCCAGGTAGGGAGAGGGGGTTTAAACTCAGTTAACTCAGCTTACTCTGCTCAGTAAACTCCAAATTTTGCCTGATTTGGTTGTTCTATGAAATTTTTGCCTGTTCTCCATAGAATTTTTATTTGGGTATTATCCAGTCTGGGATGTAGCTTCAAAAACTGTTCTTACAGCCCAGAGTGTGGCGTGTGGATAAAACTGAGCTTTGAAATGCAGTGTGTGCTCAGGAGCCTTTGTAGCTTCATAGAGTCATAGAATAATTTGTTTTGGGTTAGGAGGGACCTTAAACTCATCCCATTCCATCCCCCTGCCATGGGCAGGGACATCTCCCACTGTCCCAGGCTGCTCCAAGCTCTGTCCTTGGACACTTCCAGGGATCCAGGGGCAGCCACAGCTTCTCTGGGCACCCTGTGCAAGACCTCTGGGTGCAAATAAAAATGTGTCAATAAAAGTCTGCACAGGGGTGAACTCCGCCCTTATGCTGAGATGGAAACCAGAAGCCAGATGGATGAAATGAAAAGTGAGAGGCACAAAGTGCTGTGGAGGTGGCACAAAGAACAAAAACTCGATGAGGGGACTGAAAAAAAACCTTGTCATGCATGGATATTGTCAAATTCCTCCAGCTACTGGCCAACAGATGATTATGTGCATCACCATTATATAAAAAATTATTTGCAAGGGAGCCAAAAATCTGTTGAGTGAACTTGCAGGAAGTGAGGAAGAACATGGCAGAGATTTTGACTAAAACACCCAGGAAACAAACTCCTCAGATATCCAAGAAACACTTTTTCTTTGGAAAGAAAACATAAACACCCCCGACTTTCTGAGCAAACGCATGTGAAGTGTGACTGACTGAAGGATTAATTCTTCCCCTAAAGCCATAAACCCAGAATGAAATACCCAAATTCTCAATTATATGAACTGCTTGGCACCTGAGAATGCTTAATAGTAATTGGGAGGGGAAAATGTGTAGCAGAACTATCAGGCCAAGAGAAATCCCATTCACATGCCTGAGAAAACTTCGGGCGACGTCTCGAAAGGAAAGTTTTGGAAAAGCTGTGCTAAGAAAACAGAAGCTGTGAATCATGCCATGTGGTATTAAAGAATTTAGAGAGCACACTGAGAAGTTCCATATCAATGCTTTTTCTTAAATATATTCAACAAAGGGCCTATTTCCCTTCAACACTTTCAAATTTCGGCTTTCTCTCCCTTCTGCTTTTTAGCAGAAGAGCTACTCAGAAAAATAAAAAACCTTGCACAGTTATAGCTTCTGCTGCAAAATCCCTGGATTTCTTGCCTTTTTATTTTTATGCTTCTCAATTGGTTTAGAGAGAATTTTAGAGTTATAGCCTAAAAAGGGAATATTAAAAGAAAGAGATTATAAAAGCAATTGTAGAAAAGTTTGGGAACTCACAACTTGTAACTCTTGCAGTAGCTACAGCAGGGCTGCATACCAGATCCTGTCATTTTGTTCTCCCAGAGTGCTCCAAAGGGGAAAAAATAACTTACTGAATCTTTGATTTCTTATCAGTGCGTTGCTGATCCACCAGTACAAATTTATTTCCAATAATGATGGTGGAAGAAAGAAATTCAGACTCTCGGGCTCGTTGAATAAAACATTTTAGGAACTCATTCTCTGACCAGCTTAGCTTGAATTTTAATTAATATCTGTTGAATCTTGCATGTCTAGAACTGTAAATCAGTTAAGGAAGATGGTTTGGGATTCTTTGTTTCATCTGATTCCATGGAATAGTCTGGGACATGGGGATTGAGTTGCCTGGAGGAGGCTGAATATGAGAATTCCCCAACTCTGGTCTGGGTTATTTCCTACTCCTAATCAAAGCTCACTGCTGTGACCTACAAAAATTGAGATGTTTCGTTGCTGCTTCATGTCGTTTTCTGTTTGTTTGTTTAGGGTTTATTTCTTTTTTATATATAATAGAAAATTATTAACTGTGGGCCTGGCTTATGCAGGAGTTGAAATGGATCATTCTGAGGTCATTCTTACCTTGAAATATTGTCAGGGAGCAGAACATCACACAAGAGCAGCCCCAGATCAACAGCTCTGCCTCACTCGTGATCTTTTTGTTTCACCTGCAGAATATGTTTCGTTTCCATTTTTCTTATAAGATCCAATGAGGTCTTTAAAACAAACATTCCAATGGTGGACTCATGAAATTAATGACAAAAATTTATGTTTCCATGGGTTTTTGTTCCTTAGACACACAAAGCCCTGCACCAGTAGAACCGACCATTTTTGAAATGGTCCCCCAAAAAATTGTGTTTTCCTGTGTACATTAGGTAAATTTTCTATATTTTGATTTTCATACTATAACAAATATTCAGGATAAACTAACATTTAAGGGAAGCTATGTTTTAACCTCTCTGGTTTTTCATCTGCTGTAAGAGATGAGAATTTTCGCTTCTTCTCTATCCCCTCAATTGAATGCTGTAAAACCTGTTAGTGGCACTGAAGATTATTTGGGTGTTTCTATGGAGAAATTCAGTCTGCATTTCCCTTATAGCAAATTGTCCAAAGTGGTGTCACATTTTCAGTCCAACCTGGGACGTGGGGAACCTCAAAGCTCTTCCCAGCCCAGGTCTCACTAGTGGGATACGATCAAAATATAAAAAAAACAAACAAAAAAAACCCAAACCAAACCAAAACAAAAAAGTCATTGACAAAAGGCACATATTAATTATAGTTTGTGTTATGAGTAAAAACTAGTTTAGGCTGAAGTTTCACTTCATGTCACTTGTCACTCAACAGGGCTGATAAGGAAAAATGACATCTTAGGTTGTTATGTTAAAACATTTTAAATATTTTCCTGCACAGTACTCCCTTTCTATATAACACTTGTATTTTTCATTTTTTTTTTTCTCTCTTTCTTTGGGTTCTTTCCTCTTGTTTTATTGGTGTGCCAGTTTAAAAATAAAAACTGTGTAAGTTGGCTTTTTCTTGCATGTGGGGCTTTTATTAGAAGAGGTTCACAAGTTTTATTAGAGTGAAAATCTGTAAACTTGGTGACATATTAATGCATCTTTTTGTGATAAAACACTGATGTCTCTCTGAACTGTATTGTGAAATGTATTTCCCTCTGAACAGTTTAAGTTTATTTTTAAGCAGGTTTAATTGAACTAATGGTACTGTACTTCACTGCAATATCCCAAATTGACTATTTTGAGTTGTGATTTTTATTAGGCAAGACTTTTTCTTTACTTTCCTGTAGATCTGTCTTCCTTTAATTATATATTCTGCCATATCCATAAGACATTTAAAATATCTGTTTTTCCCCTCAAAGGTTTACTGAATTATATTTTTACTTTTAGAATTTAATTAAGTGGCAGAAGGTACAACAAATGAGAGCTGCAGCCTGAATCATTAATTAATTATTACATTTAAAAGAGTTTCTTATTTTTACCGTGACTTAGTGTTGCTGTATGATGTGGGATTGCTGATGTAATGAAATATTATTAAGCTTTCTATGAGGAATTCAGGCTATTTTATTTTTTTTCCCCATTGTGAATCAACAGAAAAATATGTACACAAGGAAAACCACAAGCCCTATATATGTGTGCTTTGCAAGACTAAGAAATTGCTTAAAATCCTGCTGAAGTTCATTAACAGGAGAATTTTAGGCAGTGTAAACCATGCTGGCAGTCACTTATTATTTCCTTTCACATCAGTGCTGTTTCTGGTGTCTGTTTTTTCCTCCAGAATGAAGTTTGGCAAAAATATTTTCTGTTTTAGGGGTGGCTAAAGTAGAATAGAGATTATTCAAGCTGATTGTATTGATAATTTCACTAACCAGGACCTGGATGGCAACTTCTGGTGTAACCTCAATTTGGGTGTGTTTAAATACAGAAGAATTATTAATTTGTACCAGCACAAATCATTGCAATGTGACAGGTGCTGGTTGTTCTTGCTTTATTTTTTGTGTTTGGCAAGTTTTTCCTCTCTGCATATTGCAGTGGTGTGTTTTTTGTTTGTGCAACACTTTGTGATACAGATAAAAGAAATATCAACTTCAAGGTCTCTGAGCATGTCCTGTGCTGCTTTTCTCTGTTAAATGGCATTACTGGCCTCTTTTCACACAAATGCTGAAAATTTCCACCTGTCTGTCAGGGCTACTGCAGAAAGAAATTTAATGTGCACCAAACAATTAAAACCAAGATAATTATGATATCTAAATGATGTTATTTCTTTAAGACTTGAACTTGGGCTCTGTCTGCTGTTGCTGACTCTCCCACCAAAGAGTTTGGCCACTTCCCTCTGGCCAGAGAGCATTTCTAGAATTATAAAATACATTGGGCCTATTTTTCCTTCCCCTCAATAGGCAAAGCTTAACAAGCCCAAAGCCTGCTGGACAAATAAAAAGAACTAAAGAGTTGAAAGAATTTGCAGAAAAGGCAGTTTCAGGCTTCTTTAACAATCCACAGATGCCAAAAGGCACAATAAGGAGGAGATTCATATCAACAATGTGACAGATATCTTTTATTCTGTAGTGATGCTGTCAGTAAAGCAATTTAATGTGGGCTCTCCTACACTCTCTGCCATCTCATTTAGGCGTCCAGGTGACTCAGTAATGCACCCCAGGAAAATTTATCTTCAGATATTTACAGAATCTGTAATTTTCTGACACAGAAAAACGCACTGTGCTGGAAAAGGGCTGAGGAGAAGCAGTGCTTGCTCAGGGGAGGGTTTTTTCCCAGAGTATGGAAATCATCAGAGTAGGAGCATTACAGTATTTTGTGTTTGGTGACTTTTGAGAGGTTTGCAAACTTATTTATGCTTATCTTGTTGATTGAGACATAAAAAGCAGCATATTTTGTAGCATTTATTTATTCAAAAGCTTTACAGTGATGCCTTGAGAGGCTGCCCTGGAACAGAGGATGGACAGAGTCCCAGAATAAAGCAGGGATTTATTCAAAGCATTTCCTCCATGGATCCACCTTGGGCAGCACAAGAGCCCAGCCAGGGCTGCACCCAAGATGAACCAAAATGGGCACAAAATGGACACCGGGCACGGCTCTGGCACTTTGATCAGTTCTGCTCCATTTGCACCTTGGAGTTCATTGTCCAGTTCCAGCTTTAGCCCATCCAGTCCCATCCTTCTTGTTTTTCTCTCTTCAGCCCACGGTGTTTGTGCTCTTGGGCCTGAGGTTTGGATCATTTGTCCTTGGTGCCCAGGTGGAGCAGGAATTGTTTTGTGTCCCTGCTCTGTGCACAGAGCTCAGCATCCCTTAACGTGAAGCCCAGACCCACACACTAAAGCAGCACAGAACCTGAAAAATATAAAAGATAAAACCTGAAATAAATAGCAAAGATTTCTTCCCTCCAACAGCCAAGGTTATAATCTGGGCTTTGAGAATTTGTTTTTATGTGGAAATCAGTGGGGAGAGGGTCCAACCCATTTTTTGGTTCTTCTCACTGGGCTGGTCACTTCCCTCCCTCCCAGGCTCTTAATAAACCCTTTTTGTGGGTCAATTGTCCCTTTTTGTGGGATAATTCCTACAAATCTTGTCTCTTTTCCTAATGCTTGAAATGGGACTGATTTTCCAGCTAATCCAGGTGCACTGACCCTCAAACCAACACATAAAGAACTTTTTGGTTAGAATTAGGGCTAGAATTAGAATTTGGTTAGAATTAGAATTAGAACACAACCCTTTTTTTTCTAAATTAATTCTCAGTGCTTGAAAAGCATGTGTTTTTTTTTTTGTTTGTTTGTTTGGGTTTTTTTTTGTGGTTTTTTTTTTTTTTTTTTCCCCGGTGGCTTAAGGAGGTGGTGACTAAAAAATTCCTTGGGATGTACCTAAACCATCTCCTTTCAACTAATTTTCCCTCAAAAGCACTTGCAGGATGAGCAAAAAATGCATGTCTGAAAAGTTATGCTTTAGAGCAGAGCAGTTTGTAAGAGGGAAAATATTCTAGAATCAATAGAAAATAATAGGTCAGAATGAAGATTTATTGGTCATCTTGCTAGGCACAAATGTATGTAAAGATATATAAAGAATTGCAGTTTAGGAAATTCTTATTAAGAAAAGGAGTCATCCACAAAGAGCTTTAAATTCTCCAATCTGAAAGAGAAATCAGGATCCCATTCCTTTTTAACTGGGAGAGGAAGATTTTTAAAATTTGAGTTAATACTCAGATAAAATCCATGATGCAGAATTAAACACTAAATACCATCAAAACCTTTAACAGCAAAATCGATTTTTTAATCAATTATCAGTTTAACATTATCTCAGATTTTATTTCTGGTTGTTTTTATCAGTGCTCGGTGTATATTCTGATATTTTGACAAAATAAAAAGGTAAAAACACCTTTGAATTTAAATAGCTGAACAAACAGGTGCTGCAATAACCAGAATTATTCTGTGTCTCTGAGGAATCTTCAGAGGAGCTGTACCTGCATGAGCTTGTCTCACATTTGAGGATTTTAGGAATATTTTCTCTTTTGCTTTGGGTTCTCACTGAACTCAACTCCCTTTTCTCGTGGGCATCACAGATCCATGATCCCCAGACCAGGTAGGGTGGGGAAAATCTCTTTTTCACTGGACTGCCAGCCCAGTGCCCATGTTAAAGATTGCTGGAGAGTGGGCAGGGAGTTTCTGTAGGCTGAGAGAGTCAGCTCAGGAATATTTTTTGAGTTTGTTTCCACTCCTGTGGAGCCCACAGTCCTGAGCATCCCAGACCATGGAATTTGTTGCCTTGGTTGGATGCCAGATCCTGGAAACACAGGGATTATCTGGGAAATGCACTCTTCTTTCAAACTTCTCTCTCCAGCCCTGTTTAATAAATGATGTGTTCATGATCTTTTAACATCAGTAACAATTTGTTAGTCATATTACAGCACAGAAGAGAGAGACTGGGAAGTTATCTGAACCATTTCAAAACTCAAATTAGCCAACATAAAGCGCAGAATAAAATTATAAAGACTTTCTTGTAATACAAAATTCATAGAGACAAAACTCTAATTTCCTGATGGATATATGATATTAATGTAATGGATACCTCAGTGTAGTTAAATTGCATTAAATGGTTATTAATGCTTGAATAAACTTCAAGGAAGTGGGTACTGGTTGAAATGGGATAATATTTTGTTCTGCTAAATTATACGTTAATTGGTATTTCCTCTCTTGTAAAAGGACCTAAAGGGCTTAATAAAATATGTGGTAGAAACACCAGTTTTTCTTCTTGAGATGTTAAGTCCAGAGCTTAACTGGAAACATCTCAAACCATTCCCAGAAAATTCACTCGTGGTGACATGGCTTACAGGCCTTCCCCAGATAAATAATTGTGGCTTTCAGTCAGGGCAACAAGCAAGGAAAGGGAAGAAAATCTACTTGTTTGCTGTTTTATTTTTATTTTTGAAACTATACTTTGCTGAGATGCAGGTAACTGCTTCCAGTGGAATTTGGGGGGTGAGGAAGGCTCTTGGCATGGGACACCACTGCCCACAGGACAGCAGAGGAGGGGACAGAAAAAGAGCCTCAGTGCCCATCTCTGCATAATTCAAAGGGGCACCATCAAATCAGGAGGAGATTGTTCAGTGAAATCTCATTGAATAGTTGAAGTTTTCCTGGAGTGATTTTCACTCCTACTTTGTCAAACTGCTTATTCCTCACTGTGTGAGAGCTGCCCAGAATTGTTTGAGGACTGGGTATGATATTCCTACCTGGAAATATCATATATGTGTACTCTTTCATTTTGGGAAGGAAAAGAGATGAAAAACCTCTCCTTATGAATATATTTTATATATACATTTTATATATATATGGATTTATTGGTATTATAAATAATCTTCCTTTCACATGTATATTCAATAACACTGTGCTAATAATTACCAAAAATGAGGTATTTCCAACTTTTCTCCCAGAAGAACTTTAGTTGATGGATGACCGAATGCTTACAGAAAATTAGCTACAACACCAAAAGGAAATAAAATTATTTCCTTAAGGACACAGGAACAGGAGAGGATGTCTCAGCCCCTGGTTTTATAAAAGCCATCCATGTTTTCATTGCAGTGTTGTTGGGTTTTCCAAGGTGGATGTGCAAGGTTAGATTTTCTCTGCTCCTCCTGGCCTCCTCTGCGTGTTAAAATCAGACCCTTTCCTTACAGTGTTTCTCGCAAATATTTTGTTTTTCAGGTGATGTTTTCTGGGAAGCACAGACTGAGATATTCTCTCTATGTAACTTAAAGCAAATCAGAGAAAAGAATGAGGTTAGCCAAAGTTTCTGAGCTCTGTGGTTTGTCTTAGAAGAAAAACGCGATAGTGGAATCGGATACTTTTGATGCAGTATAAATACTTTCATATTTGCAAAGAATGGGCAAGTTCCCATTTCCTGATTGCTGAAAGAACCATGTAGGAGACAGTGCTTTTGTTTGCAGCCAAGTGTGATCCCTTCCACAGATTTAATTCAGACTCTGGCTACGACTGTTTCTCGCCCTGGGCCTTGTCTTTTCTCAGCTTCTCTTCTCTTTCTGCTTCTTTATTCCCCCCAAGGCACATTTTGGGCAATCCCAGAATGGTTTGGGTTGGAAAGGACCTTAAATTTCCCCTTGTGCCACCCCTGCCATGGGCAGGGACACCTTCCACTGTCCCAGGCTGCTCCAAGCCCTGTCCAACCTGGCCTTGGGCACTTCCAGGGATCCAGGGGCAGAACTGATTCTAAACAAAAAGTATTTTATAAAAGCCAGGTGCTGCAAAGCCCTTATTGCCAACTCTGTGATGGCTCGTCAGAGAGAATTTAAATAATTTCTGGCTTAATGTAACTTTTCAGCAGTGTGAGGTGTTTGATCGTGGAAGAATAAAGCCATTGACTGAAGAAACTTCTCTGAGGGGAAATAAAACCCTCAAACAACATTTTATTGTGCTTATTTTAAGCAGCTGGTGCCAGGAGAACACGTGGCTCTTGGGGAGGTGGTTTAGGGCTGGGCTTGTGTTGGGTTTATGATCAGACTTGATGGTCTGGAGGGTCTTTCCCAAGCTCCACCATTCCCACAGGAATGTGAGTCTCTCCCACAGAGGCTGTGGTTTTCCTGGGGCAGCACTGAATTTTGGGAGAACTCTGAGTGCAGTGAGAGAGAAAAACCTGAGCCCTGAGGGACTCAGCGTTGCTGGGGATGAAGGTCCCTGGGAGCTTCACCCCTGTTTTGTCTGGCAAAGCTGGGTGTGAGGGAGCCCTCGTGCTATTCCCTGTCACTGCCTGAATTCACTTCTGGTGGGGGAAACCACAAAATTAATCAATGCAAAACAATTTTACTCTCAAAAAAATTTTTTTTTTTTTTTAATGAGAGAAAAAAGGAGAACTGGAATGGGATGGTACCTCCCATGGTCTTCTGGGTGGTGTGAGGTTGTCTCCACGCTTGTTGGGTGTTGCTGAGTGTTTTTAAGGAGCAAAGTGCTGTTTTGGTGTGTTATCACCATTTTCTCCAGAGCAGAGGCAGCTCAGGACTAAGCCTTGCTGTGCCACAGAGGAATGATTTATTGGATGATCTCCCTGAGCTCCCAGCCTTTGCCTTCCCATCTTCAATACCCTGCACAAGAATGGAAACACTTCATGGGCTTCATCTTAATAGGGGCTCCCCCACTCCAAAACAAGATCTTTATCCAAAGATTTTAATTAATTGCAAAAGTTAAAAATAAATCGTGCTGGAGTACCATTGATAATCCTCCTAGGCTGGCTTTCATTCATGTTAATGTGTAATACAGCCACAGTAAGATTTAATTTTAACCATAATTATAAAAGTTTGAAATTAAATCTTACTAGGGATGTGTTCTCCATTAATATGGACAAAAACTGATCTGGGAGGATTATTATGGGGGACACAAGAAAGATTTAATTTTTAACTTTTATAATTAATTCAAAAACGTGATAAAGGATTTTGTTTCAGGGGAGGGGGGAGTGCTCTCCAGACCACTAAGACATCCCAGCAGTCTTTCAGAGCCATCTTAATTACAGCCACAAAGAATTATTTGTTAGAGAATGGTGGTCAGGAGCTCAAACTGCTTCTTTTATCCAGAAATAAATGTGCAGACACTTGGAAACTTTCACTGAATAAAGGACTGTGGTTGGTGAGGAAAGAAGAGCAAAGGGATACGTGCATATGGATGTACATTTATATTTTTGTGTTGATACGTGCACATACACGAACATATGGAGGTAGAAATGCACATCTATATAAAAATGGATATGGATATGTAAATATAATCGATTTTATGAATAAATGTGCATGCACTTATATAAAACTTGTAGCAAAAGTACATTTGTTCTTTACTTTTCTAATACTTCACACAGATGGATTGACACAGGTACCTAAATGTATGGATGGGAATTTCTCCCATTAAAAAGGAATTCCTGCAGAAGGAGAAAAGGAAATTAAAGGGAACAATTTATTCCAATGCATGTGGCTGCAGTGAATTCTGGTGTGTTTGTCATGTTGCAGAATGGGCAGGAATCAAGGGAATTTACTGAGAATTTTCTACTGAGGATCACGTTACGGTAAAATTAGAGGTGTATGAAAATGATGAAAAGGAGGAAATATTGATTTCACAGGTAGATGTTTGGGGATCAGTTTTGGCTGCAAATTCCAGCTGTGCTTTGAAGAACCAAGCCTCGATGGTTTCAGGTTCCCTTGGTTTTGTGATTCCACACCAAACACGCAATTTGCCAGTGCAGGGCTGGATTTTGGAGTCCAGCTCGTGGTCACATTCTTTTATTTTTGCTCCTCATTTCTTTTCTTGCCTCCAGTGTTGAAATTTTAGCATTCAGTCTGAAAATTCAAGAAGATTCTTCCCATGTGATAACAAGAAATAGGATTTAATGCTGAGGCTTGGTGGGGATGCTCAGAGTTGAGAGTCAGGTTTAAATCCTAATCCTGACAGGGGTTCAGTTCTAATTGTTTTTTTTTTTTAAAGTTGGTCATTCTTTGTATTTAATTAATACATTTTTATTATAGTATGAATAATAACCTTTATTTTATTATTAATAGTGTTATTTTAATTTTGAAGGTTGGGGATTTTTTTCATTGCCCTATAAATCTAACCCAGTTTATTTAACAACAAAATAGACAAATAATGACAAAATTTTAAAACTTTTTTTTAAAAATAAAATCCCTAAAATTTTGAAAGCATGAAAAAACAACACTCCAAAAAAGCAAAGGAGGGAAAGTAGAAATATTTTTGTGAAATTCTACATCTCTGCAAATACATATCAAGCTAGTCAGACTCTTTCTCCTCAACTTCATATTTTTAGAAAATATATCTGTATTTTTGTCTCCCCTTTTATTATAAAAGTAAAGTCTGAAGAACTCCATCTTATATTTCTTCATTCAATGTGATGTTTAATGCAGAGTTGATTTTTTGTTTGGGTTTTTTTTTTTTTTTTTTTTTTCCCATGGATATTATAGGTTTTTTATGAGCATCTGCTTTCATTCTTTATTGTCTTTTCTATGAGTAATCAGGTTTGGACCACACTGTAAAACACATTATTATGAAATTTTGCAGTTATAAAGGGAAGATTCTTCCTGCATTAGCACAATAACCACTCCTTGCTCTAATTTGCTTTAGTAAATGGCCCCAAGTAAGTAGAGAGTGCAAAAATTACAGTTACAAATCCTTTCTTTTAAGTATTGTCTGTGACAAACAGCTGCTATCCTTTGCCAGAGCTTTGGAATAATAAGGATGATAAAATCAAACTCGAGGAAAATGCTTTTTTCCCCCCCTTTTTTCTTTCCTATCAGGTACTTTTTGTGTTCTGCTAGAGGCTGTTGGAATGTTCAGATTGACATAAATGGGCAAAGCCATGGAATAACTTCAGTGGTCTTTGGTCTGGCCCATAATTAGTGTTTATATGAGGAATAATATTAATATTGGGAAAGGCTGGAAAGTGAATTTGTATTCTTAGGGAGAGGGTCTCCTCTCAGAACTAAATATCTGAGGAAAACCTGCTTTCATAAGCACTTATCACTGCACTCACTGAAATTTCTGTGCTGAATGAATGAAAATTTGAGATATTTAATAAATTCTGAGGATCCAAAAGGTCTGAAATAGATAATAACGATTTTTCTGTCTGTAAACAAGGCATGGAACAGGGGATGTTATGAATTGTGGGGGATATTTTAAAAATAGCAGTAACTCCACTTTTATTGTATTTTAATTGACACATTTTGGTCTCATTGTGCCAGAACAAACCAAACAGGGTGCAACTCTCCTGTCTTCTTCAAAATTCCCACATTTCCAAGATACTTCCAAGTAACAACTGAAGCATTTCATAAAAATGTTACCAAACCGTGAATTTTGAAGCGCCACTGGAGATATTTTCGGTAATAATTGACTAATTAAATTGTGCTGCACGTGGTGTATACATTTGGCTGCCTAGCAAAAAGGAAATGGTGGTGATTTCAAAAAAGCCCCAAGCCTTGTCAGAAAATACCACAGTGCTTCTAAATCTTTGCTATTTAAAAATAAAAAAATCAATAAAATTTATTTTATTATAGGGTCTCCCCTTCAGTCACTTTGGCCTTGAGCCAAAGCACACTATGGAGGAACAGTTGGGAATGACCCTCACTCCTTTCACTCTCTTGTTTCTTTGCCTTGGCTTGAAATTAACCACGTTTTTTTAAAAAAAATCACGTTTTTAAAAAAATAACATGTCAGACGTTTCGTGGCAAGCCCCAGTTTTTCCTCATGACGTGTCCAATGTGACACCAGGGCGATGCCCCAGCCCAGGCTGGCTCTGCAGGGGTGATGGATGAAACATTGGCATGGAAGCTGGGTGTGGAACTGGCTCTGGCAGAAAAGAAACACAATTTAATATCCCCCGTGCCAGCTTCCCATCCTGGTATCTCCAGGTCGTGTCTGCCCAGGGCATTCCCCTTGTGTTCCAATGGAATATCCTAATTTCAGCAAGTATTTATGGAAACCTGCAGGAGCCTCTCTGTGGAGATGTTTTGTGCTTAACACAACAGGATTTCTGACATTTCTCTTATAAAGGAAAGCTTCTAAAATAGATTTACCCCGCTCATATCTAGGAGGTTGGACAATGCTCAGTTGAACATGAGGTCATTTTAATGAAGATATTAGGTGCTAGATAAGCTCAAAATATATCCTAGCCTGCAAAAGCCCTCAAATAATCAGGGCATGAGTTGAGTTGTTTTCGATTTGTTTATCTTTGATTGGTTCTAAGAATTGCATGTTGTGTTTATAAACTCCCAGGGGACCCTTTGGGTATGAACTGGCCTTTTCATTTTCACTTATCCAGACCAATATTCCCTTTCCCATCGTGTCTCCTTGGCTCAAAGTTCCTCCAGTACTCAGCAGAAATGTTCTCTGTCAAACACAGCCAGAAGTTATCGGGCCCCTGAGGAAAGCTGAGCCTTCTTGTTCCCACAAAGTCCTTCCCCCTCTCCCAGTGGTGCTGAAGTGAAGATTTCTGATTTCTCCCCAGCTGTTCCTCCCTCCTCCTCTATTCCTCAGCCCCAGGTTTGAGATTTCTGCCTTTTGACCTGATTAATCTTCTCTCCTCTTCAGGAAAAACAAGCAGGGTACCTGGAATATTCGCTTTTCTGCATGTTGGAGCCTTCTGTCTGTCTTGCTTTGTTTTGTCAAAGGCAAGGAATTTTTTTTTTTTATAATAATAAAAGGATTTTTTTTTCTTCTTCTTTTTTTTTTTTTTTAATAATAAAAGCTATATTTCTGCTATATTTCTTGAGTTCCTTAAGGGACTCAAAGCATTGTAAAACATTTTTTAACTTGGCTATGACACGACTTTGTCACACGAGTTCTGCATTTCTGTACACGTTTAGTTTTCTACACTTTTATCTTTGTGCCTATTTTTCTCTGAGATAAGTAAATCTACTTTTCCAAGAGATTAATTTAGGTAAAATATCCTCCTATTTTGCATTAACCATGTGAAAAAGAACAATGACTTCTACAACCTCAATAATGTGGCTTAATTCTTTGACCAAAAAAAAAAAAAAAAATCAGTTTTGTCAGCATAGTTTGCTTCCACAGTTTGCTGTAAACCTGGAAGCAGATTTTTTTGGATACCTTCTAAAGTTTTTTTTTTTTTCCCCCAATTTTCCCACATCTCCTTAATACCAGGGAGATTTTTTTAGGACACCCAGTGAAACTCAGTGATGTATTTGGTAGCAATCTAAATTGTGATTAGCCAATGGAATTCTGCATTTCCATTAAGGCTGAAGCCCAGTGTCCCTGAGATTTATATCCCTGAATCTCTCAATTGATTTATAACCTGGTAATCCTTTTATCCCCATTTATATGCAGCATAACTTGACATAAGTGCTCGAATGTCTCCATTAATCGAATTCAAGAGTGTTGGACTGAGAAACTGGAGTAGAAACTTTTAGGCCCTACTGTAAATACACTTTGTGTCAGGGGAAGGCAGGAGGCAATATGTCCTTGAGTTGAGCTTTAAGTAAAATGAAGGAGGAGAAAAAAAAAATCTAACACCTTTTAATGCTACATTTGGAGTAGTTTTTTTGGTAAAAATATATTAAAATATCCTTTTTTTTTTTTCCATCCCCATTCCTCATTGCAAAGCAAGAGGGAGAGATCCAGATGGATTTCCTGGTTTGTGGTGCACAGAGGACAGCCCAGGTCCCAAACACAACACAGTGGTTTAGTGTTGGTTAAAACCATTGGAATAATCAGGAATGACGTGTCTGGATTTCGGGAAAACATCACTGGAAACCACTTAACTCCCTCCTTGCTCTTTGAATGTGTCTTCTGCTGTTAAAAAACGGGAAGTTTTCCCTTCCCTTCCCTTCCCTTCCCTTCCCTTCCCTTCCCTTCCCTTCCCTTCCCTTCC